>JBAMAX010001378.1:0-258199 GCA_037043745.1 Chymomyza amoena
GAACCCCTCGGTGGCTAGAGAAAAAATAACGTTTTTCGGTCTTGTAGATGAAAAGTCTTAGTCGATTTTTTTACATTTTTAAGGAAAAAACCTATTTTAAGAAATTTGGCAATTCGAAACTCAAAGAATCAAAATTGCAGAGAGCCTCAGACCGTGTTTCAGCGCCTACAAATTGATCTACCATAATGTACATAAGGGATCGATGGTCAATAAACAAGAATCGATTTTATTGTCCGAAAAAGAAACAATTAAATCGATTTTAAATCGAATCGATGCCCAGCTGCACTACCCACCTACATTTAAAAAAAAGCAATACAATTCAAAAAATTATATCTACGAATCTACAGCCTTTAAAAATTCTTTGAATAATATTATAAGCCCATTTATCTACTTTTTATAAAATAAATATAAATTAAAATCTCTTTATTAATACAACCTTTCAAAATGTATGCATTTATTTACCAAGTCATTCCTACCCCAACGCAAAAAAGTTTGCTACGCCTCTTGGACACTGGTCAAAAGTGAATCAGCACAAAAAAACAACAACAAAAACAAGCAGTGCACGAAGCTGCAAACAACAACACGAGCGCAAGAAAAAAATCCCCTGCCTGGCTAATGGAAAGCTACAAGGAAAAAACTCAACACACTGCTAAAACTCACCACACCGCGGCGAGAACTCAACAGCAGTTCGCGTTAACTGCGCTGCTGCGCATGCGCACTAAAAATTGCCAAATTTTAAAACGTACCAACAACAAGAAGCACAAAAGCACAAAACAAAAACAACAATTAAAACTCAAGTCAAAAGTGCAGCAGTCGGCAGCGCAGCTCGCAGCTAGGATTGCAGCAAGCGCTCGTTTAAATACACACACTCACGCCATAGCGCAAAGCCGAGATTTGCACACACACACACACATGCATACACAACGATAACACGTCGCAGTCGGCTAAGCGCCGTGTTGCTTTGTACTTAGTCGGCGGCGCAGCTTGCGACTAGTTGGCTAGCCAGCCGGCTGCTGCTGCTGCTGCGCTGCACGCGTCACTGCCGCCAGCGACTGAAGTCTTGCGTTTTGAACAAAAACGTCTTGTGATTGCGACGGTCCATTCATGCGAGCTTTTCATTTCGACGCGTCAACTTAAAAACGACACATGCGACTCGGGAGCGTGCGCGCGCGTTCAATTTAATTGAAACTCTTAACTTTGCGTTTTTGTCGCTACAAAAATCCACGCGCTTGCAATTTGGTGTTTTTTGAGCAAAAATATAAATATTTTCAAATTTTTTGGTTATTTGTGCATTATAAAAAATAAAACAAAAATGTGCCTTTTAGTGTAATTATACACAGGCCAGGATATGCGTGATTTGTGTTGCACTTAACAAAAAAAATAAATAAATAAGAAAAACGAACAATTATTTGTTTTTAACAAAAACTTACAAATTAATGCAAGTGAATATGCGGTTAATTTTTGGATAAAAATTTACACATTTTTTAAACAAATTCCCCCAATTTGGTTGGTACCCCTTGAAATTGGATTATTTTTGGACTGTGCTTCATGTGAGTATTAAATAAAGTTCTTGAGTGTTTACGCTGCGTATGCGCAATGCGGGTTAAAGCAGTTTGGATTATGGCTGAAAAAGAGGGGATGGATTAGACAAAAACACAAAATGAAATCAAGATTAATATAAATAAATTATTTAAAAAATTTATAATCAGCTGAAGTAATAAATTAGCTAAAATAATGGAAAATTTTAAATGAAGTGTATAAAATCCATTTTTTTTTTTAAGTTTGTAGCCGAAATAATTTTGCTTAATTGCATAATAGCTGAAAAAGCTTGAATAGCTGCAATTTAATCAAAACAATAGAAAAAAATATATAAATAGAAATAATTTATTTTAAAAAATGTCAATTTTAAAAATAAGCTGCAGTAAAGTAGCATATTTATTAACTTTTAATAATTTCTATATATAAAATCAAGTTATTGTTTCTGGTTTTATCCCAAATAGTTTTATCCGGAATAATTTAGCTTAAGCTACAAAACTTAAAAAAAAAATAGAACGCAAAATAATTAATATACAATAAAGCACAAAAAAAAAAGATTTAATTAAACATTTTTATTTTAAAAAAACTAGCAGAATGTCAAATAAAATGTGCAATTTTTTTTAAATCAAGAAATTCAGCAAAAAAAAATTTATAGTTGAAAGAAATATAGAAAATTATCAATTTTTTTAAGGAGAATAAATAAATAGCGAAATAAAAGTCATTAAACTAAAAGCAAGATATTTTCGTAACTAAGCATAAATTGTTATAATAAAAAAAATAATATTAAAATTATTTGGCACAAATTTAAATCAAAAGGAAAATAAATATTTTATTCAATTTTTTTAAAATTAATAAAGAATGAAAATCAGATTTCTTTTTTATGTAATGCAAAAAATGTTTTTTTTTTAAATTTAAATTTGTAATTATTCAATATTTTTAACATGTTTTATTTAAAATTATGTGACTGTGTGTACTTTCTAAGTTTATTAAATGAAATAAGAGTTCAAAAAAAATAAAAAAATAGAAAATATATCTTATATATAAAATTCTCGTGTCACAATGTTAGTTACCATGCTCCTCCGAAACGGCTGGACCGATTCTCATGTAATTTTGTGTGCCTATTGGGTAGGTCTGAGAATCGGCCTAAGTCTACTTTTTATACCCTGTACCGTATGGTACCAAGGGTATATTAAGTTTGTGCAAGCCGAAAATGTATGTAACAAATAGAAGGAGACGTCGGAGACACCCCAAAGTTACCTAAAATATGATCAGGGTGAATAGAGAAGTCGAGATACCCATGTCCGTCTGTCCGTCCGTGTGAACGCCTAGATCTCAGAGATGGTAAGAGCTAGAGTTACCAAACTTTCACATTAGATCCCATATTATTCCATAGCAGGCAAGTTTATTTTATTTTTTTGATATCGGGGATAAATTATATAGCTCCGATGGGGGTATTTGAAACGACCTCGACAAAAAAAAGCGTTTTAGATGAATAATTCGTTTGTTTATGAAGATATCGTAACCAAATTTGGTATTCAAAAGTTTTTAATAGTTCCCAATCACTGTATCAAATTTGATCGAAATCGGTTGACTATATCATATAGCTCCCATAGGACCGATCTGCCAAAATAACTTTTTTAAAGAAAAATTCGCTATATTTCTTTTTTTAATAAATATATCGTAACCAGATTTGGCGTTTGGAAATTTTTTAGACCACTTAAGCAATGTGCCAAATTTGAACAAAATCGGTTGACTATATCATATAGCTCCCATAGGTCCGATCTTCCAAAAAATCGATTTTTTAACAAAATTTGTTGTGTTTCGTTTGTTTGTTAATATATTGGGACCAAATTTGACATTCGTGATTATTTTATAGTTCATAAGCATTGTACTTAATTTAATCCAAATCGTTTGACTAGATCATATAGCTCCCATAGGACCAATCGGTCCAAAAACACGTTTTTTATACAAAATTCGATGTGTTTTGTTTGTTTGTAAAGATATTTGAAATAAATTTGGCATTCAGATCTTTTTTAAGGTATTTAAGCACTGCGTCAAATTTTATTGAAATCGGTTGACTATACCATACAGCTCCCATAGGAACGATCGGTCAAAAAAAAAATTTTTTGCTTAAAAATTTTTCTGTTTTTTGGTTTTTTGTGAAGAAATCGGACTTTATTACAAGCTAGTGGTACAGGGTATCCTAAAGTCGTCCGTGCCCGACTTTACGTCCGCCATTTTTTTTTTAAATTCTATTCATACAGTTATTTCGATTAGTTTTCGATTTATGTTTTTAAATAGTGAATTTTTTTATTTTTATTTTTTACCACACCTTATTTTTTTGTAATATAATCTTCTTATGCACTTTATTAAAAAGAAAAAAAAGAAAAAATATTAGCAAACAATGGACTTTAGTTTAATTAAATTTTTCAATTTATATTAACACATTTATTTTCGTAATCAGGTTTACAATATTTGATTCCTTTTTTTACAATTATTCCGATTATCTTTCTATCTGTCATGAACTTTAAATTATTTTTTGCTTATTACAATACTTGATAATAATTAAAAAATACTTTCAAGTTAATACAAAAAAATATATGCAAACATGATGATTAATGAACCAAATTGTGATACCAAGTTCTATTAATCACTAAATTAGAAGACTTAGTATTAATCTTTTCGCATATAGAATATATTTTCCAAGTCTAATAAGAAAAAAAAACTGAATATTACTAAATGGTACTCAACTCTCTAAATGAATTTTAAAAAAATAATTTGAATTTTAAAAAATGAAACAAAATATTCGGCATACAGAAATTTTATTCCGCTTAAAAGTCTTTTGTTCTGGAAATTTAATTCGAAAAAAGAAGGGCCTTGAGATTTTATGTTTATGGATTGGAATGGAATATGGATAATGAAATTAATCAAAAATATAAATCTTATTATGGCTTTTGGAGAAGAATTCTAATTCAATATTCAAAATTTTTAAAATTATTAATAATATCAATTAAAAAAAATTAAACAAAATATTTGGCATATACAAATTGTATTGTCTTTTTTTCTGTTTATGAAGCTTGGAACATTTTTTTTCTAATTTCACTTCTCTTTGGAATTTAAATTTAAAAAAAACAAAGGCCTTGCGATTTTGTGTCTATGAATTGGAATGGAATATAGATAACGAAACTAATCAAAAATATAAATCTTTTTAGGAAATCTTGTAGGGAAGAATTCTAATTCAATATTTTGAAATTACACAAAATTCCTTTTTTCAGGCGTGGCTGAACTTTGAAAAACTAAATTTTATTTAAATGCCAAAACTTCCCAAAATACTAATAGAAGACTTTTAAAATTTTTTCTAATCAGGAACCAAAATTATTTAAAATTTAATCTAGTTTGCAGAGCTTCATCAGTCCAATTCTAAAAGACTAAGACACAGAACTAAAAAAATTATATTTTAACTAATTTAATTTATAAAAAAAAATATTATTTGGTTTGGTTATTATGTAACTATGAATTCCTACAACATTTTCAAACTAATCTCTTTTAAATCTTAATCAAGACACGCGAATATGCATAAAAATTGACTTTTCCCAAGTGTTTCTTTTCTTTTCAATTTCATAGAGAGTCGATAATTATCGAAATATCGTTGCATGCCAAAAACATCGAGATAGTTTCAAATTAAATGCCAATAAATTGCGGCTGTCACAAAATATTTAAAATAAAACGCTCTTATGCAAAGCCAGTTTCTTCTTATATGGCCATTTCTTGTTATTATTATTTTGACTATATGATGGTATTTCGCTTTTAGTTTCCATGTTTGTTTGGGTTTTTTATTTGGTCAAAAAACACGTAGCGAATTTCCCCCTCTTGATGTGGTTTGACCTACATTTTAAATGCGCTTTGACAAAGGTCAGGTCAATGTTAAGGTGCAAAGACTTTTCGTAGCAATTTTGCATTCGCGGTTTTTACTTTGTTTAAGCCATATTTTATTACTCGTATGAATGCGTTAAAAAACTTCAAAAATTCAATGTTTTTCTGGGAATTACTATCTTAAGAATAGTTTGACAAAAGTAGGTAGAAAGCGTGACTTTAAAACGGCACCTTAAAACATTTTAATATATGTATGAGTTACGAATCGTGGTTTTGGGAACTTTCTGCCTGAATTACTTTTTGAAAAAAATGTTTGAGAAGCTTAGGCTAAAAATGCTTGTAAAAAAATCGCTTTCAGCTCAAAGCTTACTTTTTTTTTTCTTGTAAAATGGCAAATTAAAAATTTATAAATTTAAGAAATGGCAAACTTTACATATAATATATCACCCTCAATGCCTAATCCTATGTTTCGGTAAAAAATGGTGTTCCGTAGATATTCAAGAAAAACTAAAACAATCGTGAGCAATTTTCTTAAGAAAATAAAATTAATGTAATTTTCATGTTCTCAACCCAAAATTACCCTTAAAAAACACTTTTATACGAAGAATAATTTTTACTAGTTGACATTTTACATCATCGACGATGAAAAAACTCCAGAGACTTATATTGTATGCTTTAAGAAATTTAATTTTTCGTAAAAGTTGATTCACAAAAATTGGTAAACTTAAGAAAAACTACGAAACTTGGCGAAAATGTGTGCCCAAAACCCCAAAAAAAAACATGTTTTTGACTTTTCCTACAAATATCATTATTTTTTTCAGAAAAAGTCCGAGACACTTAAAAAATTAGCTATTTTACGTTATTGGTCGTGATGTGTAGATGCGATTTCTGTAAAGGGTCGTCTTTTTATGATAAAAAATGACTGCTTTATTGAAGTTTTATTCAAAATCGACAATTATCGATAACTGAATTTTGCTATATCACCTAAATGAATAATGATACAAACATATATATTTTTAGATAATTATTTTGTTTGTTAAATATGAGCTTTTTATGGAATTAAACTAATAAACTTAAAAAAAAATAATCTAAAAAGATATCGGCACATTTTTTTTCCATGAAAATAATTTGAATTTTTTTTTTCGATTTTATTAATGCATAAATTTAATACAAAGAAAGACAAACTTTTGAATATGTAAAATCTCATTTTAATTTCTTTCACTTTTGCATTAATTTATAAATTTAAAAATGATCTCCCATGTGTTAATGCCATTTTACCAAAAATTTTAGTGATACTTTCCATATTATATAGTACCTTTAAAAAAGACAAATAATCAAAACTCCTCGGCTCGGAAAATATAGTAAATTATCATTCTACCAGAGCTCCCGTAACATACATTTTTGTTTAGCCATATCGAATAATATAATATGGTGATACAAAAGTGTACGTTATGGATCTCCATTTAAGCTATTTTATATGTAACTGATTGATTAGAGGAGAGACGACATATGGCCCATATAATGTGCTCCTTAGCTTTTTTGCCTATCGACAATAGAGTATTATGCTTTTTCGTAATTCAAAAACTGTTTCGAAAACCTCAGCTAAAACCCGGAAGGCGAAATTCTAAGAATCTTGACGGTTATTGTGAATTATATGTAAGGCTAACTAAGTTAAAAAATTCAAACTTCTTTGAGTTGCGTTATTTTTTAGATCTGCATTGGAGTTTAATGAAATGCATTATGATTATGAAATCATCAATTCTCTCAGAAATCTACGGCCCTGCTTCTTGGAATTGTAAGATAAAAATTTCAAACTTGATGTTTTTTTGAAAAGTAACATTGAATATTATGCCAAAAAGTATTTCTTTACATTACTTTAGAAAAATAATTGAAACCTGTACTTATTAAAGCTTTTCCAATTTCCTACATTTTAGAAAGTTCTTTCAGATACATTATGGCAAAATCATTTTATTGCACAAAAATTGCACTTCTGCGTATAGAGATCACAGTTTTACATTTTTTCATCATAACATTAAATTTTTGTATGTGGAAATTTGTTAAAAAAAATATATAAAATAAACAAATTGCAGCGTCTTAATTTTTCTAAATCATTCTACAATCACAGCTGCAGACTCTTGGCGTCGAATGCGCTTGGCCAATAGAAATATAAGGCGTACAGCAAGGAGACCAATCATAAAGAATACTAAATCTTTTAGGAACGTCTTATCAAAGTATTCCAGAGGAATAGACTTGTCCACATCCTTGAATTTTTCTAAGCAGTCCTGGTTTGATTGAACAATTAAATACTTATTTAAGTCAATCCAAGTTCCTCCAAACAAGCGGCGATAAATTAGTTTGGGCCAGGACATACTTATGTAAGGATTGCGTTTAATACACTGTCCGTTTTCTTTTATTAGCTTATTAAAGCAGCTCTGGCAATTTGGCCAAGCCCAGCACTTGAGCATTATAATAAATTCCAAAATCATTTCAAAACTGAAAATATGAAAAAAATTGTATTAAAATTTAATTAATTTAATGTATTAAAATGAACTAATTATTATATTGTATCCTTAAAAGATAATTTCTAATATATGCGTTCAGTTTCAAAGTAAGGTTCAAAAGAAGATACAGATATGCACAATATAACCCAGCTAAATTTAAAGTTCAAAACAATTCTCTGATCTATGGAACTGAACGCATATGTCAGAGAACTGTTTTGAACTTTAAAGTTTCAAAGTAAGGGTCAAAAGACGATACAGATATGCGCAATATATATAAGGCCTAGCATAATTTAAAGTTCAGATCAAGAATGTAATTAAAATGCAATAAACATGGCAACAGCTAACTCGATGTATAGATATGTTTTTTAACCTATAAGAATTTTTTTTTTGGTCCTCTTAGCAGCCAAGGAGCTTAGGGCTTCAAGAACTTTCCACTGGGTTCTATTTGGCGCAGTTTGCTTACCTGTGTCCCAGCTGATATTGTATGGCTACAATTCGTTTAGAAGTCTTTAAGAGATATTTCCTTTAAAAAAGATCTCTTCTTAATCGAACCTAATTAAACCTAAATAAAAAAAGTACTAAATCAGCTACAGCTTTTTAAAACACCTTGAAAAATGCAATGAACATGGCAACAGCTAACTAGGCGTATAAAAATAGTGTTTTTTAATACCAATGATTTTTCTATAAATTTTTAAGCAAAATTAGAGTTGTGTAAAACGTTTAAAGCACAGTTTAAAAAGAAAAAAATAAAAAATAGTGCACCCTTTATTGAGCCTTAAATAGATATTACCCTAAAAGAAAACGCTCTTCATAGAACCCAATTAAACCTAAATTAAAAAAAAAAATACCAAATCAGCTACAGCTTTTTAAAACACCCCAAAAATAAACAAGAAAGCACGTAAAATATGTAAGCCAATGTCAAGTGGGAAATAAAATGTTAAAAATAATACACATAAAAAAATGCGTTAAAGTTTAAACAAAAAAAAAGTGTGAAATTACAAAATATGCAGCGGTAAATTCAAGAAGTTCAACTTTTTTTTGGGTGTGTTAAACAAAAACCGACCAAGTTGAAGGCTCAATTGAAATGTCAAGTTAAGCTGAACGCTTTGTTTGCAGATCAACATGAAATGGTTGGAGATTTGGGCCAAAGTAATGAGTCAATGGAGGCCTGATTGGCAATGTTACCAATTTGGCGTAAATGGTACAAGTATAAAGCAATTAATTATTACGCATTTTTTCATTTTTATAGAGGGTGCTTTTTATTCTAAACATATCATAGGCTTGAACGTAAACCAAAAATTCGTACATTTTGGTATTAAACTAGCTAGGCTTTTTGAAACTAAACCTTTTTTCACCCCTTTTTCTTATAATATAAATAATTTTTTAATATTCATCAAAAAAATTAAAAAAGATTAACTTACCAGGACCGCATTATGTTATAAAACTCCATTGCTCTGCCGATTATTTGCACAGCCAAATTAAATATTTTCAACCTGCAAGTAAAATGTTTTTTTGATGTAAGAAATTATTCAGATCTTCCTTATATAACATATTTGTTGATCTTAATATAAATAAAGAAAAAAATTTCTTAAATTATTTATTTATATTCAGGTATAATTATTCTTTTTTGCTTGCATTTATTTCATAAAAAATTTATTTTGGAAATCTTACTGAGAGTATCCGTGCTGAGCTGCTTTCAAAATATTTAAATATTAATATAATTAATATATTTAAAATATTTTTTATTATGTCAAATTATTCCGAGCTTACTTAATATAAATAAAATATATATTTTTTTTTTGACAAATTATTCAGAGCTTTCTGTTATATTTTTTTTAGTTTTATTTATTTATTTTAAGATGGAAATTTTTTTTTTTGCTTATTTTTTCGATGAGCTGCTTTCTTAAAATAAATTTTTAAAATATTTTTTCGTTCGACAAATTATTTGGAGTTTGCTGTTGTATTTTTTTAATTTTATTTATTAATTTTTAGATAGAAATATTTTTATTCTTGCTTATTTTTCGTTGAGCTGCTTTCTTAAAATGAATTATATATCTTAAAATAAATAAATATTTGAAATATTTTTGGTTTTGACAAATCTTTCAGAGCCCGCTTATTTATTTTTTAAAGTTTTTTTTACATTTCTTACATTCTTAAATAACACTTGAATAACAGTGAAAAAGAACTTTTCAGTGACCTAGTGTACGTTGTAGGTCTTGACGAGTAGATCACGATAGCGTTTTTCAAAATTGTCTAACACCCCAAAATCGGAAGTTATCCGCTTAAGAACTGCTTTTCGGGTCTGCGATCACTCCCACTATCACAACGTCGCCATTTTTCAACTATTTTCGATTGCTTTACGGTTTTCGAAAGAGAAGATTCAAGCTTTAAGATGATATACATTTGTTTATACTTATACAAAGCAACTTCGTGATTTTTAAAAGTTATCTAAGATTTACACTTTTTTGTTCGTTTTCACACTTTGAGTCATTTTTATATGACATTTTGTTAAAACACCTTAACTTTTTTACTTTAATCTTAAAGAAATATATTCGAGTAAGAAAAGTTATGGTTTATTAAAATCGGTCGATAAATGCTTAAGTTACGACGCTTATTGTAACAGAAAATTCAATTTTCATCGACATAAAAAATGTTTTAGATGGATAATTCGTTTGTTCATGAAGATATCGTAACCAAATTTGGTATAATGCTTAAGAACATTGAAAAACTTACAAGTGCCAAATTTGGTCGCAATATTTTAGAAAACAAACGAATACAACAAATTTTGTTGAAAAATCGATTTTTTGACCGATCATTCCTATGGGAGCTATATGATATGGTCAACCGATTTTCTTCAAATTTGGCGTTTGAAATGTTTTAGAGCACTTAGGCAATGTGCAAATTTCAACAAAATCGGTTGAAAAATGGCGACGTTGTGATAGTGGACTGATCGGAGACCCGAAAAACGGTTTTTAAGCATAACTCCGATTTTGGGGGTGTTAGACAATTTGAAAAACGCTATCGTGATCTACTCGTCAAGACCTACAACGTACACTAGGTCACTTGAAAAGTTCTTTGATTTTTTTCAATTCTGTAGGACAGTGTAATTAATATCCGCTAAGCTGCTTTCTTAATAAAACAAAATATTTAAATTCCTCGAAGCTCCCCCGCCCCCAAAATCTCTTAGCGAAACTCCCGAACTTTATATTATACGTTAATAAATTTTAAATTATTTCTAAATAGCGATAACAAATTTTGTTGCTTATGATAAGATATTTTGCCTGTTCCAAGTATGCATATCGTGGGTAGTTTTTTATTTCTAGTCAAAAAAGTAAATTCGATCTTATACTGCACCTCACGAAATAGACTTTAAGAAGCCCACCTCAACCTATCCAAGGTTTTTTTTTAAATATGTTCCCTATAAAACGAATTCTTTTTCTTTTAACAATATTTTTAATAAATAAATGTTAAAAAACTACTTTGAAAAAAACCATATTAACTCATATTCCGATCCTATATATTTCTATATCTAAATTTGAATAAAAATAACGTGCTCCATTAATTTTAACCTTTTTATATTGTCTCAGAGGGTTCCCAAAAAATGCTGAAATATTAACAAGATTATTATTGTTATCGCTGATTTGAAGGCTTGTTTGGGCCCAGATACATGTCAAAATCAATTTTGCGACATAAATCCTTTTTAAAGTCACTCAAATAATTTATAAAATACTTTTTTTTTTATCCATCAGCTGACAAGACTCCAAATTTTTGATGTAGCAATAATAAAGCCGTTAAGTCCTGACCTAAGTCACGAAATGCCTCACGCATTTTTTTAATAATACAAATTTCATTAAAATAAAAATAAATTAACCAATTTGTTTATTAATGAAAGGCGCCATTTGAAGCTGTCAACCAATTTGATGGATATTTTTGTTTTTGTTTAACTTTTTTTTCGCACATTAAACGTAACCCAAAGTAGAGCCAAGAAAGACAAAAAAATAATCAAATTTTTTTAATTCGCGCTTATCAATAAGCAAATCAATTTGTTATTAAAAAGCATGGAGCATTATGTAAACGACTTAAACACGCGGCGCTCCATAGAAAAAGATACAGATACATTCAGATACTTATACATAAGCCTATAATATAATACATATATTGTTATTGTATATTGTGTGTGTTTAGGTTATTAGCAAATGCGCGCTATGGGGCATGGCTACAACTACAACAACTACAACAACACCATGCAAAACGTCACTCAAAATATATATGTAGGTAGTATATGTAGCTGTGAATCACAAGCTTGTCAATATTTCAATTTAACTGTAAAGAAAACACAAAAAAGACACAACAAAAAAAAGTTCAAACTTCAAACTTTTTTTGTTGTAGTTGACTTGACGTTAAGTGCACTTAAAAAATTTGTTGTAGTTGTTGCGGTTAATTAAGATGACTTCTGTCCGTGCTCAGCTGTAACCAATTGAGCAGCTGATGGTGGGAGGCGGACGTTAAATAGATGGCTAAGATAAGTAAGTGGCTTATATGGGGCTTTTAAGTTTGCTGGCAAATAAATTTGGCCAATTTGAAAGTGAAACTATTTGGGGAATTTCTTTGAGGAGTTAATAATGTTGAAGAGCTAATTGATGATTTAGGAAAGCATGAGTGAAAAAAAGTTTTAATTGAGGAACTGCAGATTAGATGGATAAATTTCCAGTTACTGCAGCTGCTTCCTAAACTGAATCTGAGCCATGGTCCAAATGGAGTTATGATTTTGGGAAATCCAATCAATATCTATAAAACGAATTTACTAATAGTTTCAAAATCCTTTCGTTTAAGTCAGAAATCTTAAAAATTTGTAAAATTCTTTATTGTTTCAGTTTGTCTAGGCTCTCAATATCCTAACGCCGAAAATATATTTGTTTCATCCTAACGTGAGTCTGAGCCATGGTTTAAAGAGGTCATATTTGGGAAATCCGATCCATGTCTATAAAACTGAAGTCCGAAGTCTTAAAAATTTGTAAATTTTGTCTGGGCTCTCAGTATCCTAACTCCGAATATATATTTGTTTGATTAAAGAAATGGTAAATTGGCTTTATAAATTCGGGAAGTTCCGGAATTCCAACATGTTGGACTTTATAAAATTTGTCAGAAACTTCGTATCTTTCAATTCTCTACCCAGGATTGCCTAATATGCTATATTGACGTCTAGTCTGTATAAAATTTCTTAGAAACTTTGCAACCTAAAATTCTCTTTCCAGAATTCTTCCTAAATAGCACCTGAATGGCATTATATGCTGGACTTCTAGTCTGTATTATGTAAACCATTTATTGTATTAGTTCAAAACGAATTGTATTTAACCACACTCATTATTTTAGCCAAGTCTCATCATAACCTCCAAATTTATCGAAATGTGCTACTAAGTTAGCGCGCGTAAAATTGGATCATAAACTTAGCCACAACAACAGCTACAAAAACAATGCAATATAACTAAGTTTAATACATAGATTACAAAATTGGCCAAAAGTAGACGCCGCGTCGTTGTTGTTGTTGCTGCTGCTGCTATTGGAAATTGTTTGCCAATATTTCAACGCAGCTTCGTCAGTTGGCTTATACTACTACGCTTCAACGATTAGACACGGCAACCAACCGCTGGGGCAATTGGCCAAAAGAGCGTGGCAAATGGTTTTGAAGCTACCACAACAGCTACTTTTGGCCTAGCTCAACTACCAACTACTTGACTTGTCTAAGAATCGCTGATGAGCGTCTCGTACACGAGCCATGGCTTAAAGCCATGTGAACAACATATTTTGTTTTGGTCAATTAGTTGTAAGCTTTGTATATGGGCGAGGCCAGCCAGGCTGGCTAATTTTATAAGGCAGAAACTATTGCAACTAAACAGTAGCTGGAAATTGTGTTAAGGTGTTAAAAAGTTATGAAAAAATACCCTCTTTATACCAGAAACCATTAATTTCTAACTAGGTATAAGCCAATACGACACACCGTAAAGCAATTTGATCAGATTGTGTATACAAAGGTACTATACTTATCGATTTGATGGCTTTTAACGAGGTCTGTTAATAGTAATTATAGTATTAATTGATTCGCTGCAAGTCTTTTAGTCCTTTAAATATTTGATCTTATGATGATCTTGCAGTCACTACTAGGTTCATAAATATAATTCAGCTGTGGAAAGTTTTGAAAAATATATTGGAAATGTACACAAAAGTTCTAAGTTTGTTCAAGAAGTCGAATCAGTCGATCTTAGGAGCAGGATAATTTATTTTCTTCAATCCTTAATTTCTGAAAAAAAAAATGTTTAATTAGGGTATTAGGGTATTCACGTTCGAAATTGAATCTTACATTTGACGCATAAAGCCGCAAATGTCTTCAGAGGTCTGTGATTATCCCAAATGATTGGTTTGCGTGAAGTCCTAAATCACTTTTATATTTAGACAATTTTCCTTGCAAGTCGCTCTATATTAATGGATTAATAGTAGCTTGCTGTTTTTATTTAGTCGTTTTAAAATAGGCTTCAAGTTGCGTGAATCCCAATAAGACTTAATAATAACTAAATAGAAATATAAGAGACGTGCACACATTCAGAACAATATAGAAATGATTTACAAAACTAAATATTTGTTAAATTAGTCAAAGCCTGCTGCTATGATTTATTTTCGATAGTTTTTCATTTCTTAACGAAATATTAAGTTAAGGTATTCACGCTGGATGTAAGTCGAAGTTTTCAAAGCTGTGCAAAAACTCTATAGACTAAAGCGTGAGTTCCAATAAGGCAAGCGGATGAGGAATTTGATAAACATTGTAAAAAAAATGGTATACTTACAATAATCGAAATTCTACGAAAATCTGCGGACTGAGAGTCCAAATAATTCGCCTTGGCTGGACTGCAGTACGATCCTAATGACTTTACTGGTTCAGAGATGATGTTCAAAACTTTCTTGACGGATTGCGCACTTGCTTCTGCAGTCGCTTTAAAATATATTATTGAATGTAAATATAATAGACGTGCACACATTTGCAGAATTATAGAAGTGATTTACAATATGAAATTCTATTTGTTAAATTAGTCAAAGCCTGCTGCTATGATTTATTTTCGTTAGTTTTTGATTTCTTAAAAAAATTATTTTGTTAAGGTATTCACGCTGGATGTTAAGTCGAGGTGTTGCAAAGCTGTGCAAAAACTCTGCAGACTCAAGCGTGAGTCCCAATAAGGCAAGCCGACGAGCAATTTGACAAACATTGTAAAAAAAAGTGGTATACTTACTTTTGATTCGAAATTCTACTTAGATCTGTGGATGAGAACCAAATAATTCGCATTTGACGGACTGGCGCACTTCCTTGACCTTGCTGGTTTATAGACGATAATCCGATACTTCATTGGCGGATTGCGCACTTTCCGCAGTCGCTTTAAAATATATTATTGAATGTAAATATAATAGACGTGCACACATTTACAGAATTATAAAAGTGATTTACAGTATGAAATTCTATTTGCCAAATTAGTCAAAGCCTACTGCTGTTCTATTTTCGATAGTTTTTCATTTCTTGAAAAATTATTTAGTTAAGGTCGAGTAGAAGCTTTGCAACAGACTCAAGCGTGCGTCCCAATAAGACAAGCCGACGAGCAAGTTGGCCAACATTGTAGAAAAAATAAGGTATACTTACATATTAAATTCGAAATTCCAGCGAGTCTATAATATTTCGGATGAATTTCTACCGTATCGACGTGCACACAATTACTGAAATATACAAATGATTTTCAAAATTAAATTCTATTTGTCAAATTACTTAAAGCCTACTGCTATGATCTATTTTCGATAGTTTTTCATTTCTTAAAAAAAAATGTAGTAAGGTATTCACGCTGAATGTTGAGTCGAGGTGTTGCGCAAAGCGTGAATCCCAATAAGACAAGCCGACGAGCAATTTGACAAATATTGTAAAAAAAATCTTATACTTACATTTGATGAGAACCAAATAATTCGATTTGACGTATAGCGTACTTCCTTGACCTTGCTGGTTTATAGACGACAATCCAATCCTTGCTGTTTTTCCGCAGTTGCTTTAAAATATATTTTTCAATGTAAATATAATAGACGTGCACACTGTAACAGAGATATAGCAATGATTTACAATATGAAATTCTATTTGTTAAATTAGTCAAAGCCAACTGCTATGATTTATTTATTTTGATTTCTTAAAAAAATATTTAGTTTAGGTATTCACGCTGCATGTTGAGTAGAAGTTTTGCAACAGACTAAAGCGTGAGTCCCAATAAGACAAGCCGACGAGCAAGTTGGCCAACATCGTAGAAAAAAATAACGTATACTTACATATTGAATTCGATATTCCAGCGAGTCTATAATGACGTATTTCGGACAAATTCCTACCGTATCGACGTGCACACAATTACTGAAATATACAAATGATTTACAAAATTAACTTCTATTTGTCAAATTACTTAAAGCCTACTGCTATGATCTATTTTCGATAATTTTTCATTTCTTGAAAATATATTATAAGACAAGCCGATGAACAAATTGACCTACATGGTAGAAAAAAAGATGGTATTTTTTTCCCCCCGTAAGAGGGGCCCAAAGATCTTTTGTACCATACCCATAAATTACGTCAAAAGACTTTTGAATAGCATAAGGTCTTTTGTTGGTATTGACCTAAGATGGAAGGGACTAATCCCTTCCTATCCCATGTGGCAGGCTTTGTCCTATACCAACACAGAGAATTTGTCTGGTGGTTTCATCATCTTCGAGACAGAGTCTTCACGCTGAAGAATCCGATACGCCAATTTTCTGTAGATGGTATCTAACAGTGTTGTGGCTAGATAGGTATGCTACCAGTAGAGAAGGAAAATCTGGCCTACTTACATTTTCAATTCACAATTCTACCGAGTTCTGTAGCGGATAGCGTACTTTCTTGTAAAATTTCCTTAGGCGCTTTTTAAATAAAATTATTATAGACGTGCACACATTTACGAAAATATAGAAATGATTTTCAATATGAAATTCTATTTGTCAAATAAGTCAAAGTCTTCTGCTATGATTCGGTTTTGTTAGTTTTTGATTTCTTAAAAAAATATTTAGTTAAGGTATTCACGGGATTGTAAAGCTGCGCAAAAGCTCAAAAGACCTAAAGCGTGATTTCCGTGAGTTGAATCTTTAAGTTTGTATTGTTGCTTTTCTTATTTTGTAAATTTTTTCAATTTTATGCTCTTAATTTAGCCACATACAAGGCACAAATTTTAGTGCACTCCATTTTCTACATGAATTATAATTGTCTCACTTTATAATTGATTTAATTTCATTAAACATAATTAAAATTAACTCTTTCAGCGAATATAAGGTAAATGTTATCGTTTTACATAACAAAATCTGAAATGCTGTAAATGCCCATAAAGTCTCACCAGCTCATCAGTTAAAAAGTAGAATAGGTTTTGTTAATGAAAAAGTCGTCAACTTTATACATTTTGCCATTGAAAAAGTCTTCAGCGTTATAACTCGCCAAGGCTATTGCATGCGTGAATACCCTTAATATATTTAGTTTCAAAATTAAGTACAGTTCTCTCATAAGACCAATCGCATTGAAAAAAAGTTAATGTACATTTTGTTATAACAAAGTCCTCAACTTTCAGCTTTTCAATGCAACAGCAAGCGTGAATACCCTAAATATATTTTCCGATAAGACCGAGGAAGGAAAGAGTTTTTCATATTATTGTTCTTGCTAAATACAAAAAAGTTAGTTAGGGTGCAAGATAAGGTACTTAGTCGAAGGAAAGGTTCCAAAAAAAAATTTAATTTTTTCGTTTGCTATAAAATGTTTGTATATCATATAATTAAACTAGTTCCCTACTGTCAATCTTGAAAGCTTAAGTTAGATGTAAAACATAAATCTAAGAATCGATTTTTCGTTATCACCCTTTGAACTTTTCTTTATCTAATATCTTTTTAAAGAGTGCCAGTACTATTTTGTCAATCTATGCCGATTTAACAATTTAATAAAAAAATTCCCATGTCCACACATTCATTATTATAAGACATGCTCTAAAATATGCAAATTCAAGAACTTAGTCTATTTACAAAAATGTTCCAATTATTTCTATTTCACGCTATTGCTCGAAGTTCGCTGACAGATTTGTTCGTCTCACTCCTTATTGATCTTCCCTATGTACTTTTTGGACGTCCGCGGTTCCTTCTGCGCTGGGGGTTCCATTCCAATCCTCTATGTGCCATTTCGTCGATAGGTTTACGGAGGGTGTGTCCCAGCGAACCATTCTTCCATACTTCCATGTCCACCCATATCCTTCGTATTGAAGTCAGAATCCAACTCCAAAATAAATCAAGTTCGTTGTTTAAGTCTTTCGTTTTATACCCTCAAGTTATTTTCCATATTAAAAAAAACACTTTGTTAAAAAAAAGGTTAATGTTAAATTACTTAATGCTATTTAAATTGTTAAATTATAGGCTAAGTAAATATTTACTGCTTCTTACACTTTGTGGTATGTCTTATAGCCACATTTGTTGCGCTTGGCCTGAGCTAAGCCTTAATTGAGCTTTAACAAAACGCTTTACATTGCTCAGATACTTTTTCATTTTTGTTACCCATCCAAGAGAGTTTGCGTGCGGGCCAACAAGCGTAAAGAAATTGGTAACAGGGGGAACAAGTTGGGGAAGAAGATACTTTAAGTGGCGCCAAGCCCGTTATGCTAGGTTAAGGCTCGTCTTGTGCGTATCCAGACCAGAGTACATAATGTAATTTGTTGGTAAGCTGCAATTAGAGTTGAATAAGAGAGGCAAGTTCAAACTGCATGCAACACTTCCGCACTGGGCGTGTTACAAGTTGCGCTCAATGTCAACAGAGTAACGAACTTCCCCAAAAAAACTTGTCGAACTCTTTGGCTACTTTTACAAAAATTTAACAAAATTATTGGATGGTTTTTTGGCAGTTGCAATCTATATTTATCCAAATTGCATACAATTTTCCAATCAACGCGTTCCAACAATAAATGCCAATTATGAAAGGATTTTTTGGACAACGCATCTGCGACATTGAAAATGCCCCAAAGTGTTGCCTTATGAAGCCATTTCGGCAGCAGCAGCCTATAATCAGTCCAAGTGCCAACAATATTGATATTTTATATATATCATATACAATATAATATATAAGACATATATTTAAATTAAATGCATTGTACATGTTGCAAAAGTGAATATAAAATGGCAGCTTAAATTTATTAAAAATGCATAAAGTCAAAAAAATAATGCAAAGTGATGCTGCCAAAAAATAAAAAAAAAACACAAAAAAAAGCACGCAACTTTGAAGGAGTTCGAAATCTGAAACTCAAACTGGATATGCAACAGCTGGCAAAGTTGAGTAGTTCAAAAATCAAAAAAACGAAACTAAAAGAAACTTGAGAAGAGGCAGTGAAGTAGGAATACTCTATAAATGACAAATATTTAAGGAAATTAGTGTTGTTGCAAGAAAAATTAGTGTAAGAAAAGTGCTTTGTACTTCTCCGTACTAGCTCTAAAAAGATGCATACTAAAATATATTTTAAGAGGCAATGCTTTAAAAATGTAAACCACACACTATAAAAGTGTTTTTTTTTTTGTACTGAATTAATTTTTTTGTTGTTGCCTTTGAGAGTTAAGTCTGCTTACATTAGATCCCAGAAGATAATAATTCCCTGACTGACTCCTTGGAGGGACATGGGGATCTCTATTAATAACTGTTCGAACAGAACTAGGACTAACAGTCTATAGCCGAATCCGAACGGCGGTGTCTGTAATTAATGTTCCAGAAGATACTAGGCAAAAATGTTGGTATAGGGTGGGCTATCTGTTTCTTTGTCCATTACATTTTATTCGTATATTTTCGAACAAAATCGGGGTAATGTACTATATACCCAAAGCAAGTTTTAAACTTCCGATAACTTTTTTTTGACAATATTTTGACAGTGTTTAACAAGCAAATCAACAGATGGACAGCGGAGTACTTTTGTGGGGCTTAGCGGTCCTTAAAGTTGTAAATTCGGAATTATAAACCAAAATATGTTGATTCACATGAAACTAATTGTTGCTTCTACTTTTTGCAAGTTCTTGAAAAAATTTCGTTCTTGAAAAAATTTCGTTTTTCAAGAACTTAAAAATTAAAAATTATGCCTTTCACACGCAAAGGCAATACAATAATATAAGAAAAAAAAACAAAAAAAAAACACTGTTGCCATATTTATCTGACATATCAAGCTAATTTATTGTCGTAAAGGGGTGTGGCAAATATATGTGTAAAAGAATATATACAAATTTAAATATATACCCGATTTAATGATATTTTTTATATCAGAGTCAGAATCAATTTAACCTTTTATGGGCGTTAGAGGTGGGAGTGGTACGAGTGGTCAATCTGAAATTTATCATATTTTTTATAAATATAACTACAATAAATTGTACAAAATTTAAGTCTCTATCTTCATTTTTCAAATTTAAAAAAAAGGTCGAAATGAATCTATGTGAGATGGCCCACCCTCTGTATAGATTTTTAAAACAGAAATTAAATAAAATTGCTGGAAAATTAATTTTCTCTAGTTTTCGGGATATATTTCTCTGCCAATTTTTCGTATAAATTATCCTACAATAATTTATTAATGAGTACATCCGATTATGTACATATAGAAAGCTTTTTCTTTTTCAAAAAAAAATTGGATATAATATAACATTTTTTTCTCATAAAATATAAGCAAGTAAATTATCTTCCTATAATAAAATTTTACCTTTCAACTTGCCCACTTTTAAGGTAGTTTGAAGCGTAATTTTTTTAGGTGCCTAATTTCTTTTTCGAATACTTGATGGGAACCCCTCATTATTAATGAATTCAACATCATCTAGGTGTCGAAAATTTTACTTATCTATATAATTTCGAGTATCTGCTAAAAATCTCTGAGTTTTTAATTTCAAACTTGATGGGAATCTCTCATTATATGTGAAGTCAACATCATTTAGGTGTCGAAAATCTATATAATTTGGAATATCTGCTAAAAATTTCTAGACAGATCTACTAAATTTTTAGTTTCGAATTTGGTGGGAATCCCTCATTATTTAGAAGTCAACATCATCTTAGTGTCGAAAATTAGACTTATCAATAAAATTTCGAAAATCTGGTAAAAATCTCTAGACAGACTTGCTGAATTTTTAATTTCGAATTTCATGGGAATCCCTCATTATTTAGAAGTCAACATCATCTAAGTGTCGAAAATTAGACTTATCAGTAAAATTTCGAATATCTGTTAAAAATCTCTAGCAAGATCTACTATCATTTCGAATATCGTTTAATTTCGATTCTTGTTGTTTGTATAGGCTTTGTGTGTAAGCTCTAAGCTCATTTTTTAAAACTTCGGTCTTTTCGAGGATAAAGTGTAACATAATACTTTAAAAATAATTTTATTTGCTTCTGAATCATTCCAAATAAATATTAGAAGTAATTATAGTAAAAAAAAAGGTTCAATCTATAATTTTTTAATATTAATCAGATGGTTTATCTTCGAATGTAATTGAAAATAAAATTGTCTAAGCTTCAGTAGTCTCAATAACATATTAAATATATCAGCGAGACATCTCCTGTTCCTATTCCCAACTTTGTTTCATAATTTTTGAGAATATCAAAATGCTCCGAGCAGAAGAGCATTAAACTGCATCATCAAGCACTTAAAAACTGCCGCAAATGTAAAGCAAAATGAAAGAGTATTAATAAAAAATCCAAAAAAAAAAAGAGAAAAGCGAAAAGCGGCGCGTGACCTTCGCACTACTTCGGCGTTGTGTGTGAAATTGTTAAAAGTTTACGGCTTTAAAGTATGCCATACTCATAACAAGCCTGTAAACTGTAAACTGTATAAGCCAACAAATGCAGCAGCTACAACAACAACAGCAACAACAACAACACACAGTGGCAGCTACTGTACGAAAAAAAAACAACAATAAGACAATTAACAACAAAGAAGCTCAGGCCAGGCTTGACTGAGAGATGTTGCAAATGCATTTGTTGTTGTTGTTGTGATTGCAACAAAGCCATGCAACAGGTGCAACTAGCCTGATGCAGCCAGATTTTGGCAAATGCCAAAGCACAGCAAGCCAGTCCCGACCAAACCCAGGCATGGTTTTAGCCTACTTCTTGACTCAATTGGCCAACTGACTTACTAACTGTCTGACTAACTGGCTGCTGCAACTAAAAGTGTTACCAATAACATAATTCAATTGGCCATTTGGCCATTCCCATTCCCAGTCTCGCTCTGAATCAGCGTCCGTCTCAGTTACCGTCGGTCGCAGTTGCAGTTGCAGTCACATCAGCTGTTTGGCTTTGGCTATTTGGCTTAGTGAAAGAAAGCCAGGCCAGTTGCAGACTGCAGCAGTTCGGCTGCGATTGCAACATGCAACGTCGCGTTGTGGAGCTGCCACATTTGGTGGCATGCGGTATATATGCCACAACTGGTGGCTGACTGGTTATAAAAGTGTATTTGGGTCAAATAGATTAAAAAAAAAGAAACAATTTTTTAAGTTTTGAAAGGTTTAATTTCTATTTTACGCAAATGCTCGAGTGGTCAATGACCAGCGCCAGAGAGAGAGAGAGAGAGAGTGTGAGAGTGAGCGGGAGCGAGAGGGAGACACCCAGCTTGACAGTCTTTTTTTTTAGAGTGTCTCTTAAGATATTCACTTGCATTTTTAATATTACATAATATGCCAAAGAAGCAAAACCAAACGAAACGAGACGAGATACAATAACAACAACAACAAAAATTCATACGAATTAAGTGGACAAAGCAAAAGAAGCAAAAGTGAAAAATGCCGCCAAATGGCAGAAAATTGTTAAAACGTGTTTTTTTTTTTATTTAAGCCAAATTGCAGGCATATAAAACAAAAACAATCCACAGATCTATCTGCATACTTCTAACCAACGCGAAATTGAATAACGATGCTAAGTTTATTATTATATTATGTGCTGCAGATGCATTTAGTAGATAGTTTTTATGTAAGTACTTCAGTTTGACAGATTCTTGGACTATAAATCAAAGAGACGACCTTGTGGGTTGAAGTAAAACCTTCTTTCGAGACAAACATAAAAAAATTATAAATACTAGAAATCGCTGTGGCTTCGAATAAGTTAGTTGTATGTAGAACTAAGTAAACTAAAGTTATGCCGGTTATCGACTTAGTGATGCATGTTATCGATTCGATAAGACTTATTAAAAAAACAATTTATCTTTATACGCATAAGTACTTTTGAATCATTTTGTAAGGTCAGCTTTTTGAGGTTCATTGGCTTTCTATCTATCGATTTCAGAATTGAAAAATGGCGGACGCAAAGTCGGGCGCGGACGACTTTAGGATACCCTGTACCACTAGCTTGTAATAAAGTCCGATTTCTTCACAAAAAACCAAAAACAGAAGAATTTTGAAGCAAAATTTTTTTTTTTGACCGATCGTTCCTATGGGAGCTATATGATATAGTCAACCGATTTCAATAAAATTTGACACAGTGCTTAAATACCTTAAAAAAGATGTGAATGCCAAATTTATTTCAAATATCTTTACAAACAAACAAAACACATCGAATTTTGTGTAAAAAACGTGTTTTTGGACCGATTGGTCCTATGGGAGCTATATGATCTAGTCAAACAAACGAAACACAACAAATTTTGTTCAAAAATCGATTTTTTCGAAGATCGGACCTATGGGAGCCAAATTTGAACAAAATCGGTTGACTATATCATATAAGTCAACCGATTTTGTTCAAATTTGGCACATTGCTTAAGTGGTCTAAAAACTTTGCAAACGCCAAATCTGGTTAGGATATCTTTATTAAAAAACGAAATATAGCCAATTTTTCTTTAAAAAAGTTATTTTGGCCGATCGGTTCTATGGGAGCTATATGATATGGTCAACCGATTTCGATCAAATTTGGTACAGTGATTGGGAACTATAAAAAACTTTCGAATACCAAATTTGGTTACGATATCTTCATAAACAAACGAATTATTCATCTAAAACGTTTTTTTTGTCGAGGTCGTCTCAAACACCCTCATGGGAGCCATATAATTTATCCCCGATATCAAAAAAATAAAATAAACTTGCCTCCTATGGAATAATATGGGATCTAATGTGAAAGTTTGGTTACTCTAGCTCTTACCATCTCTGAGATCTAGGCGTTCACACAGACAGACGGACGGACGGACAGACGGACATGGGTATATCGACTTCTCTATTCATCCTGATCATATTTTAGGTAACTTTCGGGTGTCTCCGACGTCTCCTTCTATATGTTACATACATTTTCGGCTTGCACAAACTTAATATACCCTTGGTACCATACGGTACAGGGTATAAAAACATAAAGCGCTCTGTTAAAAAAAAAGATTTCGACGTAATTTATATAAACGCTTTCTAGCTAAAAATTCACTTTGATATAAAAATAAATTGCATCTTACAATGATAATTAATTTAATTAAATTATTTAATTTTCAGTTACTAAAATCTAACAAAATTTAGAAAAAGAATATCTATAAAATTAGCCAACTAGATAAGTAAAAAGATAAGTAAAATCGAAGGTTTCTTGAAGATCATTTGATCATTTTTGCTGATTTCTTAAAAACAATATTTCGTCTAAAATCCTAAACTACAAAAATTTGCATTTGTATACAAATCATTTTGTTGGGATCAAAATATTAATTGTTGAAATTAAAAAAAAGATTCTCCTATATGATTTGCAGTAAAATGATGATTCCCTATTAAACTTTAAATGAAATAGTTATTGGAAATCATAATTTTTAATTAAGAAAATCAGAATTGGGCAAACAACTCGGAAGAATCAAGCTTGAAACAGGAAACTGCTCCGACAATTTTAAAGAATTTAAACATTTAGGAAAAAATTCGTATAATTTCATTTTTTCGACGCGATGAAGCAGCTTAATATAATTTAAAAATCTTTTGTTGAACAATGTTAATATTTTTTTATTTAGGTACAAAATAAATCTATTTTTTTAATCTTATAAGGAAGTATGTATATTTTAAAATATTTAAAAAATTAATTTTTTTTTTTTATTTTTGACATCTTTTGACAAAAAAAAAAAAAAACATTTATAAAATAATACAAAATATTCGATTTATTTATTTTTTAATATTATTCTACCAAATTGATATAATTTATATTTCCAACAAATAGAGAACGTACAATATAAAAATACCAGTTCACAAAAAAAAAAAAATTATGATTAAGGCACAGGAAAAAATATGAAATTTTCATATTGCTTATTTAAAAAAATGAGTTGTTAAATAAAATTAAATAATTTTTTTTTAAGGCCTGTTGCCAAATTAGCTTGAAAAAAATCTTCAGTAGTTATATTACAATTTCATAAAATATAAAAGACGTTTTTTTTTAAATTTCTTTATATTGCACTGCTCTATTACTTTTATCGATTTAAAAATCGGTGGTGGCAGTTTCTGTACCCTATCCAGCTTATCCTTATTTTTCTTAACTCTTTTTCACAGTCTATGCACTATTTGTTACTAAATACAATAATTAGCTTAGAATCTCTTGTTGCTCTGTTAGGCAATTTTACTATACGACTATACAACAAAAATGTTTATGAATAAATTAACAAATTTTGATTTGTCGTTCAATAATACAATTTCACACTATAATATTACACGATATATCGATAAGCGATAAGTAGTCTGGTTCGAAATAGCCCCAACAGTAGTTGCCAACAAGTAAAGAAAACAGTTTTCATTTAAATTAGATCAACACTTAATTATTCTGGAAAGTAACTTAATTCTATTAATATTATTTTAATTAACTAATTATACATTCATTAATATATGCCACAAAAGAAAAAAATTATTATAATCGCAATATTTATTACTAAATAAATAAATCTCGAGAAATTGCATACATACTTTCTCAATGAGTATTTTCTTAATCTATGACTTAATTAAAAACATAAATCTAGTTAGGTTAGCTATTATCAGCCAATTCATATAGACAAGTCTCACAAACACGCCCAACCGCAATGATTCGTGATGTAAAATTAATTAAATTCAAAAATAATTAATGTTTTTATATTAGCCAGTCTCTTAAAGGGACGTTATCTTAAAACATATACTTGTAAACGACAATGCTCAATGGGGAAATGACGGGACAGAAAATTGCTTATTTTTTATAATAAAAAATAATAAACCATTTATCACTTAGCTACGTGCTATCACGCTCTGTCACGTGTTGCCATCTCTATTTTTTTTATAACTTTATTTTTATTTTTTTTTTCCAACTCTTGCTGAATATGCAAATTTTATCATTTGCCGGCATTTTTGCATATTGCTGGCACAGTTTTATTTGTTTACAAATCTTTTAATGAAAACGCGCAGAAAGTGAAATGAGCAACACCTTTAGGCCACATTATAATACTTAGTATGAATAAGTGGCAATAGGAATACATTTTAGTTTTTATAGGTTTAGAGTGGCGTTTTATTGCTTAGTGATTGTGACTAAATGCACATGTTTAAACATGCTCACAACGTGACAATTTTGCACTTAAAAAAAGTACTATTTACAATTGGAATATTCTTAGTGCTAAACAGCAAAACAAGAGATTATCAGAGCACAAGAAACTTTATTTCGTGAATGAGCATCAAAATATGAAACTTGCATGTATGTATGATTTTTGACGGTTTAGAGAGCACCTCTCTCATATCAGTTTACAAAGTAAACGATTATATCAAAATGATAAGACAAAAATTTAAGTCGGGCGCGGCCGACTGTAACTTTTTCATACATGAATAAATGTTTCGTTTCGACGGGGAAGCTTGGGAACCTTGGCCCCTAGACATCGTGACGTCATGCTTGCAGGGCGATACTCCGTCAACTCTGCAACATTTTTGCACATTATTCCACTGGGATGACTTAAGCTTTCGCATCAAATACTCTATTGTGAATATCTTCTCTATCTGTGTTCCAATTTAAATGATCCTCTACATTATCTTAGGTTAAGTTAGTGTTAGCTGTTGGAACTGCCGTTCCAACTCACTTAGGCCAAGAATAGACCCGTTGTTATCGATACGCTGGGTCACTCACCACTCTTCCCCACTCAAGAGGTCCCCTATATGAGGTAAGACAGCCATCCGCCAGCCTGAATAAGCCTTAAGAGTCATTTTGGACTCTGTTCGGAGAACTGAGATAAGTCATCAAGAAAGTGTGACGGTATATTTTCTTACCCAGCTCTGGGTAGTGACAGAAAAGTGCACCACTGTCTTTCCTCCTTATCGCCATAGCCTCTACAGAAGTCATGGTGGGGAGCATTCAGCCAGGATGCATGATTTCTCAACATGCCAGTGTCCTGTGATAGAACGGATGGTAGTTGAGCGCTGGGCTCTGATACAGACAGCAAAAGTTCCTTAGTTCTTTTACACAGCGCTCCGTACTGTCGGCCAGGCTGGCCTCTGAGATCTTGCACAGTGTTCGATGTACGACGCCAGGTTGCCTTTGGCCTATCCCACTCGAATACTGCTTCCTTGGGGGTTCCATTCCCAAGAATCCTGACGATACTGCTTCGGTATTTTCTAAGAGCATGGTCTTCTCTTGATGTCACAAACTTAATAGCTTGCCTAAACATCTTTCCGAAGCGGCTAATTTTTTAAGATGTTAGAAAATAGTATAAAGAAAATGACTCAGTTATAAGCTCGAGCTTATTTATTATATTTCCTCTCAGCTCGAAAAAGCTTTCATTTTTTATTTCCAATTCATATGTCGCTTGTAATCCCTAGAGGGCGCGTCCCCAAGATAGTGGATAGCGTCGTAGACATGGATGATAAGAAAGAAAATTAAATACCCTACATCAAGGTCCTTCTTCAAGAATCGGAAATTCCGACATATTCTTCAACCAGGACTGAAATGTATTATGTTTTACATATTTTTTTATTTTACTAAATTTTGATATGGCAAAGAATAAATAAAATACAAATTATAAATCATAAATAAATAAATCATCACTCATTAGTCCATCACTGTGGAAAATTATGCAATGAAACCCGCAGTTTAAATTTTAAATAAATTTATTCAAAGTCTAAGATTCCAAGAATTTTGCTTCCATTTTACGATCATATTGAGATTTCTATCCCATTCGAATGATATTATTCGGCTTGTCCATATAGTTTATTCAGTCAATCAGAAATCGGCATCGAATCCGGAACTGACCTTAAGTAAAAGACCTTTCAAGTTCAAGAGTTAGATATTATCTAACCGTTGAAAAAAATTTAGCATATATGCAAAGATTTAGGAGAAATTTTGAGCGCTTCAGCAGCTTCCCAGACATTCGCTATTAGTCAAAACAAAAACGAAAGACTTAGGCAACGAACTTGGCTTATATGCTTCATTTTAGGTATTTTATATTATAATAGTTATAACTTTTGCTTTCATCATTAAAGACTTACATGATGCGCATATATATATATATCTAAATATATATATATTTAAAATTCAGCTATGTTTAGCGAAATTTTTTAAACATACTACATTTAATAATGTCAATGGGCACATTTTGGCCCGCGTTGGCTCCAGGGCAAATTATTTTTAATTGACTCATGCCCTGACATAACTTTTTTTTTTCAAGTTTTTGCATATTTTTTTTTTAAGTTTTAAACTTAAGCTCTATAAAGTACTAAATGAAAAGTTGTTGTTGTTGTTTACCTTTTTGCTGTTGTTGTTGTCTGTTACAATTGAGCGATTTTTAGACAGAGCGTAAAGTTTAAATTGTGCAAAAAGTTTTATAAAATTATTTAAACACAATTAATGGCATTAAGCTTACATTTCTGATGTTGTTTTTGTAGCTGCTTTTTGTTTTTGTTAATTGCTCAGCTTCCATGTAGACAACATTGTCAACTGCTTTGGGCCAAGTTCAGTCTTGTCGTATGAATGTCAACATTGACAGCAATTCGTCTGCCCAGAAAATGTTTTAATTTGCGCACATTTCGGTCTACACATATGTATAAAAAAAAATATTTGCAGCGATTTTTTTTTTGGTTGGCAGACGCTTAATGAGCATAAAATAATTAAGGTTGCTTTTAATATGCCAACATTTGCGCAATTTGTGTAATGAGGAAATGATTAATGAGCGGGTTTTTGGCAGCCTGCACCAAGGATATGAAAGAGAAAGGCAGGATCTGGCCAAACTGGCTGATAAATAAGTGTTGACAAGCTGCTTCTTATTGATAGCTTAATATTGGATGCATTCTAGATGACGCAAGAGGGTGCCACATAGTATGGCAAAAATAATGTGTTTATATAAATGCAGCAGTACATTGCAGCTGATATATACGCACGAGAGTATCGAAATCGAAGGAAGGTATTTCAATTTTTTGGACAATTTTGGTAATACACC
Organism: Chymomyza amoena; assembly: GCA_037043745.1. Classification (NCBI taxonomy): domain Eukaryota; kingdom Metazoa; phylum Arthropoda; class Insecta; order Diptera; family Drosophilidae; genus Chymomyza; species Chymomyza amoena. The sequence goes on from JBAMAX010001378.1 coordinate 29,354, forward strand.
CACCAGTTTTTGCACAGAGCGCGATCTGTTTTTTTTTTGATCCACCCTTTTTGCTACCGGTCTCTCTTTGTGGGAGAGTGTAGTCAACATCAATGGGGCTTCCTTACGCTTCTTCTTTGCAGGTCCACTCAAGCCTGTCGTTGGATTAAATCAAGGCTTGGCTCTGTATTCAAAGTGAGGGCCAAGCGGTCCACCTCCACATTTTTATTTTTGCAGTCGCTGAATGTTGACGCAGTGGGGTCTGCAATCATAAAATTTATACTTTTTTAAACCTATTCTGTTGATTCGTTTTAATTTCTCTTGCAATAAATCATTCAAACCACGCAAAACATACGTTTTGGTGTTCGGATTCGTTTTTCAAAGAAAGGCCCAAGGTTGATTTCTTTATTGATTCCTCCATTTCAGAGTGACCATGCTTCTTTTTAGCGAGCACCATACATTAATACAATACATGCGATAAAGTTTACTCGTCTTTTTAAAATCAAACTGTCTCTTAATTGCCCGAACTACGGATTTTAAGAAGATAAGCCATTTTGGGTTTTTTTTTTATCAACACTAGTGAAAATTTAAAAGACTTCAAAAATTACGTCACTGTCATGCGCAGCTCCGGTCTTAAGTAATCTACTATAGCTAAGCATCTTTCTAAATTGCTTTGCAAAGTATAACGATCTGAACCAACCGACCCTCGACTAACGCTTAGACAATGACCCCAGGAAGCGTTCAAGTGGCACGTAGATTATACGAATTAAACTTTAATAGCAGCTATAAATAGTTGCTATAAAAATTATAACTAAACTTTTACGCATTTGAATTTGTTTTTATAGCAGTTGATATCATTTTAATTTTTTGTACTTTTTTTTTACAGACTTAAATTATGGGCTTAGAAAAACATTATCTGAGATATGGGCGCACTGCTAGAGATCATATACTGGGCTGGGCCAGTTTTGGTTGTGCCAGAAACAAGCAGCAGCAGCAACAACAACAACAACAGCCGCCACATCAGCCACTGGCACAACAACCACAACAACAGCAGCAACCACAACAACAACAACAAAATGGAGCAGCTGCCACGGGCACAACAACGAGTAGTACAAGGCGACGGCCTCATATGACCCAACGGCGGGGCATGCCATTGTCCATGTTAATATCACAAGGAGCTAAAATTAGCAATAGTGAGTACAAAAATTGTTTCTAAGAAAAATAAAATACAATTTTTATATATAAAAAATGGAATCACATTAACATTCTGCGAAAAAGCGCTTTACCTAGGACTGATTTTAGACAGGAAACTGCTTTGGAATCGAAATTTTTAAGATAGAGTGAGAAATAGCCCGTTAGTCATGCAAAAGAGCAATAGGAGCAAGATGGGGTCTAAAACTTCATGTTGTTCACTAGATTTACATAGCGGAGTTTTGGTATGGTGGCCGGCGCTGAACATTCAAAGAGCGGCCAGCTTGAGTATCAGCGGCGTCCTTAGAACGACCCTCAGCAGCATTAAACACCATTCTGCATCTATTGCCGATAGATCTATATAGTAAGCAAATAGCAGTGAAATCGGCCTTAAGGCTAAGATAATCTTCGGATCTAGCCATAAGTTCTAGAGGACAGTAGACTATTATGCGCTAATTCTTGCAAATTCCTAGAACCACTAAATTTTTCTAGCTCAATGGAGTTATTCTTAGACAAACCGTTCAGTGTAAGTTTCCCATTTCGTGAAGATTGGAACAGTGCCATATCAGACTGCAATAGCAACGGATCTAAACTCAATGATCAACTGGGAGGGAGTGTCTATTCGGAATCGTTGGGCATTAACAGCTCCTTCCGCTTACCAGATCATTGTAGGGTTTTCCAACCAGAAATTATAGCTATAATGGAAAGTATTCTCATAATTAAGGATCGTGTTTCAACCGAAAGGGAAATTCAGATCGGTTCTGACAGTCAGGCTGCTTTGAAATCACTGCAGTCAGTTAGGCTTACATCCAAAACAGTAGTCGAATGTTACGAGCTTTTCCGAGATACTACTAAATTCTTCACCATAAATCTGTTTGGGTACCAGGTCACCGGGATAACATGAATGAACCAGCTAGACGGGGTACAACGGTACCACTTCAGCCGGATAAGGCATTGATACCTATACCATTAGCAACGTGTAAATTGTTAATAGATAGAAGTATCATTAATGATGCAAACTATAGATGGGAGCAAACTGGAACCTGTCTTATTAGTAGAAAAACCTGGCCGCAATGGAGCTTGAATAGAACCAAGGAACTCTTAAAACTCAGCAGACTAGACGTAAGAGCCACGATAGGGGCTCTCACGGGACATTGTCTTATTGGTAGACACGCCTATAGATTGGGCGTGCCGCATTTTGACTACTGTAGAAGCTGTCAGGAGGCAGAAGAGTAGAAAACAGTGGAGCACCTCCTGTGTGGATGCCTGGACTGAATACACTGGGTTCCGGAACTTTTGAGAATATTACTGAATTTGCAGGAATCAGAATAAATAAAATTAGTTCGTTTATTAAATTGACAGGTTGGTTCAACGAGGATACAGGAGAGTAAGAATTAACTCAAAAGGCATCACAAAGGGCCTTTCATAGGACCAACCACTTCTACCTACATACCTATATATAAAACGGTCTGATGGAGTTAGGAATGGTTCCATATGAATTTGTGGGGTAGAAATTTCTTTTCTTTTTATTAAAAAAAAATTGTATGAGTATTTAAAGAGTTGCAGAGCTTAGAATTATAAGCAAAACAATTTTTTTCTACAATTGCTAGTTGTCAACACTTCCCCCATGGGATCAAAATGTTAATAGTTATTTAGTCTTTCGTTGGATTAACTTCAGTCTCTAATCCAACACGCTTCATTAATTACAGGAAATAATAAATCTAGAAATTACATTAGCTTAAGTGAATGTGTCTTTCTTCTGAAAAGAGTCAATAAATCAAGCAAGATTTAAGTCTGCTCTAAAATAAATTTTACAAACACAGAACCAGTTTTTGTTTTGTTGTTATCACGAACTTGTACAGATAGCAATAAAATTAATCTAATAAAAAAATTATAAAATGGTTTACAATATTTAAAGCCAATATCTTATATGCTCTACAAACCTAATAAAAAAAATGGCTATAAAAATTTAGAAGATCGAAAAATATTTCGGATTGAAAAATTAACCCTTTGCTCCACAAATCTAATAAAAATATTGGCAATCAAAATTTTGAAGATTGAAAAATATTTCGGATTGAAAAATTAACCCACAAATCTAATAAAAATATTGACAAAAAAAATTTGAAAAATCGGAAAATATTTCGTATTGAAAAATGAACCATTTGCTCCACACATCTAATATGGTAAAAAAATATTTAGAAGATCAAAAAATATTTCGGATTGAAAAATTAGCCCTTTGATCCACAAATCTAATAAAAATATTGGCATTAAAAATTTAGAAGATCGAAAAATATTTTGGATTGAAAAATTAACCCTTTGTAGAGACAAATCTAATAAAAATATTGCCAAAAAAAATTAAGAGCGTAAAATATTTCGGATTGAAAAATTAAAATCTAACAAAAATAAATTGGGAATACAAATTTAGGAGAACGTAAAATATTTCGGACAAAAAAATTAACTCTTTCGGGCCTGAACTAAAATGACGACTTAAAAAATATTTGGCATCACAATTATGTTATTATAGCCATAAAAAGACTGAGAAGGTCAAGGTCCTAGGTACCCTAGTTTTCTGAAGAATTTATTATATTTTAATTCATTTTTTTTAAGCAAACAAACCTTTTTTTGTGTAAATATAGCTTTTATAAATATGTGAATATAAAATATAAAATTTTTGATCTCAGAATTATGTTCTTATAGATATAAATAGTTACAGATAAAAAATTCAAGGTCCTAGGTATCCTAGTTTTTCCCAATCTAAATGTTTTTTTAAAGGATTTTAGATGAATTTATTATTTACTAATCCAATTTTTAAACTAAAAGCCACTTTTTGCAGAAATTTTAAGTAAAGTTTGTAATCTTTGTTAGATTATGTAGACCAGTGATCAACTATAGCTATTTTTCTACATTGAATCCTAACCAGGATGCATTGGTAGATAAACAGGAAGTCTTGTATTGACGCCATTAACGAAACTTGTATTCTTCAAATCCAAAAATTCTGGCTAATTCGAATTACTTTCTTTGAAAAACTCCCAAAAGAAATACTTTCAGCTAGCCTTTTTAAATGGACATACCCAACACTTAGTCAGCTGGCTTGTATTCTTCAAATCCAAAAATTCTATCTTATTCGAATTACTTGCTTTGGAAAACCCCAAAAAATTACTTTCAGCTAGCCTTATTAAATATACATTACCCAAAACTCACACAGCTGACTTTGATCAACCGCGTTAAAAAGCAAACAACTTAATAAATATGCCCTGCCCTGCCCTGACTAATCTCTAATAAAGTTATCAGATTAAGCCAAATCATGAGACACGTAATACAGAAGTACTTAAAGTCAAAACTCGATGCTCAGTAATGCCAATAAAAAGGCAAAAAAGGCATAACGACTTGACAAATATGGCTATAAAGCTAATACAAACACTTGTTTGGCTATAAGGCTGCTGCCTGTTGGTACACAGTCAAGTGCAAAACGCTTAAAAAATAATTCTCTTACGATGACGAGAACGAAGGCAATCAAATTGACGACGTTGCAATGTGAAACCGAAACGGTTAAAAACTCAAAGATACAAAATGATACGAAACGAAATTGAAACCAAGTTCAGCCGCAGCAGCAGCAGCAGCTGTCACACAGATACACACGCACACACACACACAGACCGACTGAGAGCTACGGCAATGTTCTTGGCCATGGTTTTTGTTGTATTTGCACACTTGGCTGATTTGCTTTGCTTTGACATCGTGGCGTATACGCAATGTGCGCTGTTAACTAGGCAAATGCTTTACTTTATGGGTGTGTGCTACACACTGTGCATGTGTGTGTTTCCTTGATGTATGTCTGTGTGTATCTGTGTCTGTCTGCATCTGTGTTTAGTTGCTTGTTTTAAGCTTGCAGCAATTTTTTGGCCAAATACTTGTTTTTACATTTTGCATTGACTTGCAGTTCTTGGATGACCAGTTTTAATTTTTTTTTTTTTTTGGTAGTTGTTTTAACGAATTTTTTGGCCAACTGCAGCAGCAGCTTGAGATTTTATCTATCTAGTATTTATTTTTTTTATTTATTTTGTTTTTCTTGTAAATTTAAAGTAGCGCACAACTTGTTTGGTTATAGACTTAATACAACAACAAAAATGCTTAGAAATTTTTTTGGCTAATTTAGTTGTTGATATTGACTTTTAGCTGGCTAATTGTGTATTTTTGATAAATATTTTGGCGTTACTTAATTGAAAAAAAAAATGAAAATTATCTAAAGTCAAAGAAAAAAATGCAGGTAATTAATAAATTTTTTGTTTTTAATTGAAAATTATAATAATAGCTTATTAGTATTCACTTTAATATTCGTAATAAGCTAAATATTTTATTAATTTTTTTGACTATGCATTATATTATAACGACCACTAGTTGGTATATAGTCTCAATGGGGAGTGTCTGTTAATATTATTGTCTAATTAATTTATATAATTTACTTATTGTTTTTTGGACAGATTGTAAATAAAATTGGAAAACAAGAAAATAGTAAACAAACTTTCTGATTAATTTTTTTGTACCAAGCACTTTTAATTTATGCAGTGAAAAAATCTATAACATGTATTTTTTTCTGTACAAAAAGCTTATGATCTTATCTTATGACTTCTTTAAAGTCGGCACGGAACTAAGTTAAGTTTCCCATTTTTCTGTTTTATAGACAGATTAATAGTTTAGCTTATCCGAACTCAGGGTATTAAAGAACTTCAGTGCTTCTTGCTTGCTGGAAAATGTTACTACTTTAATTAAATTAATTTGCACATCATTTCAAAATTTTGGATTAGATTAAACTACAGGGTGCGCCATTTGAATATGGTCGATGGAAATATTGAAGCAGACACCGGCCCAAACCGTCACTTTCTGATCATGCAGTGGAGTTTGATGGATAGTATGAGGATTTTCTTTCCCCCAAATGCGACAGTTTTGTTTATTTACAGTGCCAGATAGCGTGAAATGGGCCTCATCAGTCATTAAAATTCGCTCCCAAAAATCGGGCAATTACATTTAATGAAAATTTGTTACCATTTCCGCGCGTTCTTTGGGCGTGAATCGATTCATGGTTAAAATTGCAATAATGCAATGCAATAACCTTTCCAAAATGTGTTCGACGACGTCAATCGGTTGAAATCTGTCAAAGTTATTCAATATTTCCATCGACCACATTCAAATGGCGCACCCTGTATGTAGTTAGTATCTTTGTAAATAAAATTAGGATTACCATGTAGAATTCATAAATTAAATAATTAGTTTTCCTCTAAGCTAACTAATTAGTTTGGCAATAAATAAAAACGTATTCCTCAAGGTTCTGTTAAACAAGAATTAAATTTAATTCAAATTAATTTAATTGTTCTTTCAAGCATCTTTACTTTTTAAGCCAATAAGACAACCTAAAATCATTGTTTAATTAATTAAATCTTTTTTAAAATTAAATTAAGTTATTCAAAGCGACTCAGTCTAATTAATGAAAATGGTACATACATATTTTTTTATTTCAAAAATTAAATTAAAATTTTTTAAATTTTGTTTCCAAACATTTATACTTTTTAAATCTAATTTTGCAACCAGAAATTAGTTTTAATTAATTCAATTTTTTTTAAATTTAATTTAAATGTTCAAAGAAGCCCAGACAAATTACTGCAATTTTTTAAACTAAATTACCATTGATTTAATTTTTTTTAAATATCTTTAAATTTAAAGGCTAAATAAACCGAACATCAATTTATCATCTGCAACCAAAAATCAATTTTTAATTAATTAAATTTTTTATAAATTGAACTTCGGTTTCAAAGTGGCCCAAATTAATGCAATCTCACATACACATTATTATTTTAAAATTAAATTAAAATTGACTTAATTTTTTCAAGCATCTTTACCTTTAAAGCCCATTTCTGCAACCAAAGATCCATTTTCATTTAATTAATTGTTTTTTTAAAGTAATGAATCAAATACAATATTTTAAAAATTAACCCATAAATTTTGATTTATTTTATTTTTTAATATTATTTATTTATTAATTCAAATTATATCTTAAAATATTAAAAAATAATATTATCTTAAAATTGATTTAATTGCTTTTCCGAACCTCTTTACTTTATTAATTTTTCATTAATTTAATATTTTTTTAAAATTTAATTAAAAGATTTAAATCGGCCCAGCCAAATAAATGCAAGGTCTTCTCTTAAATTAAATAAAATTAAAATTGATTTATTTTTCAAGCATCTTTACCTAATGGTATTAGCTTTAATAGCTAATATCTGCAAACGAATTTTCAATTAATTGAATTTTTTTAAATTTAATTAAGATCTTCAAAGCAGCTCTGCCAAATTAAAGTAGTATTTGTACTACTGACGTTTTTTTTACCAACAATTAAATAAGAGTTTTTTTAATGAATTTTTTCTAGCATCTATATTTCAAGCCAATAATAGCAACCGAAAATTTTTATTTAATTTTAATTTAGATCTTCAAAGCGGTCCGGCCAAATATGAATTTTTTTAAAGATACTTTTAATTTCATGACATTCGAAAGAATTTACAAAAACAATTCGTGATATCAAAAGCTTAATCACTTTCAATGCAATCCCAAGAGCCTCCAGTTACCAATACCAACACAGAACTAACACCAAAATAATACTAAAAAAAAAAACAGTCTCTATGACCGGCCTGAACGGCCTTAATGCAACTACAAGTTATATAAGCCTCACAGATACTCACAGATACTCACACACACACACACACACACACACACTGACACACTCGACTCGTTATTGCCACAGTCTTGCGCACACAAAACTTCTTTTGCCGCAATGTATAGTAAAAAAAAATATATCTAGTAAATGATTTTTAGCAATTTTTCGGTTTGTTTACAACTGTCGCTTGGAAAAGCCGTTGCTAGCCGACTCTTAGCTAGACTCTTTTGGCCAAGTAGCTGAATGCAGCTAACAGCGCCGCGCCTGTTTGAGCTCTTGGCAAGGTAAACAAAAGTCTTTTGCCTGTACCGAGTACCAAACTAGTGGCCATAGCCTATCCATGGCTTAGAATTGGCCAGATATTCAGTTATGCTAACATTGTTCCGGCTATGTAGCTACTTTTGGCCACGTTAAGAAGGCTGCTGCCGCTTCGGAGGCTAATGTTAATTTTTATACTTGTTAAGCATGGAGTGAAAAGGGTATTTTGGATTTGTCGAAGATAATGTAACAGGGAAGAAGAAAGAAAGTCCGAATAAAGCAAATAGCATGTTGATAAGTGAGGTATATACAAAACAATATTGATATGTACAATATGAACAATATGATATCTAGTAAAGTAAAGATCTTCAAAAATTTAGGATCTGAGAGTAACTAATTTTGAACAAAAAGTGCACTTGAAGAAGTTTTTTGGGCTAAAAATATGTAATTTGAAGAGATTATTGTATTCTAAACAGTTCGGATATCAAAATCGTTTTTTTCCAAATATTCAAAAATTGAGTTACAAATTTCTTTCTTAAGGCGAAAGCATTTTTTTTCTATCTAAATGTGTATTTAAAGGTTTTTGGGGTCGAGAAATCAATTTTTTGCATTTATTTTTCATTTTGAGTGCCACCAGAGCGAGCTTTAGTGCATTTTTGGATAGTTTCCGTTTTTTTTTTGTAAATAGAAAATTTTACGATAACCGAAGAATATTTCACCTGTTCATAGTTCTTTCTTGCTTGATGAAAATTGGATAACTATATAATGTATCTCCTATAGATCCGATCGGCAATCGTTTTTTAGGCAAAGTTGATTAGAATGACCCAAAGAATCTAAGTCGCTGTGAGCCCCAAAATGATTTTTTGGCCCCATACAAATTGAACCCGTCACAATGTACACACTGTTAATTTTTACAAAATGATTTCTTGTTCTGAAACTAAGCTTAAACGATCTTGAAAATTATAAGAGTTGGATACAAAAAAATTTGGCTTAGATGACTTTCCAATGCACAGCGGTCCAGTGGGCTTTCTAGCGCCAGAAAATTAATTTCTAAGATAATCGATATATTTCCTACTAATTTAACATTCCGAAATATGTTGCAAATATATACGTTGTCCGTATGGTTATACTTTATCATGAAGCTGCCATATTCAATTATATCGGGTTATCCAGTATCTTCATAATTTATCATTTTATCTTAAGCAAATGTAATATTTGGAAATAGTCTTGAATTTGTCTCATATGAATTTGATCTCATTTGGACCACTTTATCATAAGGCTTTCATATTAGCTGCAATCGGTTTTGGCCATATCATATTTGCCAACCCGTATCGTCCAAAGGGTCTAGCTGGAAAATGCAACCAGCAATTTTTGAAATCTAATGACGCCATTTGATTGATAGGCCATACAAAAAAGTTTCCATTTCAGTTTTGAACACATAGAGTTGAAGCTTTAATTAAAAAAAAGTTTGTTCTTTGTTTTTACAAAATATTTTTGAACCAGCAGTGCTCTTCAAAAAATTGTTTATATTTTTTTTTAATTTCATAATTTTTTTTATATTTCATATTTTTTTCAAATATTTCATATTTTTTTCAAATATTTCATATTTTTTTCAAATATTTCATATTTTTTTCAAATATTTCATATTTTTTTCAAATATTTCATATTTTTTTTCAAATATTTAAATTTTTTTTAAATATTTCATATTTTTTTTAAATACTTCATATTTTTTTAAAATATTTTATTTGTTTTCAATTATTTTATTTTTTTCAAATATTTTAGAGCCAACACAGCTATTTGAAAAACATTTCATGTTTATTTTCAAATATTTAATTTTTTTTTTTGATATTTAATTTTTTTTTTAATTCATTTTTTTCCAATATTTTATATTATTTTTTAATATTTCATATTTTTTCCATATATTTCATTTTTTTTATTTCAAATATTTTTGAACTAACAGAGATCTTAAAAAAAATATTTCATATTCATTTTCAAATATTTCATATTTTTTTCAAAATTTTTTTTTTAAATATTTTTATTCAGTCAATTATGGCCGAAACAGCTGACTGTATAATAGTTGACATATCAATATCCTATTTTATGTTTAAAAGCTCAAAAAGAGATAATAACATCGATAAATAAGATTACGAGAGTTTTGATATTTGAATGCATTAAAAAATGTAAAAATTTTAAATTAAAATGTTTTTCAAAAGATAGAATTAGAGTTAGAAGATTATGTTAAGCTAGACTAACATTGAGTCTTAATCTAATTAATGTTAATAATAAATGAAGATACATTTCTAGAAAACCAACCCATTATATAAAGTATTAATTTGCATTGGTAAACTTATTCTTAGAGATATATCTTAAAAACTTGCCTTCACAGAGCGCTAAAAAAAATAAATTTCACAGGTTCCTTTTCATAGTTCGGCATCCTAGGAGTAGTTTAAGAGTACATAAAATTCGTTCATATTCAAGCTAATCAATTTTTGTCTTCACTCATTCACGTCTGTGCTCATTTATAAACATGTCCCAGCATTTTGTATTTGTCTTCTGGCTTTGGCGCTCAGCTCAGCTCATTCATTCACTCATTCACTCAACTCACTCACATTCATTCATTTCGATTTTCTCAGCTTCAGTTTTCGGTGTTCAATTTTCAGCATTTGGTATTTCACTTGTTTATTTGCGAGCATTTGTATTGGTTTTGCAACACTGTTCATATTTGCCGACTAAGTGTGTGTGTGTGTGTTGGTGTTGTGCTAGTAACCAACACTGGTAGTAGTTACTATAGTTGTTGTACTCTATTGGTCAAGTATTGGTTAAGTACGCTAACATTTTTCAATTGCAAATGTTTTTTATATATTTTTTTTTTTCTATTTTGTTTTGCTTTTGCTTCTACTATTTTGCTATTTATTTTCTTATCCATTTGTCTGTCTGTGTGTGTGAATAAGTAGCTATGTGTGTGTGCGGGCTTAACGGCATGCAACAAGTTAGGCTTTGTATTAGAATTGCCCAAGCAAATGGTGCACAGTGGTGATAAACTGATTTGACAGAGATAACAAATAATTGCACATCGATGAAAATTTATATTTTTAACGCTTGCAATGATGTAATTAATTAGATAATCTTTGTGTTAAAGTAGACTGAGTATATATAGAACTAAGTAGTTATGAAGTTTGTATAAGTTATTAGATACAGTACGTGCAATATACAGGGACGGATTTACGGTCGTGGTTTTCGGTTTTAAACAGCCCCACAGTGGTGCTAACGAAGTTTCCAGATATCGAAAAATCCATTTGACAATTTTCTTAAGATCATGGGAAATGACAAATTGGATTATAATCAATACTTAACATTTTCCATTAGTGCTGGAGAAACATCGATATTTTCGGTATTTTTTTACTTCGATAAAAACGAGATAATTTGGATATCATTTAAGAACCATTGGATCGGTGTTTCTTGGACTTCAGATTCAGCTGCCCAAAGTCCACAAAGGGTGCCTCTGTCCAATGTAAAGTTTACACCACTTTTTTTGTGAGCCTGTGAGATAAAACAAAAAAATCTGTTCCACCAAGAATAGCATTCTCATAATCTTTAAACTAATTTGAGATCCATTCATTAAGGCTATTAAATAAAATCCTGTCGCTTACTAGATTTCCAGCCTTGTTAAACATGCGCTCTCATTCTGTAGATGTTGCTGGAATACAGAGGTATTTTTTATAATCGAAAACCGAAATAAGAATAAGATGCATTGATATAACATCGATGTTACTTCCAGCACTAGTTCACATTGTTTAAATGTGTCTATAAATCGTTGACAGCATTGTTCAGCCAAGTAAATCATTTTTAGTTTATCTCCAAGATAGGCATTTCCTTCAAGGTTCCAAAGAGTAAGATTGTAGATGTCATGAGACAAGCTAAAAAAATTAAATACAATTTTATAAAAACTAACAAAAAACTATCAACTTTGGGCATTTCCTGTACAAAATTAGCATAACTCAAAATAATCGCAAATATCGAATCGGAAAAACCTTTTTTGCTACTCACGAATCCAAAGAAGCATGCACTCTTCGTGAGTCATTTGGTCAAGACGTTCAATAAAAGTTTAAAAAACTTTAAGCTCTTACCTTGACCCTTCGACTTTGTGCATAAGCTTAAATTATAGCCAAGTCCGGCTAAAACAAGAATTCCTTACAAACCCATCATACTTCAAGATTCCAAAGAGCAAGATGATGTAAATTCCGTAAGACTAGATACAAAGATTAAATGCCAATTTATAAGCGCAAACAAAAAATTGTCTACTTTGGGCATTTCCTGTACAAAATTTGCATAACTCAAAATATTTGCAAATATCGCATAGGGAAAAACCTTTTTTGCTACTCACGAATCCAAATATTCCACAAAACTATGCACTTTTCGTGAGTCATTTGGTTAGACGTTCAATAAACTTTTACCTTGACCCTTCGGATTCTGTGCATTCCAAAAAATATTCACAAATCGCTTAAGCTTAAGTTATAGCCAAGTCCGGCTTACGCCAAAATTCCTTACAGACTCCGCTGATTTATGCGTTTATAATACAACCTACGCCCAATGTATCCATCCAATCAAATATAATACATTAATATAAATGAACAGTTCCTGTCATTTTCGCTTTAGTTCCTGTATATTTAACCAAAACTTCCGTTAAAGTAATTTATGTTTCGCGAACTCTGATATTTCTACCATAATCGTTTTTCCCAACTTATTGCCTTTAGTCAACTTCCGTGGCCGCTTTTGTGACCGCTGATTATAGGCTACTAAAACTTTCCACGCCATGGTATTGTTTTTGGCTTTTTGGTCAACCTTTGTCACGCCTACTCGAGTCACCGAAGGGGCAAATATATCACATTAACCTTCGTTGCCTTATCCCGCCCGAAATCACTTGTAAATACTTCAATTAAAGGCGCACAAATGGACTTGAGCACGCAGGAAGGAAGGCACGACCTGGTAATGGATGGCACTGGAACTGGAACTTGTTTTTTTTGTCTCTTGGTGAAGCCATATGAATATGCATACTCGAAATGGGCATGCCCTTTGCTTGTCAACTAATTGACCTGAACCTGATCACGTGAGCGTTGCTGGTAAGGCTTCAAAAACGATTACTTAAGGCGTACTAGGAAGTATTACCAAGCCAAGTCAGCTCTCAAGTCTTCCATTTGTCTTCCAAAGAATTGCAATAATTTGCTTAAACTGAATTGTTTACATAGCATGAAACAATGCAACAATAACAATACAACAACAGTTTGCAAATCTTTCGAGTACTCCCCCGACGTCTCCGTCTCTCCCCCAGCGCTTTTTACACGTGCAACAACAATGCGGCACGTTCTGAAATCTAAGCTTAATTGTTTAGCGGCTCAAAGCTTTGTAACTATTTATGCAGTTTTAGCCATTGTTTACTTTCCGAGACAACAATTCCACTTGGCCGGAATGGCGCAAATAAAATCAACACCCAGTAATGTGATTCCATATGCGGGTTTTAATTATGAGCTTCTCGTTTTGGTGCAGTTGGCTGATCTATAACAATTGGAAGTGGTCTTTAAGTAGTCGTAACTCCAAGTTAAGTGCGGATTTTGAGTATTTTCGGGAAACTTCCAAACTGGCAATGAGATTCTAGCATGTTTAGCTATAATTTAAACGAGCGTCTTATGTAATAGTACCAATAAGTGAGAGAAGCAGGGAAGTAGGGGAAGGGGATCATCGAACGAACAGTCGATTCAAAAAATTAATAAAAATGGATTGTGTTCAAAAATTATTAATTAAAAATTGGTAGATTAATTTTCAGGCTAGTAAAATTTTTTTTTAATAATAATAATAAAATTGGGGAATGCTGCACTGCGGGTTTATTTGGATGATTTCATATATCGATACTCTATGCCCTCCGAGGAAGGATTTCCTTATTGGAAAGGACTTCACACTTTGCAACTATAAAAAGGGAGGATAACTAACCTAACTTCTCGAGTTTTCCAAATATTAAGTATATTAAAACCAAAAAATATTTGTGTGTGATTTTTAAAAAAATCAAATATCTTATTTAAAATTAATCATAAAAACTAGTGTTGCTCTATTTAATAAAGTTTTATATATGTTTTGAGAATAAGAAAGATCTACTAACGCTACGAAATGATAGAAAAATGGGTTAATGCGATCAATAATAAATCTAAATAATTTTTATTTATTTTGACCATTTTTATAAAAATTCTTATAAAAAATGTATTTTTAAAAAATTTTAAAAAATACGAGCTTTACAATTTTTAGTTTCTTTAATTGATCTTTGAATTCAATCGTTATAAAAGTATTTCCAAGATGGAGGGCTCTACAGCTTTCAAATATTTACAGTTTTCTTATAATTCTTGATAGCCATTAAAAAGTTTCTTGGAGATCTTAAAGTATACATATAAGGTAGCGATTTCCGTTTTTCTTTCCCCCCCTAGAACACATTTTAATTTAAAAATCGTTGCAAAAAGGTGTCTTCAAATATTTGTTAATAAAATAGTCTCCCTTTTCCAAATATTTAACTAACAACTCGAAGAATAAACTGGATTGGCATTTGCTAGGCATTATAACTTTGGCGTGACGTTACGTTTGCATGAGAGAATATGATATTTAATAAGCAGCAAGCTAAATGTTTAAAAAGTTGTTATATTGCAATTAAATAGTGAACAGTTGATTTTACCAATTGGTAAATTATAATTAAGAGCTATAATAAAAACTTGCAAATGGCGTTACGTTACAGGAAAAGTATAAGTTTTTACTAGGACTTAGAAAGTTGCCAAATTTCTGCGAGCTTGTGCATGTCTTTTGATATCAAATACTTATAGTTTGATTTCAGATAGTGTTATTTAATTCTGCAAATATAAAAGATCAAACATGTTAAATGTATTAATTTAAGTGCTTAGCGTTAAGTTATCCAAGTTTCAATTAAAAATTGTTTTTTAATTGCTTTATTTAGTACCTTTCCAACTCAATAAGAATATCATACCTCATACAAGCTATTGGAGTATAGTGATCAACATACAACTCGATTCCGAACTTCCGTATATTTACTGAATATAAGATTGGAAAACTCGAAGACTTCATTTGGGCAGTTACGTAATTTCCTAATCGACAACTTTAACTAATAGAAATACCTCTTGGTTCTCAGATAATGATGCTGCCTCTTAGTCGAATTAGAATATGTGACGCTAATTCTAATATATATGATGTAAAAATATAGAGAAGCGTGGCCACCTTAGTTAGTTGAGCGCTATTGGCATTTTCTGAAAGAGGTACTAGATGGAACTAGTAACCCCATAACCGGGCCATTTTTATTAGGAAATAACTTCGTTATTCAAATTTTAATAGAGTTAGTCGATTAAGTGCTATAGATATTTGTAGTTAATTTCATTATTCGACTTTTCGTTTGACAGAGTATCTGGGCTACCGATGATATTTGCTTAATAGTTAATACCTGTAAGGACATATTATTTATCATTGTACTTTCCAAATTTTATTTGGAATTAATTTATTAATAAAAAAATTTTGCAGCAATTCTAAAATACTCAACTGTGCTATTGTTTTTTTGCTGGCCATTGTCGTCGATTCTCGTCATCATTTATTTTCGCTGCTTAGTTTGGTCCTACTAAGATGGCGCCATTGACAAATATTTAGCTGTATGATTCACAAACATAGATAACGAAATTACTTATATTTTTCATTATTCGTCTTTTTTTTTAAACTATTTAAATTTAAAAGTTATTTTTCTCTTACTACCTTAGTAGCGAGGACCGCTTTCAACTCTTAATTTAATACTTTTTGAAAATATTTCTTTTATAAAACCAGCCAGTTATATTTTTTTAATTAACGTTTAATTTTTCGATTACGCTGAAACTTTCTGTGGTAATGCCCATAACTAAAAATGATCAATATCGATTAGTTTACATAATAATTATTGTGATTATCCAGAGGCTTGTTTCAATAACCACTTGGGGCGTGTATGTTTGTTTTAGTTTATCTCTTAAAACTTTACGGTGATCTGGGCTGCGGGCAAGGGCATAAACCCTTTTCACTACGCCCCTGTGCCCTTGCCTTGCTTTGCCATCAATGCTGCTGTAACTTAAAACATTGTAAGTTTTAGTGCAACACATTTACAACAATATCAAAAAAAAAAAAAACAACAACAACAAAAACTAAAACAACAACCGATACAAAAACAACAACAACAATAGCAGCAACAACTACAACAATCGACTAACATAATTGTCAACTGCCACGCGCTGACGTATCAATTGTGTGCCAAATGTTAAGTGACCATGTCGCTGCCTCACTGCCTCACTGACTCTCCGACTCTCTGACAGACTGACGGAGTGATGGGGAGACGGAGTGACTTGACTGACTTGGCTTAGCTGATGACTTGCCTCACTGGCCAAGACTTGCAACTTGCAATTGCAACCAAGTCGGTTGCAAACACAAACATACATAAAGTACATACAAACAGAGTGGCTGGCTTTGCTTTGTCTTTTAACTTAAACATAATTACTGGTATTAGCCGAAACTAATAACGACTTTTTGCGCTTTAGTTGGTAACAAAGTGTAGCCAAAATACTACCAAATAAAATAATAAAAAAAGCAGCTGCCATGAATGGCGCTTTTTTGTTTCAGTGTTGTTCAACGGCAACTTTTCATTTTAAAAAGTTTCAACTCTTCCCTTGACCTTGACTAAATTTGCCCCACATAAAAAAGCGCATAAAAAAAAAAGAAGTTCACGTTTTGTGTGTCTCACATGCGTCACATAGTCAGGTTATATGTACATAGTATACATTATATAAAACTTTTTACGTAACTTTCTTTAGGCCTCAAATTTCAGGGTCATTGGCTGACCAGTGCCAGACCCAGAGCTGGTGCAAAAGCTGCAGCCAGACAGACTGTCGGTCGATCGTCTTCATCTCTTAGCACTAGTCGCAATATTTTGACAGCTCTCGAAACAATTTCAGCAACCATATCAACATGATTTTAAAAAACATCTATATATATAAATTGATTTATTGCAACGATCAACAAAGCTGACAGCAACGACCTGAAACAAGTCCGAACCTTATCGATAACATGAAATAGCCGAAAAAAATTAATATATATATAATATAAAAGAAAATGGCATAAAAAAAAAATGCTGATCAAGCAGAGATCAGCGTTCGCTGTTGACCTGTAATTGGCACAGAACGGACTCCAAGTGCAGAACATGTCTATACACTGCTTTGGGAGTGTGTGGGCTTGATAATGTAGTTAGGACCATTTACAGAATTTGAGTTCTAAAATGTGCTGATAACTTTCTCTTTATACCCAACTTTTGTGTAATATGTAGTGAGAAAGGTGAGGACTCTGGCATAAATGCCTGTCACAGGTACCTATGAAAATGAATATTTCAAAGCTAATTACTACACACGCTATACTTTTTCGACATTTTTTGAAAATGCTGATATTTAACTACATAGGGTACACTTTTAGGAAAAAAAAATTATAAATCGGAACAAAAAAATGTTTGCATTTAAAATTAGATTTGAAAACCTTAATCAAGTATTACAGTAGTTCTATCAAGAAAAAAAAATTTAAGTAAATTTTATGGATAAAATATTTGATTCATTCAGTAATGTTTGAGGTACTTTTTTCTAATCTGAAAAGCCCAAATTTGGTGACGTTGACCACAACCCATTTAATTTTCGAGTGTTTTTTTAACATTCTTCCAGTCAGTCTTATTCTGAAAATTCAAAATCAGCAAACCCTTTACCTTAACTTTTTTTTAATCAGTTCGACTCTACTGTTTTTGTATAAGCTGGTAAAGTTAATAAATATTTTTAAACTTTATATTTTTTATTTTGCTCAGGGATCGTTAATAAGAATTATGGGATTAAAAAAAATGAAAGTGATAAAAGTGATTATTATATTTTTTAAATGAATATACGAAATTTTTATTATTCATTTATTAATAAAATTTTATATTAAAATAATATTTTATAGTTTTTATGTTTAAATTTAAAATTACAATTAAAAATCGCAAAATAAGCTCTTTTTTTCTTGAATAAATAAAATTATGAAATATTTAATTGGCATTTAAATACAAATTTTGAAATAAGATTTAAATGTAATTTTTTATTTAAAAATTGAAATACAAGCAAAAATAATGTTTATTTATGTTTATGTTTATGAATGTAATTAAAAAATATAAATAAAGAAGGCAGTCAAAACCTTTAAGGAATATTATTTATATTGTGCTTCCAAATTTCCAAAAGTTATAAATCTCTCCCCTACATCATTCGTTTCTGAATTTTTTATTAAAATTAATGAAATAAAATATCAACTTTCTTTATATGGCCTCGTCGTCGTCCTCGTCATCATTTATTTTTAAGTTTAGTGTGTACGCTAGATGGCGTAAAAAACTGTTGGCTTTGTCTTCACAAAAATATGAATGTCATTTAAGCATATTTTCAGTAAATACTTTACAAGAGTAAAAAAGTTCTAAAATTACATCTCTCCATTATATCAATTAAGACAATAGAATTTGTTCGATAACACTGTCCTACAAAATTGAAAAAAATCAAAGAACTTTTCAAGTGACCTAGTGTACTTTGTAGGTCTTGACGAGTAGATCACGATAGTGTTTTTCAAAATTGTCTAACACCCCCAAAATCGGAATAATTTATAGTATATAAAATATTATCAATTAAAAAATTTGGCAAACATTCTAAAATGTTAGATTCTTGATGTTAGAAAATATTTGTCGTCGTCCTCGTCATCATTTATTTTTGAACTTAATGTGGCTACTAGATAGCACAAAGACACTTTAGCTATTTTATATCACTTAAGCACATTTTAAGGAAATATATTACAAAAGTAATGCAATAAAAACTATTCTCATGAAAAACGATCACTTTATAAATTTATTATCAAAAATATAAAAGCTTGTATGTCGCGATTCCGATATAAATGATGACGACGACGACGACAAATATTTTCTTCACATAACCATATGTATTCGATATTTTTAATTAAAGATTGATTTTTAATACAAACTTTTAAAATTAACATATATGGTTTAAAGTATCTCACTTTATTAGTCAGGCACTACATATATGAACAATTTGTTGAAAAACAGTTTATTTTAAATAAATTTTGTATTACCTTTTAAAAATGTATCTATAGCTACCTTTATCATGACATGACCGAGAAGTGTATTCCAGCTTCGGCTTATCAAATTTAGCTCTTCTTACAAGCTTTTAATAAATTTATAATTTATGTTTAAATGCTGGACCTTGCACTTTTTTTAATGCATTTTGTTTGTCTTAAGCTTGTCATTTTTTGAACCACAAATTAAACCATTTGTCAGTGGTTCAATCCAGTTCGTTGACTGCAGTGCAGATCGGTCTATAGCTTTTAGTTAGTTCTTAATAGTACAACAAATTGTTCTAGAATGCGTTGGCCCAATCTAAGTGCAAAGTCGTTGATATTGGTTGCCAATGGCTTCTGGGCCAACATCATCACATGCCATACGCCCACGGCTACCATAATACTGCTGGCCACGCCTACCTCGAAACCCAAACAAGGTGCTGGGACTGCTCTAAGTGCATAAAACAATTTAAATGATAATATTAAATGAAAATAATTTCAGTGCATCAAAAATTTAAATATCAAATTGATAAGTTGATAAGCAAATGAGGCTCGTAAATTATCGTAGCATCTTCGGATCTGTCCGTAATTTAATACCAAATTGACCTAGACCGTAATTACGGAGCATTGTAAATGCGTGTGACATCCGTTAAATTTTTTTACCTGACCGACTTGTAAAATCAATTGCAATAATTTTATGGCTAAAGTCAATTTGCGATTTACTTTTTACGCGATTTTGTTTTTTTGGTATGTGGAATAC
Organism: Chymomyza amoena; assembly: GCA_037043745.1. NCBI lineage: Eukaryota > Metazoa > Arthropoda > Insecta > Diptera > Drosophilidae > Chymomyza > Chymomyza amoena. Next base: position 49,423 of record JBAMAX010001378.1, read on the forward strand.
CCGCCGACGCGTCTCCTTCTCGGGAACCTACAAAAGCCAACAAGTCGTAAAATTTTTTGAGGTGTGAATTACTCCGCACAAGCCTAGTGACGAAATTTACAAGTGTTTTGAACGTCATGCCTATGTATATCTATATAGTATATAAGTATCTCAGTGTTTTGCAATAAGTCATGACGCGTATTTATCTAGTACTTTGGGAGGGAGTGACATACCGAGATTTGCTCCAAAACAATGTTCTGTTCCGGCAAAAGTTGTGACTATTTGAGTTTTATTATTGAAGTGAAACAATTTTGAGGCTTAAAAAGGTGAAGCGTGTCGGATAGATAAATATTTGGTGTAACTTTTCGGGAAATACAGATTTATTAGATGCTATTTTTGTGGAACTAGTACCCTGTAGGGGGCCTAAGGGAAAACAACTTTTATGTATACCTAGAAGCAAGTGGGTAAGACCCCAAAATGCCTAGAAGCGTCATAAAAAGATTTTATGATAGGTTTGTCCCTCTGTAGTGCCATAAGTCAAAGGGTGTTGTTTCTAAAAATCCGGAATGTTAGAAGTATTCATTTTCTTAGATTGTGTATTTGTTGACACTTTACCTCAAAGTGAAACATTATGCGATATTTTTTTTAATTCTTGAACCTCGACATATAACTTTTTTTATAACTACTTTAAGGCTTTAAATGCACTTAAGTAGCTTAAGCGTTTGAAAAAATATCATATCCAAAAAAACAAATGATTTTTCTAAATAAGCTTAACATGAAGTTAGAGCAATCCAACCTGAGATATAAAAAAATTTAGATGTAGGAGATACCAAATCGTACGACCCACAAAAGCTGTTACTTCCAAAACTTTTAACTAAAAAACTTGAACATAATTAATAACCCACGCCCACAAAAAAAAAGTGGTATGACTTTTGAGCAGCTGAATAGGCATCAGAGATCGAAAAACCTTCCAAAAACCAAGGCTTCTGAAATAACCTCCAAAAATTCGATAGTAATTTTTTAGTATAACATGTTTTTTATGTTTTTGAGATCGCTGAAGCTGAGCCCAAAGAGAAAAATTATTAACACATCAGAACTCTGAGAAAATGCCTTGATTTTAAGGTTTGTCAGATAAGATTTATTTATTTCGGATTCAGTGACCCCAAATAAATTTATCTGATCACCAAAGCGGAAAATCGATCAGGACTCTGAGATAACCTCCAGTATACTTTGATTTTAAGGTTATGTCAGATAATGTTTATTTATTTCGCATTCGGATTCAGCGACCCCAAAAATACGTGTTAAACATAGTCAGACCACCGAAACCAAAATTTGAACTGGACTCTGAGATAACCTCCATAATACCTTGATTTTAAGGTAATGGCAAAAAGGTTTATTTACCGTGACTTTGAGATAATCTCTAGAATATCTTATATATGAGGTTTTGTCAGAGCCCCGATGGGTTATATTTAATTATCTCGAATTTGGATTAAGCTACCCCAAAAACATGTGATAATATTGTCTGACCACCAAAACCGAAAATCGACCAGGACTCGATTGTGACGATGAGATAACCACCAAAATGCCTTAATTTTAAGGTTAGTCAGAGCACCGATGTGCCGTGTTTTTATTTATCCCTGATTCGGATTCAGAGACCTCAAAAACATTTGTCTGACCACCAAAGCGGAAAATCGATCAGGAATCTGAGAAAACCTCCAGAATGCCATAATTTAAAGGTTATATCCGATAAGATTTATGTTATTTTTTCGGATTCGAGTTCAACGACCCCAAAATTATGTGTTAAACATAGTCTGACCACCGAAGCCGAAAATCGATCAGGACTCTAAGATAACCTCCAGAATATCATAATTTTAAGATAACATCAGATCCCCAATGTGTTGTTTTCATTTTTTTTCAATTTCAGTAACCCCAAAAACATCGAAATAATCGATTTTTTTAAGGCACGAGAACATTTTTTTCGGCCCCTGTAGAATTTTTTTTATAGATATTTGGGCCGCAAAAACCAAATCGATCAACGTACACATTTCGACGTAAGCCTCCAAAAAACTTCGTTTAATGGGATTTATATAACTTTTTGCGATCTATCAAATCATGATCTAAAAGTCGAAAATTAAATTAGTAAGTTCCAACAGATTCTGTTGTTTTTTGCCCAGTTCTCATTGTATATGGTTTTATCGGCCAAATTTGAAATCCTTTTTTTTTTAATTTTATTAAAGAATTTCCTTTCAAACATTTCAAGGAAATTATTGTTCCCATATTAAAATAAAGTTCAGGAATAATCGCAATTCTTTGAAAAATTGCTTGTTGCACTTTATGAAAGATATATTGATAAAGTAATTTTAATCCTATACAAGTTTTGACGTGACAACGTCTTAAATTAGGTTTGTATGGGTGGCACCATTGAAAAAGTATAACGATAACCGTAACGATAAATAATCGTAACGATAAGTGGCATTTTTATTTTTGGTTTGCGCTTTGCTCTTATCTATAAACGAACCAGCGACTTTTTGTGAATCGCAGCAACAAGCAACGCACAGCGTCAGCCGCACCGCTTAGCGCTCAGCACCAAACCGGCACTGCTCACAGCGGTGTCTATTTTTAGTTTTGAGTGAGCGCAACTGATTAACATCAGCGGCGCATAGCCTCTGCGGTCTGCCGAAATACAGCATTACCTCCGCAGAAAACGTAATTGATTACAAGCGGTGCGTTTCGTTTGAGGGATTGTAAGCGGAGGCAAATAGAAAAGCAGTGATCTGCCGAAAATCTGCATTACAACTGCGGAAAAAGTAATGCACAAATAGAAACTCGCACACTGCGCTACCTTAGCAACACAAAATTTTGTTATTTTGTTTGCATGCACAAGCATAGTTCGGCCTTTCTTCTGTCAAACCATTCGTTTATACCTTTTTATTTATTATCTACTGCCAAGAAAATTTTATTTTATTAAGAGATACGAAAACGTAAAGTCTGACAACTCGTTTCATAATTTCATGAAATATACGTATAATCTTGATTGCGTATCAAACGTTTCTAAGTCAACTACGTTAAAAGAAACAACCATCGACTTGACTTTCGCAAGACACATTACAGCAGAAACACTTCCTTTCATTTCCTATTTCTCCTATCATCGTCCTATCCTCAACAAAATCACTCAAATAGGAATTATTATTGTGCAATTTAATAATATTCATATCAATAAATATTCTACCGAGAAAAAGACGTTGTCACGTAAAATCTTCGCCCGTAAAACCGACTTTACAGGCAAAAGTTTTTTTCTTATGTATAATAAAGGGAATGTTATATTTGTATTTTAAATAAAGCTTTCTTAATATAGATCTGAGTCAAGTTCAATGTTAATGTTGTCATTGAAGCATATTTTAGAAAGTATTTAAGTATTTCGAATTTTGAATTTATTTAAATTGAAAACTAATTTGTGTAATTTTTCTTGTATTTGCTTTCAGATAGACTAGCTGTGATAATTATTGGTATAGTTACATTAATTTTAGGCATAGTTTTAACGTCCATACCATGGCTGGACTATTTTATACTAAAGGTAAGAACTTTGCTTAAATAATAAAAATAATATTTTCAAAATATACAAATTTTTACTTGCTCTAAATTTAGATTATTTAAAAAATTATTTTAAAATTATGAAGATATATTATTCGGTAAAAATAAGTGGAGGGAGGAGGGTTGGAGTGATCTCCAACTTTTAAAAAAGTTTTAATGTTATTTTATGCGTCTAAATTCACTGATGAAGATCTTAATTCGTTAATTCAAAATCGGAGAAGGTCGGGAAAAAAGTGGCCCGTTTCACTTATTTTCGCCGTAATATATACATATACCATCATAAATACCCTTAAAATATTATTTTCATATATTTCATATATATTCTTATTATCTATATTCCTATATCATATTTTCTTCTATTCCCCTCTTCTTTTCCCAGAATTTAAGGCTGTGGAATGATACATTAAGCTATCATTATTGGCAAAGACCCGGCGTTATACGCTTAACCAGAGTTTACATATACAATGTGACCAATCCAGATGGATTTCTTAGCGGGGAAAAGCCCAAATTACAAGAGGTGGGACCTTTTGTTTACAGGTAAACTATATTTACGCTTTAAATGCCATAAAATGACTATATATGCCTTATTTCCTTATATAAATACTCATACAAGTCATTAGCTATCAAAAATTTGTTTAATTTGATTCCAAGTTCTTAATGACATGTGAAAGTTGTTACGCCTTTTTGGTTTTTCAAAAAAACTTTTAAATACTTCAAAAGTATTTTCATGCTAGCTTAAACTTAATAGCTGAACTTTGTTTTCAAGCAATTACTTTAAAATGGATTCTTAAATAATCGTTTTTATAATAATAATGACTAAAAAATAAATTCGCAGTTGGACTCTAATTAGGGGGATTTAAGTTGCCTTTTATTTCGGCTGCATTGAACCATAGTAAATGTTTGTTTAAAGTGTTTTGATAGTAATAATAATAATAATACTAATAACTATTAAAGTTTAAATGAATTATGTCTAAAAAACTAGTCTATTGAGTTCAAGTGGGTTTAGATCAAATTTGTTGGCTTGTGCCATACACAAAATTTTATGATCGTGTGCGCTTTGTTTAAACGGACTACAATTTAAATTTATCGTGACGTCACTTAATTTATATCTATAGCCAGCTGACGAACAAGACGCTTCCAACGATACCTCATTTGTCCAAATATGATTAAAGTTTTTGAAGTTACGAGGAAACAGATAAACATATTTACTGGTCAACCATATAAGCCTTACTTTTTGCTAAAATTAGTAATTTGTGAAAAAATTAAGTACTTTTTCCTTCCTGAAGTATCGACCTGCTCTAGATCAGATCTTATGATCACGGAACTATTTCATAACAAGAAATTTAGACCTATTCTCCCAAGAGACTTGGGCTGATGGCAGCCCCTGTGGCAACAATGGTTCACGGACGGATCTAAAGCTGAGCAGGGTGTAGGTGTTGGAGTCGTTGGACCAACACCAGAGTCCCTACCGTAATGGGCATCTGGCACAGGAGATTCATGCTATAGAGATCTGCGCCCTTAGTATCTTTCTCAAGGGAACTAGGGTAGCAAACATCTGCATTTATTCAGATTGCCAAGCTGCTATTAGGGCATTATCTCTATAGAGCATCTCCTCCAGGATGGTTGGTTGCTATGTTGGGTGCCTGGACACTCGGGAGTGGATGGTAACGCGATCGCTGATGATCTACCACGACAGGGTGCCTCCACCCTGACAACATCTCCTGCGCCGTTTTGTGGTATTGGTTGGTCGACGATCAAAACCATGATAAACAAATGGGCCGCAGGAGAACATAGGAGAAGCAAAAGTGCTTGTCAAACCTCTGGATATGATCAAGACAAAAAAGGTCTTGGCGGAGCGGACCTAAAGCTCCTGGTAGCTTACCTATCTGGTCACCACACCGTTAGATACCATCTGCAGGGAATTGGCCTATCGGACTCTTCAGAGTGTGTCTGTCTAGAAGACGATGAAACCACCAGACATATTCTCTGTGACTGCCCAGCGCTGATATGGGACAGAGCTTGTCACATGGGAAAGGAACGGATTAGTCCCTTTTATTTTAGGTCAATACCAACAAAAGACCTACTGCTATCATGCGGAAATCGGAAAGTCTTGTGTTTTATCTTAAGGGTATGGTACAAAAGACCTTTTGGTAGCAGTGCCCCACCTCTTTGTGAGAAACCCTTTTCGGGGGGGAAAAAAATAGGAAAAGAAAGAAAATACATATTTCCAAAATAATTCTTATTTATTTTTTTAATTCAAAATATTTTGCGTTTAAAATTTGTCTAGATATTTCTAGATAATAAAAACATAACAAGTTACAGCTTACTCATCTCAAATAGCTCCAAATATGTCTCTTAACACTAAAACAAATAAATGTCCAAATTAGTCTTAATTTAAATTTAAATCTATAAAAATTAACTTATTTTATTTTGCCAAAAAGTTTATTTAAATTCGTTTAAAATTGCGTCAAAAGCGTTTTAGGAATTTTTAGATATTACAAAATATTTTATATTTGCATTTAAACTTTGTTTGAGCTTCGTTTTAGCCAAATATCGAGATCGCAAGCAAAACCAAAAATCAAAAACACTTAAAAATAAAAACAAAATAATTTGCAACAATTTTGCATGGTAATTTGAAATTTAACACTTCATATAAAGTATTCCATGACCAATAAGGCAATTAGGCGAACAATTAATTATTAAAATTGCAGCACAATTGCAATTTGCAGCTTAAGCAATTTTTCAATTGCAACAAAACAATTGTTAAAAAAAAAATAAGCGGCTTCCGTTAGCGAAGCTTCAAAACAAACAAATTAAATAAAGTATTACCACTTGAGCAACAAATATTACAACAAAAATTTTAATAAAATATTAGCTTATCACAAAAACAAACTAATTAATATTAAAATGTTGCTGCAAGGGCGTGTTGGGCGTGTTTGTAGCAAAAACAAAGTCAGCCAGTTCGGCGAAGGATAGCCTCAAAGCTGAACGCAATCAATCTCAGATCACCGACTAATAGATTTATTAAATATATAATCAATAATGATTTATGCATTTTTCTCAGCTTGTTAATTGACAGTTCCGATTTGATAGCTCAATTGAGGTTTTAGTCAAGTGTTAAATAAATTAAAATACAATTAGATGACTTTTTAAAGTCCGAACTTTTTTTTTAGTTAGTTAAGTAAACAAAATGCTCATAAAATAATTCGCAGCTTGTACGCCTTCGTCGTTAATAAGATTAATTTGACATTTTAAGTAAAGCCTAAACAAACTAAAGTGATACATAAATAAAAAATGTGCTGAGTTGTAAAATAAAACACTTACGAAGCTTAATTTTGGGCAACGAAGTTGGGATACTCTTGTATAGTACTTTTTTTGGATGACTTTTGACAGATTGATAGACCACTGTCATATATTCACTCTTAACTTATAAAACGTAGATGTTTTGAACAAGGTTTAGTCTAGTACTGAGAATTCGTGACGTCATCGATTTGATTAATATGATTTGCTTCGCTCTTTTTAAAAGGTAAACAAATGTAATACAGTCAAGGCGTTGTCCGGCAGTGTAATAACCTGTAACTTTTTGAAGTAAAACTTTTTCATTGATAACAAATTTACTCCTGCATATTGATTTGAAAAGCTTTCCAATAGGAATTTTTTTTCTCGTTGTGAAGAAAGAAATTTATATTATTTTTATAAGCTTCGTAAATGTTAAGCGACTTCGTGTAACACTGATATTTAAGTAGAATTAGGCTACTTGCGAATATTTTATGCTCTGTAATGAAAACAAAAGTATCAACTGAATTAAGACCGCGTAAAATTTACAGCATGTTCAAAACATGAAAGAAATTTTGGAAAAAAGTTCGAACACCCCTAATGCTTCTCCAAGGAGCTGCTTATTCTTGAAACGCAAATGATCACTAACAAACGCAACGAAATTCAGTATTTTGTTTTCGTGATTCAACTAAAGCAAGGTTAAGCCTGGTGTTCAAGGGACTTATAGTTTCCTATTGCCGGAAATTGCCTTCTTCTTGGAAGTTATAACTATGTCTGCTTTAAAAATACAACTCAGATATATCATACTATCTAAACGAAACTAAAGCTTTGTCGTGTGATCCAGGTTAAGCCTTGTGATTTTTTCCAAGGTTTCTTTTCCAGACTATTGACGATAAATTCGAAAATAAAACTCTGAATGCTTTTACAACACAGATATAGGTTAAAATTAAAACGAAAAGTTATACATTACAAGTTATTATAATTCCTAATTGCGTTATCCAACAATAGCAAGCTGTTCAGAATGTTTTTCCAACGATTATCTTAAGAAAGTTTGCCGATAAACTGTGAAAGAAAACTTTTCCTGTTTTTATAAGAAACTGAAGCTTGAAACACATTATTATTACATTAAACTATTTGAAGATCAAGCAGAATTTTTTTATATATTATTTTTGGAAGCGATTGTCGATAAACTGAAAAAAAACTCGGATGCTCTACAATATAAGATTTAAATGTTATTTGTATTACACTGTTTAAAAATTTTGATCTCTTTAACATGTTTAGTCATTTCTATCGTAAAATGTTACCATTTTTTTCATGGAATGAATTTCAAGATATTTTGACAAATCCATTTTTCGTAATTAAAAAAAGTGTCATTACTTGCAAATATCACTAGTTATGCTAAGCTAATTTTTATAATTATTAAACTGTAGATAATAGAATTATACATTGATTGCACTAGTATTCAAATTTAAAGCGATACGAAGTATCACAACATTTCTTTTTTTTAAGCACCGTTTTCGAGATTTTTTTCAAAAATCATTTATTTAGGAACTTTTTTCAGCTATTCGTCAATATCTTGTGAACAGAATTTTGTAACGATGTATTGATGTGCTTTATATAGTACATCTACAAATATGTATAATATGTACAGATTTAGTAAAAAATTTTGAAGTTACCAAAGCCGAAAAAACTATAATTTTCGACCGCCTTCGAAAATTAAAAATTTTCAGATTGCCTTTTATTAACGAAAAAAAATATTTAAAATTATGTTAAGCATTAAGTTGAAAGTTAATTATTTTATGAACATTTCGAGTGTAAGATCTACATTTCCTACCCGATTTCGATTATTTTTAAAAGCTGTGTAAATCTTTAAGTTAAAAAATAATTCTTTTATTAACATTTCGAGTCTAAGAAATACATTTCGTATTCGGTTCCGATGACCTTATACTTAAAATGTTCGTAAAAGAATTATATTTCAACCCAAAGAATATCATAATTTTTTTTTAATTTTTCGTTAATAAAAAGCAAGCTGAAAATTAGTAATTTTGAAAAATGGTAAAAATACTTTGGTTGCTTCTAACTTTATAATTTTTATAATAATCTATACACATTATATATAGATTTAAAGAGCACATCAATACCAATCAATAAATAAAAAAGCTTACATTTTCGAGTTTCTCGACCTAAAATTACTTTAACATTTTTACATAAGTTCATTTTTTGTGTAAACTAGTGTAATTGAATTTCACATCGATTTTGATTGATACATATTTTGTCAAATTTATGGCTTGGCCGCTATAAACGCATTCATATAAAATTTTTCGACATTTTTAGCAAAGTTTTTGGAAAAAAAATGGTTTTATACCGTTTTTTTCATGGCTCGTAAAGTTTGAACGGTTTCAAAGAAATTGACTGATTGTTTATCAAAACCGTAGATAAGTTACACATGCCAAAATGGTTAAGTCGTTGGAAAGTTAAGAGTTGAAATAATTGGCCGCGTAGAATCCGAATCAGTGATCAGAAATGGTCCATCATGTCTGGATTTTGAGATGTTTGAGGTTATATTCACGAAAAACTGAGTTTTTTCTTTTACTTTTGAGGTTATGTACAGGGTGCACAAAATTTTTGTGGTCTTTCTCCCTAATTCGATTAATTAGTACTACTCTTATCCTTTAATTTGAGATGTCAGGCAATCAATCACGATTTTATTGGGCAAAGTTATGGATTATGACCATCTTTTGCACCCTTTATGTAACATTAAAGGTAGGAAAAACGTATTTTATTCCAAAACATAACCTTAATTAGATAAAATAATAATATATAATATCTTAAAATCCTGACGTGATGAACAAATTCTGAACCCTGAATTCGAATTCTATGCTGCAATTTACTTTGAAAATGACCCTCAGCTTTTTAATAACAGACATGACACCGGTATTGGTATACCGGTGTTATGGAAAGACCAAGAATTATTGTAAAAAATGAAAAATGAATTGTTTTAATAAAGTTTTAAATGAATCATACATTTGAGTATAAAGATATAGTTATTTGGCTTTCGAAAGTTTTTTATTGCTACCATGTACTATATCAAATTTTATCAAAATCGATCGACCATATCATATAGCATCCATCGTTAAAAAAAAATGATCTGGATATGCTATGGGGGTTTAAATTTTTCCATTAAAAATTATCGCTATAATTTTTATTAATTAGTTTCGCAGAATATCAGACAAATAGTTTATAGACAAACCTATTTGCTTTGACTCAGTAGTCTAGACTAAAAAATATTATTTGGTGCACACCTCCAAGAGTCTGCCCTGCCTACCTACTCCTTAGTACTTTAAACATTAAGTCACAAAAGTGAAGTTTATACCCGCTTAAGATTACATGAGCGGGCTGTAAAACTGACAAAACAAACTATTAGACGCCCAAAAACAAAACGACACCACAAAATAAAAAAAAAACTTTGGCAATATATCTCCATTACAGATCTTGTTAGTATTATGGACATTTTTCACTTTTTTTTTTACGACTCAGCAGCACTAATCGAGTAAAAAAAAGGTTTAAAACTTTGAACTTGACATTCAGTTGCGTTTGAAACTAGTTTATAAGCTGGGCACGTGGGCACGTGCCGATTATCTTCCGTGATAAAACGATTTAATTTAATTTTTTTTGGTTTGTTTTTTGTTTTTCATGACTTGCAGAGAAGACATGGAGAAGGTGAATGTGAAATTCCATGAAAACAATTTGACGGTGTCATATCAGCATAAGAAGATATTACAATTTGTTCCTGAACTGAGTATAGATAAGAATACGCCCATAGTCACGCCCAATATACCGCTGCTGGTAAGTCTGTAAAAGAACTTAGTACTAATCAACTTCTTTGCTAACTCTCTCTCTCTCTTCTTGTAGACCCTAACCAGTCTTAGCCCGAAGCTGGGCTATTTGCTATCCAAAACAATTTCCGTAGTGCTGACCGCAGCCAAGTTTCAACCGTTTATCAATGTAACCGCAGATCAATTAGTTTTTGGCTATGATGATGCGCTGGTTAGTCTGGCCCATCGATTCTATCCTGAACATATGCGCCCCATGGAACGCATGGGCCTGTTACTGGGGCGCAATGGTACTTTAACTGAGATCTCCAACATCAAGACGGGCTACAATGGCATGGAACAGTTTGGTTATATAGATTCACTTAATGGTCTGGATCATTTGCCGCATTGGAATGAGCCGCCCTGCACTAGCATAGCCGGTTCCGAGGGTTCCTTTTTTCCACCTCGTGATCAGACCAAAGCGGATACGGTTTATGTTTACGATAAGGACTTATGTCGTATAATACCCTTAAAATACGAGGAACGTGTACAGAAGGATGGCATTGATGCGGATTTGTTTCGACTGCCCAATAATTCTTATGGCGATGCCAAAAACAATCCCGAGAATAGTTGCTATGATACTTCTGAATATGAATCAGTTCGTGGACTGCAGAATATAAGTCCGTGTCAGTATGGCGCACCTGTTTACATATCCAATCCGCATTTCTATGAAGCGGATCCGGAACTTTTAGATGCTGTGGAGGGCTTGAAGCCGCAGCGTGAAAAGCATGAAACTTACTTTAAAATACAGCCGGTAAGTTGAGAGCTTTTAGATATACAAAATTTTATACAAATGGATTTGGAATTTTCTGTTATTTTGTTACTCCTTTTGGGAATTTACGACCTCTACAGGAGCCTAGCTTGTATTGGCGTCAGTAGTCGTGTTTTTTCGTTCGTTCCGATGATTGGCCAGATGCGATGATTGAAAGTTTTACCGTACGGAAAATTCGTATCTATTGAAATCAGAGATGATCGATTCTGCGAACCGAATAGTTTTGATGCTAACAGTTGCTTGTTTAAATCATTCAATTTTCGATTCCTATTTAATAATCGAATTCTATTCACAAAACTTAAATTCAAACACGGCAAAAACATTTTTAGTGTTAAATTCATTTTCGATTTTTAAATTCGCATAGTTTATAGTACGAAAATTTCTTATGGAAAAAGTTTTATAACCTTAAATAATCGTGATTTTTAATTCAGAAATTCGAATTCGGGCATTTTTTTCGGATAATATTCTGCGCTCCGAATAAATTAGATGATTATACTCGCTCGATTCACGAAAGCGAAAAAGTTTTTGAAAAAAAAATGTTTTTTTTTATGTTTATAATTGGGCTAAGGCGCGATTTCAAAAATTGTCAACATTTTTTTTGAAGAAAAACAAAACTTTCGTAACCGATGTAATCGTCTATTTAAAAAAAAAAATATTCAATCTTCGCTACCGATTAAACTCACGAAACTTCAACTAAACTTAAATAATTTAATTTTCGATTTTTAAATCCGATTTACGAATTATTTAAAATGAAACCCTCCATCTTGTTACAGAAACTTGGAGTGCCTTTGGAAGGTAAGGTGCGCATACAGCTGAATTTGAAGGTAACTCGGGCCAAGGATGTCTATCCGGTACGTGACTTCCGTGACTTTATCTTCCCGGTCATGTGGCTAGAAGAGGTAAGCAGCCCATTAAAAAAACTTTAATAAATGCCAACCTAACTAACTCCAATCTCTCGCAGGGCATCTCGGAGCTGACGCCCGCCATCAAGTGTTGGATCTATCTGGCCACTGTCATAGCGCCACATGCCGTGCCCATTGGCTCCTATATGCTGATTGTAGGTGGGGCCTTTGCCATTCTCTTTAGCTTCGTGCGTGCCTATCAGAGCTTTGTCTTTGCCCACGATCCCTCACTGGAGATTCTGGAAATGGGCCGCCGCTCGCTGCGTCGTGGCAGCAGCTTCATCGCGCATCAGCAGCACAAGTTGCATCTGCATCATCGCGATAGCTACGCGCTGCTGCGGACCATGCCACATGCCATGAGCGCCTGTCTGGGCGAGCCGGAGCAGGAAGATGCAATGCCCATTATAGACAATAGCAGCAACATGACCGATATTCGCGTCATCTAGTTGTTGGACCCTAGGATTATCGATCTATCTATATCTCGTGTTAGTCAAAAATCGTGACATATTATTGCAAAGGTTTTCTATTCACACATCATTCGATTACTTTATTTAAAAAAACATTTCATTTGTTGCAACAAAAACCAAATCATGTGCGGCTTGCGGTCTTCGTATTATTTTGTAGTTAGTCCTTCTTCAATCCCTCGAATTTCTTTTCATTTGGTATTGTATATTTTGTAAATAAACTGCAACTCCCTTTTTCATTATTTTATATAATATAATTATATACTTAGTATATTAAAGCTAATTCACTAGTCATTTTTACAATGTGAAAAATGCGAGTTCGTTTCTAGTTTTTAATTTGTAACTAAATGTTTAATTTTAAATGTTTAAGTTAGTTAGTTATTTGTAAACAAATTTTATTGTTAAATATTAATTAGGCAAAAACAAAAAAAAAACAAACACAAATTTTGAAATTTTATAATGCATGCGACATGGTTAAAAAATTTTTATTTTGGTATAAAAAATTTACAAAAAAAATCAACAAAAAACTGTAGCATAATTTTGGGCGGTGCTTGAAAAGCGGATGGGAATTGGTATAAACGAATTTGCTTATGCCTAAAAAGTTGTTTGTTTGGATGTAAGTATTTTGCTTGATCGTATTTTACACTAAAATGTGTTTTTCAAAGAATTTTGGGTTAGAAGAGAAGTTTTCGTCGAAGTTTTAGAGATTTGTATCGATTCATCTGGAAATTGGTATAAATAAACTATTTATGCTTTTATTCGTGTTTGCTGGGCCGTAGTATTTATACCCTGTACTTAAAAGTACAAATGGTAAACTAGATTTGAGCAATATATGTAACGGACAGAAAGAGGCGCGGCAGAACCCAAGTCCTTTATACCAAAATGTTTATTATAACCTCGGGTAGCGATTGAGCCATGTCCGTCCGTCCGAATGAATGCGTAGATCTCGAAGACTAGAAGAGCTAGAAATTCCAAACTTTACCGGTGCGCATATTTCCTCAGAAGATGAAGTTTGTTGAATCATGTCAATATCTTCACCCGTTCTCACCCGATTTTGCTCAAATTTTGTACAGTGCTAAGGAACTATAATAAACTTACAAGTGGCAAATTTAATTCCGATATCTTCACAAATAAACGAAACAACAAATTTTATTCAAAAATTGATTTTTTGGAAGATCGGCCCTATGGGAGCTATATGATATAGTCTACCAATTTTGATTACATTTGGCAAAAGGCTTGGGAACTACAATAAACTTTCGAATGCCAAATTTGGTTATTGGATATCTTCATAAACAAACGAATTATTCATCTAAAACTTTTTTTTTCGAGTTCATCTGAAACACCCCTATGGGAGCTATATAATTTAACCCCGATAGCAACAAAAATAAATAAACTTGTCTTTTATGGAATAATATGGGATCTAATGTGAAGTTTTGTTACTCTTACCATCTCTGAGATCTAGGCGTTGAAACGGACGGGCGGATGGACCTGGGTATATCGAATTCTCTAGCTCATATTTAAGGCCTATGATAGATGGGCATGACAGAAAATACGTTAAAAAGAAATTTTATTTTTTAAGCCTATTAAGGTTTCTTTAAAAAATTTCAGTTTTTTTTTATTTTTTAATTATTATTTAGTAGATTTACTTATTGTCTAAAGATAGATAAAATATGAAGAAATATTTTTTTTTTTAATTTTATATATTTTTCTATACGCTTTATATCATTTAAAAATCTATCCATTATTGAAAAAACAATTTCCCAATGTGAAAATTATGATTCTAAGTTCGATAGAAAAAAGAAGATATCATGCAACGAAAACTTGGTTTTAGAAAGGGTCCCAAGCAATCCTTAAAACTTTAATCAGCAAAGTATTTTTTTTCAAATGAAACTCTTCGATTACTGTACTACTAGTGAAAAAATTGGTTCTATGAGAGGTCTTGCAAATTATTCGAAATATTAAAAATTTGGCTGTATAGGAGTTCGATATTGGTAATATCGAGGTAACCCATGTACCTTACCACGGCCTTATTTAAGCAACTATTGAATTTTTAAAAGCGAAAAGATCGAAATGATCCTAATTCATATTGCCAGCTCTTTCTGTCTTTCTGGCTCTTTCTTTCTATAGAAATGGACAAAACAGATAGACAGATATACAGAAGGATGCATTATTTCCTTTTTTTTAAGTTTTACGTCATCGTGCTTCCCAAGATATGGTGGAGTTCTAACATTATGGCCAATGTGGAATATATGTCTTAAAATTAAAAAAAAATTGTACCATACAATGTCTACGAAATACAACACGTGTTAAAAAAAAATTTGCTCAACCATGTTAGGTAAGCTTTTGAAAAACATAAAGTACTTTGTATGATCTACGAGTAAACAGAACCAGCCTCTACTCATAATTTATGATAGTTCTTTCTTAAGAGCAACATCTATAAATCAAAAAAATACTTTATGTTTGCTCTCTAACGATGACAAAACAGGCCGCATTTTATGTGCAAAAGAAAATGCTGTGAAAAGCGGCCATATTTTTTAAGTCAAACAAAGCGCAAAGTGAAATGTGTGCAAAAAAAAAAGAAAACTGAAAATTGTGCCAAAGAAATGGCCGAGGAAATGTTTTGTTGAAGTTTTTCTTGATTGACGCACTTCTGACGTTTTCACAATTGCTCCGGGAACTAAAATGCTCTTTTTTTATTTTTTATTTATTTTCTGCACATTCAGCGCACATGGAACGTATGAGCAATAAATTAAATACTAGGTGCAAGTGCCACAAGTGCGAGCAGGATGACTAGTTAGAGTTTTTAAAGCACACGCTGCACTGCTCTTTGTTTTGCAGCAGAAATAAAAAACAGGCACAAGAAATATGATGTGAGTAAACTTCTTGCATACACTGTGTGTACTACCAACAAACCAACAAAACTCAAACGTAAACTTGTTCGAGTGAAAAGCGCAAAAAATAAATATAACAGAGAAGAAAAGTATAAACAAGTATAACGACAGCAGCTTGGCTATAACAAAAGCATTTTCATTTCATTTCATTTGGCCAAAATGCTTATACAAAACCAATTTTACAATTTTCGATTCAATTTCTGTTGCTGACATTTCACTTAAACGAAAACCTTAAAGGCGCAATTCATGCACATCCCCCCTCCCGTCGGCTCAAAACACACAACTCAAACCTCCCCCCGCTGCAGCCCAGGGGCCCAGCCTTGTCTGCTTGAATGTAACCAAAAATGGCTGCTTAAAAATCTAAACAGGCTCAAAGATGCGGCAAGTCCTTAAAGTGAGGTGAGGGCTTCTAACAGCTAGGAGAGGTGGGAGAGGGTATTATGGATTATGGTAATGGAGCTATTTTCGTCTAATCGTATGAACGAACGCCTCAATAAAGTGTTGTAGTGTTAAATGAGTATAGTATAGGGTGGCGTCATCTATTGGCTTATTTGTTAATTGCATTTAACTTTCAACACGAAAAATCCCAAACTACTTTTTTTGTGCAAAAGTACACGCAATGTATTTACTTTTTAACTGCCGCATATGATCTCAAAAGGTCGATAGGGTGGCGCCATCTGTTGATTCGTTTGTTAATTGCATTTGACTTTCATCACGAAAAATCCCAAAGTACTTTTTTTGCATAAAGTGCATGCAATGTATTTCCATTTTAACCGCCGCATATGATCTCCAAAGGTCAATTGCGTGGCGCCATCTATTGGCTTATTTGTTAATTGCATTTGACTTTCATCAAGAAAAATCCTAAAGTACTTTTCTTTTTTTGCACAAACTGCATTCTGTTTATTTCCTTTTTAACTGCCGCATTTGACCTCAAGAGGTCAAACATTTGTGGCTTTCTAATTAGGCTGTGCCCAGCAAATTTATGAGTCATGAAAAAGTTTCTTTTCTAGGAAAATTTTCACGGCCACTTGGAAATGCATAAAAAAAAAACCCCCAAGTGGTAAACTAATAAGCCAAAGCTAATATGGCACACACATGTTGCCAAAATGGCCATAAATGTAAGCACATGCATGCACACATACTTACACAACACTAACGCAGTCACACACATACATCGACATGCTTATAAAATGGCCGTCAAATCATCGAAGCATAAGAAAAGTTAAAAATTCGTTTATGACGCGCCATAAAATCGAATAAAAACAATTGGCACATCAAAATCAATGCAATAAGCCCGAAGAGATCTTCATTGTGTGGTCTTTGGGCCAAGGCAGTGCGGAGGAGGAGGCGACTGAGGGTGCCACAAAACAAAAAAAATAATATAAAACAATAAGCGACATAGACAAAGCGAGGAAAATGCGTGCGCGCAATTGGAAAAACTTTGGCCATATGTTACAGACTAAACTGTCTTGGTTTGGGGGGTGGCGGGCACGGGGGACCATCGAAGTGAGGGTGAGAGTGGCTCAAAGAAAATACACCAGAAGAAGTAAATAAAAAGCATTGGTGAGTGTCTTGGGTGGGTTGGTTTTTAGCTTATGGTACTTAGACTGATA
This sequence comes from Chymomyza amoena, assembly GCA_037043745.1. NCBI lineage: Eukaryota > Metazoa > Arthropoda > Insecta > Diptera > Drosophilidae > Chymomyza > Chymomyza amoena. The sequence continues at coordinate 66,783 of JBAMAX010001378.1, forward strand.
CTCTTTGCGGCGGGGTAGTATAAGTTGGCTGAGAGGTTTTGAGGCGACCCAAAGCGGCCATAAAATGGAAAGCTGGAAGGCTGAACAAAAATGGCGGCTGTAATATCGTAATAAGTAGGTTACTAAGAGCACTTTTAAAGGGGTGATCCACATTTCTGACTGCATTTTTTTTGTTGTCTATAATAGTTGTCTATTGAAATATAGAAGCCTAAAGATGTAACCAAAAATATGATTGGACGTTGCTTATATTATATAAATTTGAAGCAGTTGCTTCTGGAGTAATTAAAAGGGGCCATCTAAAATACGCAAAAGCTGGCTATTATCTCCCACTGAAGAAAGAGAGAAAACTAAAAATTTATAATTAAAGTGGCAATAATATTATTTTATAAGCTTTAAGAAAATAAGTTAATAATAATAAATACTAATCTTGTTTCAAACAGTTGCAAGTACTTGCTATTTATTGCAAACACAGCTAGAACTTGTTGTGAATTATAAACACTGATACTATAAAAAAGTTAAGTAATGCATGAGAAGCCCCACTTAACTCGAACTATGGGAAATTTTGTAAAAAGAAACGCTGTATGCATCAAAATCGATATATAGTATACGGTCATGTGCTTTAGAATGTGAAACTTGATTGTGGAATTAAGGAATTTAATAGTTAATACGTCCTGTCTGTAATTGGGTTTTTTTTATGTTCATTACAAAGCACCAGAAATAAGAATTTTCAAAAGTTTGGCATTTTGTTTGAATATTTCCGCGCTTTCAATAAAAATATTTACTAATAAATGCAAGTTTTTGATATGGATAAAATTATTATTATTTAACTATGGAATTCCAAAATGTTTTTAATTATATGCCAAAAATAAAGAGCTTTATTTATCGTCTTAAACAATATACATATGTTGTATAGTTACATCAACGACTATCCTAAAACCTATATACTGGTCTTGCCTAAGTTTATTTTTGAATCTTCTAAGAATTCTTCAAAATTCTTCAGATTTGAGTTGTCTAAATGCTGCTATATTTTCTCTGGCCTCTTATCAGGCAGATAGAAACCCGTAGTAAGGCCGTATACTGAAAAAAAAAAATCAAGTATTAAAAAAGTACTTAAAACGCCACATTTCGAACTTGATATCGGGCCTAGTACGGATTTGCTAAAATTAAGAACTTGACACTTAGATTAAGTACGAAATACTTTTATTAAGAATGAAAAAACTCTGAAATAACACGAAATTCGTACCTAATTCAAGATAGCTTTCAAACTTATTTCGAGTATTCGAGATCTGGGAGGAAGTATCCGAGTTATTAGTTCAAGTCTGTTTTGAACATGAATCAAGTTGTTTAAGTAACTTAAAATTAGTGTAAAATATCTTTTATCAAGAATGCGAATCTGGATTTAAGAATGATTCCATTTTGGCTCAAGTTCAGTTATGCTCTAAAATTCAGTTTCATAATTCTTCTTATGAGAATAGCTGATGATATCATAGTATATGTTCAAGAGAAAAAGTTGAATTGACTTTCAAATAGTATTCATACCAGAAATATCTTTTCTAGAGTCCACTTTCTTATTAGAAGAGTTGCATTAAATAGAAGGTAGAGATCTTTATTAGAATGTAAAAAATTAAGTCAAATTTCCAGGCAACCAAAGTTCGCTAACTACACAATTCAATCCTTTAAAAAGGAAATATTAACGAACAAAATACTATTTCTTATTCCCTTAAAATTATATTGTCGTAAAAAATAAAGAGCTTATTTAAAAGCGTTCTTTAATGTGTCTGCCTTCATCTAGGCACAAAATCTTGAATCTGAGGCTTTTACCTTGAAAAGTTGGAGAGCTACGAAAAATTAAAATTTTATCTAGAGGACAATTTTATAAAAACATTAAAAAACAAGTTGATGACGATAAAAAAATTAAAGGAATTCCGTTGAAATGTAACAAATTCAGTAAAATTTCCAGACTACCAAAGTTCCGCAGAAATTCACGCCTCAATCCGTTCGTCTAAAAATTCTACCCTTAGAGAAATTTTCCTGCAGGTCTTGGAAATAACAAAAATATTTCAATTTTTAATGTGTAGATATAATTTTTATTCTTTTAGTGAAAAGCGAAAATTAAGATTTTAAAAGCAGTTCAAATTAAATGTTCTAATACGAGCTTTTGTCCAGTGATTAGAAAAAGATTTTTTATAAGAATAAATTCAGGATGCTACTTTTTGAAAAATAGATATTATTATATTAATATATATTTAGATATATTTTTTGTTCTCTCTTTCTCCCCTGCACCATCTTCCTCCACGTCTCAATAATTAATATCCTCAAGTCGAAAATATTTAAAGGCTTAATAGATATAATTACCTAGTTCCATAAAACATATTTACAAAATTCTTTTTTATTGAGAAATTTACCATAAAGAGCATCCAAACTGCGTCTCTCTGCCTTAAGTTTCCACTCTTTTTTTGGTTGCTCTCTTTTTTGTTCCTGGACCCAACAATCTCAATCTTTGACTGGCGTCAGCTGGTTGGCCACTTAGGCCGCATTTGTAAGCGTTGATGGAATTGCTTATGAATTATACAAGAATATTAAAACGTGCAGAGGGAGGGAGTGAGAACAGAGAGAAACAAGGAGAGCAAAAAACAGAGAGTGCAAGTGAGAACGAGGGGGAGAGAGAGAGAGCGCTCAAGGTCCTTAGGTCCTGAGCTACTTAGCTTTGCCTAAGTATTTTTCTATTTGACGTGATGCTCGGAATATTTCAATTCCATAGGCAAGTGAAGTTTCTTTTTGTTTTTGTTTTGATGTCCTGGAGTGGAGGGGGGACACATCCTACAGAGAAGGCTGCTGTAAATACTTTATTGGAAAAGTATGTGCCAAATGGTTATGAGAGATGGAACGAAATTCGGAGCAAATTGGGCGCTAAGTTGGCTGTTATTGGTTTTTATGTGCGATTTTTGGGCATAATTTGATTTTTGTTTGTCCAAGTGTACAAAACTTGCTGACGTTAAGCGTAATAATAATGACCATAATGATAATAATGATGATGATAATGTTGTTGTTGTTGTTGTGGATAATGGCATAATTGTATGGGCTGCGGTCACGGTTGCCACTGGGGGGAGGATCAAAATGTATCTTTTTTTTAATTGGAAATTAGTCAATATCATTAAAAAAAATTATTTTTGATAAATTTTAAGTTTGGAAGTTGAATATTTGTTTATAAGGAATTTTTATCAAATCTTTTATATTAATTTTTCAAATTTAAGAAATCTAAAATGCATTCGTAATTCCAGAATCGTAATGAAATAATTGCTTTTAAAGTATTTAGGTCGCAACTATTCTTTCCTCAGAGAGACGTCTGAAAATATATCTTATAATAGACCTTTCACCTCGCATGGAAGCCCAGTCATAGAAAAGCGAAAGAATCTTATTGTTCGTTGATATAGTAACCTAATAGTTAGAACTTAAAGGGACATTAATTAGAAAAATATAATTTTAACATATTAATGTCAAGTAAAGAATGCACAAAAAAAAATAATAAATATACCGCATTCTTTGTTCAGACTTAACTTTTTGAGCGAAGATCTGAATATTCCTTGAATTGGATCAAAATTACACATCAGCCATCTGATAAGTCATTTAATGCCTTCTAAGCCAAGACGTCTTAAGCGCGTACACTCTTTCGATATTGAAAATAGAAAATATTTTATTTCTGGGTACGGCGCTCATTAGAGTCCGTGCTCTTCTGAACCTAGGATCAAAGGAAACTTTCATTTCAGTGAGTCTACAAGAAACTTAAGCTGCCTTTCGAAATTGTCCAGGTCCAAGTTTTAGGAATAAATCAATCCGTTGCTGCTCAAAGCCAAAGGCCATGCCATTTCATGGCAGACCCTCCGAAAAATCCACGACTACATGTCGAGGTAGCTACCTACGTGCTGCCAGCTTTAGCAAGGAGCCTTCCAACCGACTCCATTTCCGAAGCTGTACTTCAGATTCTGACTGCTGTGCAGCTGGTTGACCCTTATTGCAGAGATTGCAAAGTGCAGAGATTGATTTTGTTATCGGTGCGGATATCTTGCCATCCGTCATGCTCAGCGGCACAAAACATTATGCTTGTAGCTCACTGGTAGACCAGGAGACAATTTTTGGATGGATTCTCACTGGGTAAACATCGCCCGCCGCGATGAAAGCAATTTCCTCATTTCCAACCATGATATTATTCGACCACATCCGCCCTTCCACGAAGACTCGTACTCCAACCATCGGGTCAGGCACATCAACCAATGGCAGAGTGGGATTCACTTTGAAATCAGGACCGATTCTAATCCAGCCCTTAATGCTGAAACACTCCACACTTATTTAGTCGAAGCGGCTCCATGACGATCTAATAACCATTTTTTTATTAACCATTTGCCACTTAAATTTTAATAATTAAATCAAAACTACAAAAGAAATATTTCTAATAAAAAGCATAATAATTTTAAAATTGGCATTGGGTCCAATAAATAAAGGGAAGGAACAACAAGTTGTAAAAATAAATTTATGTAGTGCGAACGGAGCGATGGAGAACAGTGGGATCACCAGGAAATGGATCATTTTTTCAGTGAACCTCTGTTAAATACTGCATCGAGCAGGTAAAAACTGCTATTGACACCCTAGGAATGATAAGACCTCCTAAGGGACGGTGTCCATGAGAAGCTCGCCATTGCTTTAGTTGCATAAGATGTTCCGGAATTGTCAGGAGCTTGTTGAAGACGACCATCAATATCAGGCGTTGAACACAATATGGTCAAACATTCCTCTGATTGATATAGATTTTGTATAGCAGCATCATGAAAAGTGGAATACGAAAAGAAAGGAAGTTTTAGTAGAGTACAGGGAATCCCGTTATACACATCTAGACATAGCAAGAGGTTTAAATTTCAAGGACTAAGAAAGATTAGTTCTAGAACAAAAATATTAATTAATTTAGTGCTACAACTTTTTGATTCTACCCCTGAAGTTCAGACTGGTATTGGTTCAAGATAAAGGCAAAAGAGATCATTACACTAAAATGAATCAAAACGTCGGAGCGAGCTTCGACTAACCAAAAATCCCTTCAAAATTCACATAACTTTCAAATTTGTACACGTTTATTTCTTTCTCTTTTTATATTCATAAAATAGCAATAGTCATAAATTTTATTTATAATATACAACATAGTTTTTTTTATTATTTATTATAAACTAATTTTAAATTAGGCACAGGCTATACACAAATTTTAAATTAGTTCAGACTTAAAAATTAATTTTACGTTCAGTCAATAAAAACTCACACAAAACTTTAAAACCTCTCACATACACACGGACAAACACACATAGACATGCACAACGAAAAAAAACGCACACAAAGCAGCCAACAACATTCAAAAAGTAACAGTCGTTTGCTTAGCACAGCGCAAAAGTATGCTACATTTCTTAGCTGGCAACTACCAAAGCGTCATGTGTTCGTGCTTAAACTCGCTTGGGTTGTTGTCCGTGCTAAGCCACAATGTTGACTGCTTGCATGGCTCTAAAATTATGCATAGCATTTAATTAAATTGCAAAAACTAATTATTCAAAAGTAAAAATATTTAAATAATCTACACTTTAGACTGCTGAGCTGTTTTAATGATAACGCGAGAATTGCGAAATGGTGTCTTCATTTGGTGGCGCCACCAACAAAATAGGTTGCAAATTCAAGCCGGTTAAATGGGAATGCGATTTCCGAGAACCCGCCAAGCTAATTGCATCCGTCAGATACGCGTTGTTAATTTCACCTGGAATTAGGGGGGGAAAAAAAAACATTTATTTATAAGTAATTTTAATATTATGTGGTAAAAGTGTGAACGTGCGACAAAAATTGTAGTCTAGATATTTTGTGCTGAAATTTTCAATTCTCAACATGGCGAATCTTTTTGCAAGCACAACTACAACTTCTTGTGATTTATAAACATTGATCTAAAAATACTACTGAATAAATAACATTTTCATAATAGTTATCCCGAATACACTAAAGTATCTTCTCCCAAAAAAATTGTATTAAACCAAACGTCCAAATTAAATATCAAGAAACGCTAAGAACAAAATCAAAAAAGTAAAACAAAAAAATATTGATAAATGATGGTAGAACATTGTTGCTATTTATTGCAAACACAGCTAGAGCTTGTTGTGAATTATAAGCACTGACACTGTAAAAAAGTTAGGTAATGCATGGTAGAAGCCCACTTAATTCGGAATAATGGAAATATTGTATAAAAAAATTGGTATATGTATGCTCATGTGTTTTTAAATGTGAAAATTGTTTGTGGAATTAAGAAAGAAAATTATTTTATGGTTGGTCTGTAATCGAGTTTTATGGTATTAATTACAAAAGCATCAGAAACAAGAAAATATTTTTTAGATGTGAATTTTCTAATGCTTCAAAAGTAAAGAATTGCCGCTAAGTTTTGGGAATAGTAAATAAAATTAATGATGGTATTTTTTATCACATGAGGTGGTAACGTTTAGGTTGTTAGTAAAAGGTTGTAAATGGATGGTAGTGAGAAAAAATCCCTATTAAGGACTCGGACAACAATTAAGTCATTTTTTCTGTTGGTCTGTAAAAACACGATGATTCCGGATAAGACCAACTGCTATTCATGTGGAAAGCGGAAAGTCTTTTGCTTTAAGTTAAGGGTATATTATAAAAGACCTTTTGGTCGCAGTACCCCACCTCTCTGTGAGCAACCCTTTTTCGGGCAAAAAAATAATCAAAAGAATAATTTCGGTCATGGAACTAAATATACATTTAAAAAAACAACAAAAAAGAATAATTAGAGAATTTCAATTTTTCAAGCTTTAGAGTCACATAAAAATTATTGTAACCAGGGGATCTCCTATCTCTCAGACATTGTTGTCCAAAATTGACAAGCTCGTTAATGTTATCTTATGTATATAAGACAAACAATTTTCCTATGCTGTATGGATTAATTTGTCTATATTTTCAAATCCGGTTTAAAATTAGTCGTCATGCGACCGTTAAATTTTCTTTTTATCACGGTTTGATTGGAAGCTATTGATTAAAAATTATCGAAATGTTGCGTCATAAAATGGAAATATACTTCGTTGTAATAAAATGGATTTTCCCATAAACTTTTAATTGAATCATCATTAAATGAACATAAAAGACCTCCGAAAACAAATAAAAATTCTTTGTATTCTGCGCGTTTATGGGTGTCTATAAATACAACACCAATTTGATCCCATACGGAAAATTATTACTGTAAGAACAGATTATCTCTAAAAGCCATTAGAGCGTCAGTTTGAATTTAAAATAAGTAAAAAAAGGAACTAGTTCATTTTAATATAAGTCCCAAAAAGTTACCAAGCAGACTTACTGCATAAATAAATAGTTCAGTTTATCTTCAAATCCAAATAAAAATAAGTAAAAAAAGGAACTAGTTCATTTTAATATAAGTCTTGAAATGTTAATAAGCAAACTTACTGCCTAAATAAATAGTTCACTCCATCTTCAAATGAAATTTAAAATAAAAAGGAATTTGCTCATTTTGATATAGTTCCTAAAATATTACTAAGCAGATTTTACTGCATAAAAAAATAGTTCACTCCATCTTCAATTCCAAATTAAAATAATAAAAAAAGAAACTAGTTTATTTTAATATAAGTCTCAAAAAGTTACCAAGCAGACTTACTGAATAAATAAATAGTTCACTCCATCTCAATTCCAAATCAAAATAATAAAAAAACGGAACTAGTTCATTTTAATATAAGTCCAAAATTGTTACTAAGCAAACTTACTGCATAAATAAATAGTTCACTCCATCTTCAATTCAAAATTAAAATAATAAAAAAACGAACTAGTTCATTTTAATATAAATCCTAAAATGTTACTAAGCAAACTTACTGCATAAAATAATTCACTCCATCTCCAATTCCAAATTAAAATAATAAAAAAAGGAACTAGTTCATTTGATTATAAATCCCAAAAAAAGTTACCAAGCAGACTTACTGAATAAATAAATAGTTCACTCCATCTTCAATTCCAAATCAAAATAATAAAAAAACGGAACTAGTTTATTTTAATATAAGTCCAAAATTGTTACTAAGCAAACTTACTGCATAAATAAACAGTTCACTCCATCTTCAATTCAAAATTACAATAATAAAAAAGGAACTAGTTCAATTTAATATAAATCCCAAAATGATACTAAGCAAACTTACTACATAAATAAATAGTTCACTCCATCTCCAATTCCAAATTAAAATAATAAAAAAAGGAACTAGTTCATTTGATTATAAATCCCAAAAAAGTTAATAAGCAGACTTACTGCATAAAGCTTTGCATTAAATAAGTCCTACACTCCATCTTCAAATATTTCCGCCCTTTATTATCTCCTTTCAACTTACCTTTGTACAGCGAGTTTTGATAGATTGGATCTGGCTGCAGGCGCACATGTCGCGTGGCCAAGATGAACGCCAATGTGGCCAAGACAACACCATCAATGCAACCAATTATGGCCAGTGGATAAGCCCAGCGTATGCCGCACAGACCCAGCTCAAAGCGATTCGCTTCCGGGCCACAAATTTTACGAAAATCATCCGAGTTCCAGCCAAATGGAAAAGCTCCACAGGCCACAATCATGCAAAGTGCTGTACAAAAAAAAAAACAAAGTATTGGATAAATAAATTTTTATAGGAACGTGCTCAACGCTGATTGAGGCAGAAAAATTCAAAGAACTCCAATTACGATTAACAAAATGAAAGCTTTGCGAAATTTATTTTTATTTTATTTTTGCACTAGGCAGCAACAAAACGTGCTCCAAGTCTAAAGCCAAGTTCAGATATCAGTTTTCAAGCCGCCCCTTGCGCCACGCCCATGGCTGGGCTTTTATGATAGACTCAGCGAAATGCATCATCAAGGCTTTTGTGGCATGTACGCGGGGGAGTGGGTGCGGGTGTCGTATTGTGTGTCGTAGAAAGCGTTCCACCTACCTGATATTATTTGCATCCAACCGCAGATATGAAAAACTCGCGTCGATTTCATAAACAACAAACAAACCAAAAAGAATATTGTCAGCAAGGCCAAGGCAACGGCAGCAACCATGAAGAATGTTGCAAGCTAAAAGATACAAATTTTAAATAAATTAAATGATGAGTAATTAAATTAAGATAAATGCTTAATTTAGCTAAATATTAACTATAGATAGTGCAAAAAATTGATTAATAAAACGCAGCTTAAATCAATTTCCGCAATGATGAGAAATAAAGTTCTAGGCTTTAAAGCTTTTAAATATTCTATTGTATACCAGAATGTAAAATCTATAAGGAAATTGGTAAGAACTTGATACCAAAAAAAATGGAGTACGTAAAGTCGGTCGACTTTGGGATACCCTGTACCACTAGCTTGCAATAAAATCTGGTTCCTTTACAAAAACCCAAAACCAGCAACAATTTTTTTTTGACCGATTCTATGGGAGCTAAATGTTATAGTTAACCGATTTCGATCAAATTTGACACAGTGCTTTAATACCTTAGAAAAGATCTGAATAATCTTTACAAACGAAACAACGAATTTTGTATAAAAAACTTTTTTTGGATTCGTCCTATCGATTTTTTGGAAGATCGGCGCTATATAATATAGTCAACCGATTTTGTTCAAATTTTGTGCAATGCTTGGATACTCTTAAAACTTCTGAATGCCAAATCTGGTTACGATATCTTTATTAAAAATGTAAGTATAGCGAATTTTGTATGAAAAAAGTTATTTTGGCCGATTGGAGCTATATAATACAGTCAACCGATTTTTATCAAATTTGGTACAGTGCTTGGAAACTATAAAAAACTTTTGAATGTTAAATTTGGTTACGATATCTTCATAAACAAACGAGTTATTCATCTAAAATCTATTTTTTCGAGGTCGTCTGAAACACCCCTATATAATTTATTCCTATATCAAAAAAATACAATAAACTTGTCTCCTTTGGAATAATATGGTAACAAATGTGAAAGTTTGGTTACTCTAGCTCTCACCATCTCTGAGATTGGGGTGTCTCCGACGACTCCTTCTATATGCTACATACATTTTCGGCTTGCACAAACTTAATATACCCTTTGTACCATAAGATACAGGGTATACAAATCAATGTGAAAGTTGATTCCTCGATGTCAAAAATCTAAATATACAATTTTGGCTAGAGAAAAAATTTCTATTTGTTAATTTGCAATATGTTGTTGAAGCCATTAAGTTTTCAAAACTAATTTATCTGGAACAAAGAAAAAACAATTTTATATTAACTTTTTTTTCTGGCACCAGCTACTCATATTTCCCTGGCTAATTATTAGCATAGGGAAATTATTCAAGACTAAGATATTTCTGACAGGAATTTCCTGTTACAAGGGAAATTTTTTTATATAAAAACTCCTATGAACCATATAAAATTGCGCTTTGATTTGTGCATGCTATTTTTTTATTCACTTAAATATAAAATAAAAAAAAATAAGTTATTACGCTTCATATACAACAAGCAAACAAATCATTTTGTTTTAGTGAAATTATTCACAAGCGTTGGATCCCCCAAACCAAAAAAGATGAAAAAACCGAATTAAAAAAAAATATATTTTAAATCTTAAAAAAAAAAGTTATAAACTTGTTGCAAATAGTTGCTAGCTATTGCAAACTCAGCTAGAACTTGTTGTGAATTATAAGCACTGATACTGTAAAAAAGTTAAGTAATGCATGTGAAGCCCCAATAAACTAGAACTATGGGAAATTTTGTATAATGAAGGGCTGTATGCTTTAAATTCGGTATATATACGCTCATGTGCTTTTGAATGTGTAAATTCTGTGTGGAATTAGGTAAGGAAATACATTCTATTATAGTTGGTACGTCCTGTTTGTAATCGAATTTTTTTGTGTTCATAAAAGAAGCATCAGAAATAAGAAGATATTTTTTAGACGTGAATTTTCATAAGTTTTGCATTTTGTTTGAATATTTCCGCGCTTTCAATAAAAATATTCAGTAATAAATTCACATTTTTGATATGGTTAAAATTGTTAAATAATTTTATGGAATTCAAAAATTTTTAATTAAAGGCCAAAAATAAAGACCTTTATTATTTTAAAAAATCATTTAAAACAATATATATTAACGACGATTCTAGAACCTATACACTGGTATGGCCTTAATTTATATTTGAATCTTCTAAAAATTCCTTGAAATTCTTCATATTTCTTTTGTCTAAAAAGCCTTTGCAACTTTGGAAGCTACTCAATGCGTTCATAAATTTAATCAATTCTACACTTTATAACGATATTTTGACTCCCTCGGACTATAATCTCTTCCAAAACCTCAAAAGATGGCTCATCAATAAAAAATTCATCGCGTGAGGAAATCATCGACGCCGCAAAGGAGTATTTTGCAGACGTTTCGGAAAATTACTTTTCAGACGGAATCAAGAAATTGGAAAATCGCAGCAATAAGTGTTATAGATTAAACGACGATCTTAAAACATATACTCTGATGTGGCCTGAGTTTATTTTTGAATCTTCTAAGAATTCTTCAATTTCTTCAGATTTCTGTTGTCTAAAATACTTCTGCAACTTTGGGAACTAATATTCGCATTGACAAATATTGACAAAACGTTCATTAATAAAATCAATTCTACACTTTATAACTTTTGCATCTCTATTTTCTCTGTCCCCAAAATATTAACCCTTGGTCACATTTATTATTCAGTGTGACCAAAACAATGCAAACTTTTTGCCCAAATGCTATTATCCAAACAAAAGAGTATATGTACAAAGCATCTTCTGCTTTCCATTCAAAAAAAAAAAAAAAAAACTCTTTTCCGCTTACCTGAAACGAAAATGTGGGCACTGAGAAAATGCTCTCCCAGCGTCTTCTGCAATTGTCAAAGATCTCATCGCGCTGGCACAGCTGCCAGAGGCCAAGACGTCCCGCACTGTCGCTGTCCGGATCGCCAACCCATTCTGCCAAAATAACAAATGACCCGAATGAATGCTTAATGCAGTTCCGCATCTCCGCAGTTCCTAAGCCATTGTCTTGGACTAGGGGAGACTCACTCACCTGGCGTCACAAAAGCCACAATCCCAATGATGGCATAGCAAATGGTGAAGATAGCCCAGAGTACGCCTATCGCTTTGGAGTTGCGTATGTACTTGGAGGCATAGAGATGAGTTGTGTCGACGTACTCGATCTTTGTGCCCATTTTGTGGCTTCAATGGAGCTGATGATGTTGATGCTTATGGCGGGAGTTATATCTAGGCCCTTTGTTGTGGTTAAGATATGGCAGATATGCGGTTGCTGGACTCCGCTTGGCTGTAAAAGAAGTTAAACTTGGTTAAATGTATTGTACAAACTACAGATAGAGGCTAATAATGATCTTGACTGGATGTGTCCGTCCAGCACTTTTTTTTGCGTTTTTCTATCAGTTTTGTCTAGCTGCGGGTATTTTATTTAAGCTTATTAAATTGCCAGCTTTTAGTTTGATGACCTCGTTAGGTTTGTTTCTTTATAAACCATTTGTTATATGTTTTTCAAAGTTTCACAGCCGTAATGGACTTATGACATGAACTGGAGCTTAATAGCGCAGAAATTCATACCAAACGACAGTAAACCTTAACAATAAAAAAAACCTCAAAGTCACTTTTTATTATAAGCAAGGTGCTCCAGAAAAATGAACCCAAATAATTTTAGTAGCGCATCAAAACTTTGTTTGCTTTTGAAGTACTTAAAAATCCTAAGCAGCTAACTTAGAGTTTTACTTTGTCGAGCTAGGTGACCCAGAACTCTTATTTAGTAAGCCCTCAAATGAATTTCATTCATAACAAACTAATAAAACGCTTAGGGAATTCTTTGAAAAGCTGGGAACTGCTTTTTATTGCTTGGGATAAGTTTATGACGTGGTACATTTGGCGTACAATTTGTGAGTCATTTATCGGAATTGACAAATTCACTTTGTCTTCAAATAGCAAAATAGTCTTTACAACGCCTACCACCATCCTAGTCCTGTTTTTATGGAAGCGCAGGAGTTCAAATGTTCGATTTGGATCATATCTCGGTCAGAATGCTTGGGAGATGCGACAACCGAACACCATGTCCCATTCTCTTTCCGCCAGAGCTCTAGCCGTCTTCTATAAATGTATGTCCTCAATACTTTTCAAGAAAAGATCCTAACAATTATTCTTATTATATGCTATGAAATTATGATAAGCTTTTTCTTTGTATATGAAATTTCAATCAAGACACAACTGATTTGAAAGTCAGCTAAATTGTAAAATGTTTACTATAATATAAAAACTTTTTTCCAGCAAAGAAATTTTGAATTTTTCAATATCCACAATTTCTTAATATCTATAAACGAGCAATCTCTAAATTCACAAAATTTTTAAGCTTTTCAGGAAGCAAGTTTTAGCTTTGAATATAAGTAAAATAAAATTGTTTGTTGAAAAAGTACTTATATAATATAATTTAAATTTTTGAAATATGATTATGATGGAATTCCAGAAACAGCAACTGATTTGGATTTCCAAGAAAACCCTTTAAAATAAATTAATTTTAGCTACAAAATAGCTATTATATAATAGCTTCACAACTCAAAACTTTTAAATTTTAGAAGAATTTTCTTGACTTGAAAATATTTTTTTTACAATCAAATGAATTTTCTTTTACTTTTTAAATCATTTTTATATTTTTGAGGCGCCATAGAGCCTCTGAACTCCGAGGGCACTTTATGCAAATACAAGGCTATATTATCGGGATCCCATCCAATTTTTCTAAAATATTTTTCAGTTTACTTTCTATACTATATTTTTTTCCTCGTTCTTTTATATAAACTTTTTGACACTACAATTATGTGAACTTTTTTTAAGAATTTATAATTGTGAAAATCTTTTGACATTTTAAAATAATATTTCACAATTTTTCAAAGCTAAGGCTAAACGGATTTATTTCATTGTTACACTTTCAAGAGGATAAAAAATTGTCTACCTAATGATTTAAAAAAAAATTATTTTATAGAATTCATCAAGCAAATCAATTGAAAATTAATAAAAAATCCTTAAAAAATACTTGTTATTAAAATTTCGTAAATTTTTGTAGAATTTATGATTGTGAGAACTTTTGGACCTTTAAAAATAATATTTAACAATTCTTCAAAGTTAAGATTAAACGGATAAAATAGTTTTTTAAATATATACGAAACATTATCTTTAAAGTTTAGATCTGAGATATTAATTATTTCGAGGCGCATGCTTTAAATAATTATTACGAGTATATAAAATCTTTAATCTTTATCTATAAAAATTGCTTTTATTTTTTATTATCTTTTAGTTGAAGACCAATTATTTTATTTTAAAGTCTATTTTAGTCTTTTCGTAGAAAAATTTTAACTATTATTATTTTTATTATTATTTTTTAAATTTAAGGCAATATCTTATTCTATTTTAAATAGCTTTTCCTTTTTGTAGAAAAGTTTCAAAAATTATTATTTTTTAGTTTAAGACCATTGATTTTATATTGAATAGTCTAGTCTCATTGTAGAAATTCTTTAAAAATTACAATTTTTTTTAGTGATAATCTTTTTAGCGTTCATATCCGGTGGGATTGGTTAAAAGTTCATTATAACAAATTATTTCTCAAGGTTTTGAGCTACGCTGAAGCAAAATCTACAGAATTGTGAATGCATTGTTAAATAAAAATATTAGCGAGTGAATAACCTTCCAGAGAATTTTAATCCCGTTGATCTACCTTATATTTTTCTATTAATTAATATAATATATATTCATATAATTAATATACTTTACACCTCTTCTCCTAATTATGACCTTTAGCCCTTTTATCATCAAGTGTTGTTCCAAAGCATCATTTATGTTAAGATTTCAGCTTTATAAAATCGATTGAATGCTGCTTAATTATCCACTCGTGTGACTATTTTGTCATTGCTCATGCATAATATACCATAATTATAATTATCTATTACACTTTAGTAAAAAACTTCATATGCCAAATCATTAAAAAATTTCATTAAGTTTTTCCCTTCACCATTCAGACATGGCCACAATGCCAAAGTCATAAGTCATAATGTTTGCCAACTAACTTAAACAATGGCCGGTGGCCAAAACAAAAAAAATGAAATAAATAATAATACCAAATCTGAAAACTTATGTAAACCATAAAGTTAATCATTTCAAACTATTGCTTAATTTTCCCCACTTATTCTGTAGCTAATGAAAACTTTAAGCCAATAAGAGAGTCAATTAAAAAAAAATAAAAGTCATATTTGTCATAGAAAAAAAGCAAAACTGTTAAGCATTATGCAAAAGTTGGTAACAAACAGAGAGCAAATTTCGATGGCTAAATTATAGACGTAGAAAAGACATTTTGGCATTTTGGTATTCATCTAATTTTAGCCGTGATTCATGCCAAAATATGTGACCATTGGCCAAAAGTCGCAGAACTGGCTTATAGACAGCACAACAAATCAATAAACTTGTTTAACGTTTTTTGTTTACATTTTTAAAATGAATTCGAAAGCGTGTTTTATGAGAGAATAAGGTGGAAATACGGTTGGATTTTGTAGTCAGGTGGGATTTTGGGAATATTGATAAAAGAAAAAAAGGAAATCAGCTGTGGAAAATTAAAATTATACGGAAAAGTAATAATAATCAAGTCTCGACCTAAGCTACTGCTGCGTTTGAACTTGCAAGCCTTGACTAGCCATTAAATCACTGACAGTGACCTACGCGGCTACTGCGGCTAAAAAAAACATGGTCACACTATTTTTAGCATTTTTAGGTATATGTACGAACAATGGCGGATCCAAGGGGTCGGTCTTTTTCCCAAAAGTTGGAGCTCTGATATAATTATATATAATATAATATTTCGAAGTGAAACACGCCACCTATGAACAAATTCTGGATTTTCACTATTAACAAGTAAACGCTTAAAAATCGTAGAATCCATTAGCTGTGGAAAATCGAAATTATATAGAAAAATAATAATAATAAACCCACAATATAAGCTACTGCCGCGTTTTAATTTGCAAGTCCTGATTAGCCATTAAGTCACTGATAGTGACAGCTATTGCGGCTAAAAAAAGACATGGCCACACTAAAAAAGATATGTGAATGAACAATGGCGGATCCACGGGAGGCGGCCTTTTCCCAAAGAGTTGGAAAAATGAGCTGATATTTTTTTGCGATCTCCGATATATACACTTAGAAGTAAAAAGCGCCACCTATGAAGAAATTCTGGATTTTAACTATTAACAGCGTATACGCATAAAAATTTGAGAAATTTTTAGACTATATAATCAAGGCTGAGTATAGGATATATTGCCGTCGTATCCCAACATGTTCGCTATCTGTTTTGAACATTTTGTGGAGTGAAAAACGCCACCTATGAACAAATCCTGGACACGCGTCACAATCCCCAGCAAGAATTTTTCACGATTAAGAAGTAAACCGATTCCGGGAAACAAAGTTTAGCCCAGGACTAAAAACAGGGGAAAGTTATATTTAGATTATACAATATAATCTAGGCTTAGTACAAGATATATTATAACAGGCATGTCCTAACCTTTTCACTTGGTTAAAAAGACTCTAAGACCCATAATTGCAAAATCTTTATTGAACATTTTGTGACTATATTATCGGGAAAATTTTAAAATCCCTGATATTTTTGCATTTTCGCATAATTTGGCAGAGAGTTTACCTCTTAAACCCAAAAAAATCAGCTATTCATCTGCTTCCAATAAAAACACTACAGCTGCGACACTTGCTGGCGCCCTCTGGCGGCATAATGGACAGGTTAAGTATCATCAAATGCATTGTTTAATTGTCAGCAAGTTTTCTCAGCGCATGTTGCGTATGCGTAATGTTAAATATATATTTTCAAGTTTTTGACTCTAGATTTGAACGCAGACAAAAGGTCTAAATAGAGAAAGTCGTCTGGCTGCCAGTTCGAGTTCAATTGTGGGAAAAAAACCTTATAAATAAAATGCATAAATATTTGGTTTTATGACTATAATTAATGAAGTTGGCCGTTTCCTCAATGAAATGCGTGTCCAAGTGAATGCCAAAATATATGTTGGAGCCTATAAATCAAGCTTAAGTCCAAGATATATCAGACTTAACTTTGGAGCACTTGAAAAATAATATGAAAACAACAACAATTGGTTAGCATAGCAATGCTAATAAGTGTAAAAGAGAGAGCTGGATACAGAAGGAGATAGAGGGAGCAACAAACATGTGAAGCACGCCTAATCCATTAACATACAAATTTTCCATTTAATTATAATATCTTGTATTGAAAAACTTTGCGGACAGCAAAAAGAAGAAAATAAGAATAAAATTAAAATGTGAATGAGATGGTGAAGTGGGATACCCTGAGCGTTTCTTAAAAGAATAAAATTATTTGCGATAAATGCGATTTATATGTAAATGTCAATGGTTTCTTATTTATAAGGCTCACACAAGTCTGCGTAAGAATGTTGATGGCTCCAGCTTTCTTATGAAAGAAGAAAATTGGAGTATTAGTGTAGTTTGTAGAAAAATATGCCTAAAAACAATCAGTTTTGGCCTAAATCTCTTAAAATTTGCATAACATCTTAATAATTTTACAGCATAGGGTAAAGTGGGGCAAACCCGACAAGGTGTGTAAATCCGACCTGCCATTTCTTCTATTAGATGTGGCGTGTAGGGTTCGTCTTTACCTATTTTTGCATTACATCTTAATAATTTCACAGCATAGAGTAAGGTGGGGCAAACCCGACAAGGTGGGTGAGTATGACCTGCCATTTCTTCTATTAGATGTGGCGTGTAGGATCAGTCTTAATTTATTTTTGCATTACATCTTAATAGTTTCACCTCAAATGGTAAGGTGGGGCATACCCGATAGTGTGAGTGAATCCGGCCTCCCATTGCCTTCCCAAAAATGGCAATACCGACATATTCCCCATACTCAGATTATTTTTGTAGAGTTGGGTCTGTCGATCTATATTTAAATGTTCAAACGCCAAGAAATATATTTTTATGATTTCCAATTCAATTTTTTTGAACATTTAGTTACACATTTTTTCTTGTTAAATTGAATTATCGAAAAAAAACTAACTATTAACATAGAGTATTATTGGTTGTAAGTTCCATATAATTTTCTTATTCGTATCGTCAAGAAAAATGACACAGTGGGGCAAATCTGACCTCTGACCTATATTTTATTGACATTTATTCATTATTAAAAACATACTCCTTTGATCTAAAATCGAAAATCTATTTAATTTAGATCATATCTGTTCCAAATGAGCTACATAAATAGTGGGTCGGGTTAACCCCACTTTTTTTGAAATTGACAAAAACTGACTTTTTTTAAAAATAATTAAATTTGGACTATATCCTAAATTAGCTATTGTAAAAAAAAAGGTGGTCGGGTTAACCCCACCATTTTTGAAAATTTTAAAATGATAGAAACTGCATTTTTGGAAAAAACATTAAATTTAGATCATATCTTAAATCAGCTAAAAAAATAGGTGGTCGGATTCGCCCCATCATTTTTGAAAATTACATAAACTGACTTTTGAACAAGTATTAAATTAAGATCATATCCTAAATCAACCAAAAAAATAGGTGTACGGGCTTACTCCACCGTTTGTGAAAATGACAAACCTGGCTTTTTTAAAAAAGAATTAAATTTAGATTATATCTGCGCTAAATCAGCTAAAAAATAGATATACGGGCTTACCCCACCATTTTTAAAAATTACAAAAACTAACTTTTTTGAAAAATGGTCATATCTCAAAAGTTAAAAATGGTTAGAAGACATCAGCGTTATGTTTAATCGAATGGTCCGATGTCAAGTGAGAAGCTTATAGCCAAAAACGAATTACTAGGTCGGAATTGCACCATCCTTCCCTACTATTTTAGCAACAAGTTTTATAGCTGATCTAAATATGGACTGGGTGGGAACGAGGTAAGATACGCATCTTAGGACAATTTTGTTATCTCCAGTTCTTTTTGTAGCCGAGAACTTAATGTTCATAAGCCAATATACTCCAGTAGACTTCATATATTGCACAACCATCCCATACCCCTCTACAAGAAAAACAAATTTGCAGAAAATGATTGCATGACTCACATGGAAAACACGCCGTGAAATTCAAACTTCCTATATTATCTTTTTCCTACTAAGAAATATGATTGCAAGTCCTGAGCGAAAACAAAAATTACACTGAACCAATGCAGTCCACTTTAGGCCAGACTCAGACAAACCACAGACAATAATAATTTCCTGGCCAAGTCGTCCATATAATTATAGATACTCTTATAGCCAACTAT
This sequence comes from Chymomyza amoena, assembly GCA_037043745.1. Lineage (NCBI taxonomy): Eukaryota > Metazoa > Arthropoda > Insecta > Diptera > Drosophilidae > Chymomyza > Chymomyza amoena. The sequence goes on from JBAMAX010001378.1 coordinate 86,142, forward strand.
GCTGCAATTGGCTGCTACGGCTGCAGTCAACGACTGACGGCTTGGTAGTCTCGTCTGGGGTGTGGACAATTCTGGCATTTCAATCATCCATGGCCCAGTCTGGCCAAGACCAGCAATAACTTATTACTCTGATGTCGATGCCAAAACATGTTTTCCAGCAGACTCAAGTTGCAGGCAGCTTCGTTTTTGAAGAAAGAAAGTGGCAAATGCCAATGACTGACCAAGTTGGTTGTTTGGTTACTCGCTCCAAGCAATTGAAGCTCTCGGATCTTGAAGTTGAATTATGACGCAGCATTAAAAAAGCATCTTCTGTACAAACACATAGCCAACTGAGAGTATTTATATATAGCATAGGTATACATATATGTGCCTACTTAACATACTATGTACAAATACATACATACAAAAGCGGCTTCAAGTTTTCACTTGCAAGCAGGCGATACATAAAAATGTTTATCAGCGCCCAACTGGGAAAAATTTACAAAAAACCGGTAAGAGACGATAAATTTGTCTGACCGGCTAAGGTAAAAATAGCATTGACAGATTAAGAGATTCTTGCACTGATATTGACCACTGCAATGTGGTCAAAATAAGTGAAAACGGCTAAGAAAAAAAAACAATTACAATCAAGAAAAAAAATGTTGGGAAAATCGAAAATAAATTCGATACTAAATGAGTATTGATTTTTCTTGACAGTTTGTATAACTTGGCAGTTTCCACTAGTTTACAAAGTTAAGAGTCATTGAGTGAACCTTACTAAAAAAGTGTCTTTTAGGATAACTTGAGGTGGAAAAACACGAAAATGGCAACCTTTTTTTTCTTAAGCACCATTTCGAGATAATATCGAATGTGTTTTTGGGCACTCGTAGTTTTTCGTTAATTTCTCGTGAATAAAATTTTGTAGATCGGAAGATATTCATGAGCTCTTTCCAATGCTAAATATTTACCTATATATGTACAGATTAAGTAAAAATTATCGAAGTTACAGGCAACCAAAGTTCTAAAAAAATGTCCAATTTTTTTCGACCAAAAGTAGGTTGTAGTGAAATTCGGAACTTTGGCATTTTCCGTTCATGGTTCTATAGCGCCTACAGTTCCTATCCGATATCGAAGATCTTAGACTCGAAATATTTGTAAAAAAAATTCTCATTCAGCTCAAAGCTCAATATTATTTTAAAAAAATGTTCGTTTATAAAAAGCATTCCAAAATGTTAAAAAATTACACTTTTTTAGAGCTCTGGCTGCCTGTAACTTCGATAATTTTTATCGGATTGAAAAGAAACACTTTTTGACGAAGGTTTACCTTTCGTGTAAACAAGTGTTATCGGTGGGATAGTTGTATAAAATGTTGTTTTTGTAAAACAAGGACGTATCTCCTTCTGTGGAGTGTAATTTTTCTCTGGAACTACAAAAGTTCTTTATAAGTATGAAAACCTGGCTTATGTCGACGGACAAGGGAATCATTACAAAATATAAGAAAAAGTTTGTAAATAATTAATTATTGATTAAGTTGACGGGCATGTGAATTTAAATACAATGAATATTTTTTTAAAGTCAAATAAATAAATGATTTACAATTTTAGTATAAAATTAGAACTCCTCAACTTTTCTTCAAAAGTGTCTTGAAAGTAAAAACGGGCAAAGTTCTGTATAGATAATCATTAAATTTTGTATTAATTTTTTATTCGCAAAAAATGTACAAGAATACAAAAAAAAAGTATTTCTAGCTATTTTCAATCGATCTAGAAAGTCTACGAATATGAAATTGGATTTACGAAAAACCTTTTTATTTTTTTTTGATTGCTCTATAACACATGAAATATGGTAATTCTGTATAATTAAATTAAATATTAAATTTTTGAATAATTCTTGTACGCCAAAAATTCACAGAAAACAAAAAAAAAATTATTTTTGCCTTTTTACAATAGATCTAGAAAGTATACGCATATAAAGTAGAATTTACGAAAAAAAACTTCTTTATAATTTATATGTAGGTTGCTTCTCTATGACAAGAAATAAGAAAATTTTGGGAAAAATTGTTTTAAGTGTCAGAAAAGAAAAAAATTAGCGCATATGGATAAAAAAATATCTCCCAGCAGTATGATGTGGATTAAGTTCATATTTTAATTTTAAAAAAATAATAAAATAGAAAATATTTCTCCTTAGACGCGAAGTTCTCTAAGGGGCTCATAAAGCTAAAAAAAAATTAATTTTCTATAAGTATTTTTTGTATACAAAAGTTATATTCCTCTACGTATTAATACACGTACACGTACACAAAGACGTTACAAAATGTAGATATTGGACACGACAAAAAGTGGGATCCCTCTCAGTTTCGAATCTACGCACAATGATTTATTTCGCACTTTTTTTTGGCATAAACGCCCAATTTCGTTGGTCCGAAAATTAAGATCAATTGCTATTGGTATGCTATTAGTAAGACCTTTTGAACGTCTATTTTTCTATTTTTCGAGAACTCGACAGCAATACGGCAATTGTTTACATATAATTATATCGCACAAAACTCCTTACTTTTTGATCTATTTGAGCAATATTTTGCCCATTTAATTTTAGTTCGAAAAATTTTTAATTATGAATTGTTGAACTGCGTTCTCAGATCGATTCTTGATGTTCCAAATGTCAATCAGCTCACACACATATTATTATGGAAAAATTCAATTTTTTCAAGAAGTAGCAACAAGTAGCAAAAACGATTAATTTCATAAGATTCAGCATATTTTGATTAATATTTTTGCATTTACAACTTTAAGGACCGCTGTGCTCCACAAAAGTTATATTCCAAGTAACACAACTATATTTTTTAAGGTTAGGCTGAAAATACATACGAACAAAACATGGCACAAAAAAAGTGAAAAATAAATCTACGGTGGGGTTTTCGGCAACGGACCCTCCACCAAAAGTTGAAAAAAATGTTTAACAGTCTTTTGCGATCTTAGAATAGATGAGCCCCAATTAGGACCAAGTCCTGGATCCGCACCTGGTATCTTCATTTATCACATGATCCTGTTTAAAAAGTAGTCATCATATCCTCCATTTAAACCCAGAAAAGTTTCGCGGCTTACAACCTTTTAAGCCATAATTAGTTGGTATGCGTAAAAACGAAAAATGTACTTCAAATTGGGCCTAATGAACAAAAACTGGTTGACCTTTTATCGATCTAACATTGTTGTATAATAAAAGACAAGACGAGACCTAGACACATAGTAGCTTAAAGATTAGTTCAATCTTGTAATCTTTAAGATCTCAATCAGCGATTTAAAAATCGTTAAAGCTAATATGCTCTTTGTTAGCGTATTCCAAGCTGACCCACCGCGTAGCATTGGATTCAATTTTTATGCTGATTAAGCAAAAAAAAAAAAACAGAAACATTTTTAAAAGAATACAGAAAACCGAATCAAAAGAAATCGGAGTAAACGTTGTTAAATAAAAAGCCAACGATTGCATATGCCAGAAAAATAAGGTCAGTTGGGTAATTTCGTATCGTTTTGCTTATAGGATGAAATGGAAAAATTGGAATACAAACGAAAAAAAAATACGAATACAAAACATTTTCCATGTAAGCAAAAATTTGTTTGGTGCGCCTTTTGATGGCTTTGTAAAAGGTAACAAACTTGGCAATTAGCTGAGTTATATGGTAACTTGACTTGCAATAAACTGCAGCACATAAACAGGCACAACTTTATGTACATAAGTATATACATATGTTATGTCTATGTACTCGTATTACAAATAAAAACAACTTAGTTGGCTTTCTTTCGAAAGCATTTTGCGCAGTGTAAGTCAGCACCAAAAGAGTGAAATGCGTTTGGTCATCATCTTGGTCGTTGAAATCTTTCAAGTCGTATTTTTTTCTCTTTTTTTTGCCCACAGCCTCAGTTAATGACTTTCTACTTGATGTGATGGCTTCGAGCTCATAGATCCAAGCCAAGCAGCTTCCAGATCAAAGAAGTTTCACATTAGATACAACTAAGTAGCTGAGACTATCTACAATATTACGCCCCGCCTGCAATTAATTTTCACATTTAGGAAAAGCATTTTTTCCAACGTTTTTCCAGCTCTAATATGTAATTAAGTTTGGGCCAATGGCTAGTTGCTTTTTACCAAAGTAATTTCCGCATTTTTAGTTAGCTGATTGTGTCTATTTATTTTTTGTCTTCTTTTGGCCACTTGTTACACATTTTGTTAGCCAACAAAGTGGAACCTCAAAACAAGTTAAGACACATGTAAGTAATAGCGGAGGGTATGAAGCGTTTAGGTGCCTCGTTTTTTTTTGTCTTCGTTTTATTAACACGTTAATATCATGCTGTCTACGTTTTGGCCAACAATAAAAACTTGTTCCAAAAGGCTGCACATTAAGCCACAAAAACGACAAACAAAAGCGGCTTTTAAGAACTATGCGGAAATACGTAAAAGTTGTTTGCGAAGGAAGCCAACAGAATTTTTTCTTTTCGTTTCTTATGGCTCAAAGGAAATTGGTTCTTATATTTTTTTAACGCTTCACTTGCAGCTTTTTAAGGCAACTTGTCGCAGTTGTAAGCCCCTTATTTATAGAGAGAAAAGGTATATTTGTTTAGTCCAAACGTATGTGACAGGTGGAAGAAAGATTTTGGGAATTTATATTATATATTCTTGATGAGAATGTCGTTGTAGACTATATTATTGCGTAATCCTACTAAATTGACAAAGCTTAGCTAAATTTCTAGGACGATGTAGCTTTCATCTCGAACTTTTTAACAGTGGTAAATTATTTCTTCCAAAGCAAAATATTTCTTATGAAGATGTATTAACTATAAGGCACATAAAAAAGGACAAAAACTGTCTTTTTGAAAAAGCATTAAATATTTATCAAATTTCAAATCAGCTCAACAAAAAATAGGTGGTCGGACTTACCCCACTATTTTTGAAAATGACAATAGTTGATTTTTTTATAAAGTTATAGCCAAAAATTTTAAAAATTTATTAATTCGGCATTGCTTTTATATTGTTATTTATGAGGAAGTGTCATACAATAAGGGAGAAGTAAAGCTGGCCTCGATCTCCAATTTTCGAGAATCGATCGATTCAAATTGAAATATTCATGGCTTTAAATAGGCATTTTCATGTAGATTGAGACGCAACTGATACAAGTCCGTACTTCTTTTCGCTCTAGGATGCTTAGTTTACGAGTTATAGCCATTTCAAGTTGGGAAAATAAACTTTGGCTGACTTCAGATAAAGCTTCTTTTTACTCTAAACGCTAAGTTTATATAAATAGCTATTTGAAATTGGAAAAAAAAATTCTGGCTGAGTGCTCACGGATTTAGCTCCTTTTTGCTCTAGACGCTTAGTTTATGAAGTATAGCTATTTGAATCTGGATTATCACAGATGAGGAAAACTTTATACAAAAAAGAATATTTATATATAAACCAAAGAATTAATATCGCTAAGAACCCCAAAACTTTGTTCCTATCCCATAAAAATTGCGCTCACTAATGTAGATAAGCATAGCCAACATCACATCAAGGCTCGTCAAAGAAGTGAGAACGTCACTGGATAAATTAGCATCCAGGAATAAGCTCACGATAAGATGGGTTCCAGGATAATAGCAACATTCCTGGAAATGAGCCTGCAGCCACTTAAACAAAATTGTCATAGTGGATAGTGGGCTATGTCGCTTCTGTAGCATGGAAGAAGAAACTTCTTCGCATGTATTATGTGAATGTATGGCACTCGCGGGTAAAAGAATCAAGCTCCTGGGCAAGTACGTTCTCCCACCGGAGATCGTTTTACCATTAGTCTAAACAAAATACTGTAATACATGCAGGTCATAGGAGTTATGGGAGAGCTCAGAGCCATGAAGGTGGTACAATATATCCACGTGGGTCACAGTACATTTCTACATGTAATAGAATCGATTAAATCGATTTAAAATCGAATCGATGCCTAGCTCTAATATGAAGCCCAATGTTAGCCTAATAAGCAAAACGATGTCATCTTCAACTTACTGAGCTGCACAAATATATCACTTAAATATGTCATCACGAGAGCCTAATAAACAAAAGAGTGTTGACCATTTGCCAATCTACTTGTTACCACATTCCTCAACCCATAGAACTTGAAACATTTAGTTGTTTAAACTGTTGAAAATATTTAGATAAAGCTTTAACTATATTTTTCCAATAAAAAATAAATATTCCATTTGAAGATAGGAAGCAAACCTAAATCCGCATCAAAATTCTCTGATTTTTCGTTTCATTCATTTAATTTTGGCAAAGATTTTAAAGAGTATCCCACTATCCATCAACACCTTCAATATTCCATATATCGAAGTTGGTCACGCCTGACTTTATATTACTCTCATTCATTTTGTCTATTTACATTTTGCTCTTTTATTTCTACCCACTATTCACTTATTAACATATTCTTTTGGCAGACGATTTCTTTTTTAGCATCTCAAAACTCCCGCATCTGCTTTTTGATGCCAGCTTTAAAATGCGGTCAGTTATTGGCTACAGATTTTAGCCAACCATTTTAGCCGTCTAAAACAGCATTCAAAGTGTGTGCAGCTCTTGGCCAATTTGTGTATTCCTGCAACAGTCAGTCAAAAAGCGCACAGCGAAAAGCGATAAAAAAATGTGGGAGCGTTTGGCTATATCCGCTAGCCAACAACAACGTCATCGTCATCGTCATTCTAGCTTAAAGTGCGCTCTCTTTTGCCAACTTTGTATCTATAAGATACTTTGAGCCCGCTCACTCAGTCACACACTCATTGGGTCGCTTTAGTGTGTGTTTTTTATTAGATCACGATTTTTACGTTATAGCAAACATTCACGCGCATACCAAAAAAACTTCAGCACCAACAATAACAAAAACAACAATAACAACAGTAAACAACATCAAGCTAGCTACAAACAACAACAACAATGGGCACATACATAAGAGTAACTTACTGAGATTCTTCAGCATTTTTTATACCTTCCAAATGACAGTAGCGGATTGTGTTAAATTAAGGGTATTGGGCGTTTATATCGCGAATAAGTTAGGTTGGGCATAAATATGCTATGAGTATTATAAAATGGCGGTATAATCTATTGAGTGCTAAGATTGCTGCGCTGTTTATTTCTTTAAGCTAAGACTTACTATGAGCCCTTCCCATCTCTTAGGCGAGGCCTTTTTGGCGGAAGTTTTACATAATTTGAAGAGGTCAACTAAATTTTTAATGTTATTCCATAACTTAGCTCCATTCAAGGCTCAAAATGCCCACATCGTTTTCAGACCTGGAATTTGGCTTAAAAATTCGTATATGCTAATAATTTCTTTAGAAAATGCATACAATAAGTCAAAAATTAAAGAGCTTGTTCTCCGATAGATGTCCGATAATGGAAGACAAAAAAATTTAGGGAAATAGGGAAAGTGCAGGACCCTGCTTGACGTGGGATTCGAACCCACAACCTCTGGGATTTCCTCGCTAGGAAAACGAGGTCGCCTCCCCTCGATGACTATGAAAAATTTATATATTTTTGAAAAAATCATTCCAAACAGCCCATATATCATGTATTATAATGCATTTTTAACTGTTTGGATTAGGTTTTATTGAATTTTAATTTATATTGCTTGTTTTTTTTTTTTTTTGCTCTTAATACAAGATTCGGTCACAATTCTTGTACCATATGAGATAACAAGTAAATTATAGTCATTAGCTGCTGGCAAAGTTTACAAACTTGCTAGTTACGTTCACCAAATCAAAACTGGTTCTATTTGTGAATAAAAAACTGACACTTTGTATGTAGAATTTGGTGGCGACAAGATTTATTTTGTATTTTCAATTAATGCTTGCAAGGAATTCGGCACTGGAGCAACCATATTATTAAACTTCGTGACTTTTTAGTGACAGCTTTAAAGATAAATATAAAATATGCGCTTGAATTGGTAAAAAACATTACAAATCCTAAAGCAGTTGAATCTTTTTTTCATAGGTAATACTACAAATTCATTTTTTAATATTTTTTCTTATTTGTACTCGTAATTTAAAATATATATAACTCATTGGGAATTAACTAGAAATTTGTAGCTTCAAAATTGTGCTTATTTTAGGGATAGGTTAGGTTAGGTAAGACTTAAAAAGCCTGCACTCTTAGGCCTAAGCCGGCCTATTGTGATACCGCAGATCTCTCTAAAGCTCTTCTCCTGAGATAGTCCCGCTAGCAGGATTTCCATCTAGTTGCCACGATGTAGCTGGCAATCTTCCTCGGACATAGTTTTCCAAATGCTTATTCCTACGTATACTAAGAGCCTCGCAGGAACAGAAGAAGTGTTCTACTGATTCAACTTCTTCTTCGTCTTTGCGATTCTGCAAAAATCATGGCCCGGAACATTCACTCTGGTCGCATGTATTCCGACGAGCAAGTGCCCAGTGATCGCTCTGACAACTGCCGAGCACGCGACCGTTTGAGTCCGCAGAGCCTTATGGATCTTTTTGGGGCAATTTTAGGCCATATAGAGCTTAATTTCTCCCTTGTTTGTTGTCGGTTAACCCCTGGGAGGAGTCACTGCATAGTGCTTTATTTTAGTGATAGCAATAATACAATTGTTGCCATGGTAGACAGTGACTTGAAATAGTGGCCAATAAGCTAAACTCTTTGACTCTGATATTTTATTAAAGATTATAACGATTTTTATTTTATTCAGATTATTCGAAAAAATTTAAGGTCGCAACATTTTTTATATTATTTCCTGCAACTGACCCATCATGAGCAGTCATAGTGTTCAGAGAACTAGTAGTATAGACGCAGATCTAAGGCAATCTCTTTCTCAGTAACTCATTAAATAATTGGAATAATGCAAAAAAAAAACGAAATAAATAAATAAAAAAATTTTGAAAGTCTAAGAGATTGATTTAAATAATGGTCTGCGTCACTTATTTTCGCTTTTCTGAATCTTGGAATAGGAATAGACTACCAAATTTTTCAAACTAACTTATTTTGCAATAAATTTGTTTCTTATGATCTTCATTTAAATTATACCGAAAAGCAGGCCCTATAAAAATCAGTCGAATTCTGCAGCAAATACGTTTTTTTAGACCGATCGACCCAATGCGAAAATTTTGTAGAGTTCTCTAAAAAATTTCCGAATGCTAACTTTCGTTACGATATCTTTGTAAACGAACGACAAAAAAAATGAATTTTTTCCAAATAACGTTTTTTTGAGCAATTGTCGCTATGGGAGCTATATGATATATTGTAGTAATCTGATTCTGATCAAAGGTACAGTGCTTGAGTACTATGAAAAAATGAAATATTCGTAGATTTTAGCAACATTTTGTCAATTTAAAAAAATATACAGGAAAATATTAAAATATATACACTATAGCTCCCGCTGGCAGCGTTCAACTTTAAAAAAAGATGTCAATAATGGATTCCTCGACCCCAAAAACCATTAATACATATTTAGCAAGAGAAGAAAAGACGTTTTTTCAACTTGTGACTGCAATTTCTAAGTCGATTTTTGAATAATTCGAGAAAACAAACCTATTTTGAAAAAGTGAGTAACTCGAAATTTAATTTAGACCCATAGTTTCTTGGGCAAAGAATGACCTAAGAATCATAATCCCTGTGAGCCCCAGAACGTTTTTTTGGCCGATACAAATTGACCTGCCCTAATGAACATATTTACTACAAATTTTCGTGGAGTAATAAACTTCTGCAGCTGGCTTATTTTATTATAATATTATATTTTTTCATTTGACATCTCCTTTTAAAAGGTATCCCAAAAGGGCCCTATAAATTTTAGTAAAAAGTTGTGACAAACCTTTAAGAACAAAACAAAATTGACATGATAGCTTCAGAAATTCACCAAAGATACTTTTTATATTAATTCATTTAAGAAGCCAAACCACTTTTGGATTTACATTTTTTTAGCGACGTTTAAGCATTTAGGGGACCTTAAAGTAAGTAGTTCCATATTCAGCAGAAGTTAAATGAGAAGCTCGTTTGCCTCAAAACTATATAATTACTACGTTATTACTAAAAAATTTTCATGGAGTAAAAACTTCAGCAACTGGCTTATTTTATTTTAATAACTTTTTACTTGTGATCTTCATTTAAAATGTATCCCAAAAGCGCTCAAGAAATTTTAGTATCAAACGTTTAACAAAACAAAATTGACTTGAAAGCTTCAGAAATTCCCCAAAGATACTTTTTACATTAATCATGTTAGAAGCGAAGTCAAGCCTTACATCCAATTAAATTAAAAAAATTGTTGATAGCCTTTCAGCATTTATAGGACCTTAAAGTAAGTAATTCCATATCGAGTATAAGTTAAATGAGAAGCTCGTTTGCCTCAAAAAAGATATAGTAAGCATATACTATATGTATCTACTCGTAGTATATGCTTAAAAGCATAAAAAAAAACGTTGCCCCTTTCTGGTTTTTCACGTTGTTGTTTGCGCGGTTTTAGTGTTGCTGCATTTGTTGTTTTTATTTTATTTCTGTTTTTTTTTTGTTGCACGCGAGTGTTGCACTTTAAATACGCACGTCTTCAGTAACATGCGCACTAAAAGGCCGCGGCAGCAGCACCAGTAGCAACAACAACAACATTTAGGTTTCCCATGTGTTGGATATGCTGCATGTGTATGTGTGAGCGAGTATCTGTGTGTGTATCTATGAATGTGAATGTTGTTGCTGCTGCTTGCAATATTGTGGTTATGTTGTTGCACTTTATACGTAGTATATTGTTGTTGTAGGTTCTGCATTAAACGAATTTCACGTTTTTATGTTGCATGAACTTTGAGGCTCGTTTGCGGTTTGTTTGTTTCTTTTGCTGCTAATGTTAAAACTGCGCAGTCGCCGCTGGCGTTGCAGTCGGCGTCAAAGTTGACATTTAATTTTAAAACTCAACTTAATTTAAAATATATGCGAATTCTGATAGCATTCTATAAGCCTTACTTTTTTTTGTGGTTTGATCAAAAACTCGTTTTTGCGCAGCGCGAATTTCGTTTTTTAGTTATTCATTTATTTGTTTAACTTTTTTTGTTGTAATAAAAAGCTTTTTTTTTTAAATTTCTTTTTGATTTATGCGTTTTATTTTTGCTTAAAAAATTTGCACCCAAAGGCTGCTCAAAAAATATCTTTCACTTATTGCACGCTGATTTAACACAACCGAGCTACGAACTGTTTGCCACGACGTTTCAAGACGAACTGCGGCTTAAGTCACGCTTAGCATTGGGAGTCACTTTCGTGCTCACTAATACAGCGAAGAATAGATCATTGTGCTCTCTGTATGTGTGAGCGCATTTGTTTGTTGATGTGACAAAGAGAGAGCGTGGAGAGAGAGAGAGAGAGTTTATCAATTTGCGCGCCTTTGCTAAGTAGGCAAAAATACCTTGCATTTCTTTTCAATTATTTTCAGTTTTCCATCAATTATGTATTAGAAAAGCAGAAAAACCAGATGCTCAGATACTTAGATACTCTTAGCTACTTATAGGGTCATTCGTGTTGCTTGGAAATATTGTGAACAATTTTCTCACAAGCTTGAGACACTGCGTCGTCTACCTGCTGCCTGTCGGCAGGATATGGCGCATTCCTGAGCATTGACGGTTAACAAAAATTTGCGCATAAATCAAAAAAGAGAATGAAAAACAATCGTGACTTTTTTTCGTTTCTTTGTTTATAGTTAGATTGTTCTTTGTCTGTCTTTCTAAAGAAATTTTTGATAAAATAAGTATTCTAAACATTTTCAGAGAAAAAGATAACTAAGTTATCAAAAAAAGATAAATTTGTCTAGCAATGATTAATACCAAAATATTTTCTTGCATATTTGAAGCTTACTCAGATATTTTTAATTTTGATCAAAAAAGATAAATTTCTCTAACAATGATACTAATCAAAAAAAAATGTTCTTGCGTATTTGAAGTATACTTTGAAATTTTTTTGTAATTTTGATCAAAAATTCTATTTCTTGAAGCCGATTTTTAGATATTATTGTAACATATATATTTATTTAAATATACTGTGATCAAATTGAAAGCTGAATTTTTAATTTAAACTCCCAGGATTTTTCCAAACGATAAGTTTTTTTCTGTGACTTGGCTGAACAGTTCGGGACATCTGTGCAAAATTGCACGATATTACATTTATTAATTTTTGTTAAAATTATAAATATTATGAACATGATGAAAAATATGAAATAAATCCCAAAATTTTGCTTTACCCAAATGTATATTCACGGGATTTTGAGGTGCAGAAATCCGTTTTTGAGATATTATATATCAAAAAAAATCTTCATAAAATTATTTACAGTGCTTGAGTATTATGAAAAATACAATTTTTTTGCCAGTTTAATGCAAGTCGGTTCTTGAATATTTTGAAAAAAAAAACTATTTTGAAAAAGTGGCAGACTCGAAGTTCATTTTAGACCCATAGTTTCTTGGGCAAATTTGCTTACATTGACCCAATGAATCAAAATCGCCGTGAGCCCAAGAACGTTTTTTTTTTGGATCCATACAAATTGATCCGCCCTAATATACCTATGTAGATAATTAAGCTCATCGAAAAGGAATTTGTTTCTAAAAAGAACTCTTATTTATATAATTAAAATATATTGCTTAGTCAAGAAAGTAGTCGCAAGTGGTTCTTAATATAATTTATATTTTTGTTGAATTCCGATAAGATTGTATTTTAAAGTGGCCAGTCTTCAAGATGGCTGGAACAACTTTTCTACAGTCTTCTTATTCGTACCGTTCCTACCAAGTTCTTTGGCTAACTTAAATGAATGAAAAGAAACCAAAAAATTATTCTAAGAACATCTTAATCTGTTTTTGCGCGAATATTTTATTAACTATTTTAATTTAACGCGATTAGAAAAATCATTCCGTTAATTTTTTACACAATTTAATTTGATTTAACGCGATTTTAATAAAATCCTGATTTCATTTTAGTAAAAAATAAACTAAAACATAGAAAAAACACCATCTACAGATATTTGTACAGTTTCAAAACAGCTGATACCAGACAATTTTATTAGTTGGGGGAATGCCATAAATATGTTTTTCTTCAATTATTACAATGACGACGTATTTCAATTTCGTTAAGCTTAAGATCTAAAATTATAAATTTTCCAGAATTTAATCAACAGTAATTAATAATATGAATTTTATTTTTGTGAAATGTATTTTCTTTATTGTATTTTTTCGTTTTACCCTATATAAAAAGCTTTTTAAATAAAAAATTTTAATACTACATTTAATTTTATTTTAGTGGGATTTTCAAACGAAGACCCATTCCAATACTTTCATATGGATACTACACATATATTTTTTTTTATGTGAATTTTTCTTTAATTTCGAATTTTCTGGAACTTCGCTAAAAATCAGTATTAGGGACGTTTACATTACTTTAAAATTCAGACCACCTAAACAAAATAGCTCTGATATGAAATACGTTTCATTTTTTTTGTAGTTATTTTTTTTATACCAAAGACTTTCTAATATTTTAATATAATTGGAATAAAATCAGATTTTTCTAATTGGAATAACGCACATCGCTTTGGTAAAAACATAGTTTAATGTAAATTTTTCAAACAATTAAAAATAGAGTCTTGGTAAGAAATGAAACACTGCTACAAAGCTTAGACCTTTGATAAACGAGTGAATTCTACGTACTATTATTTATTTTAAAATAATTGTTTTAAAAACTATAAAATAGAGAATAAAAAAATAAAAATGGCATGAAAAAATGTTTAGTAATTACAAAAGATTTTGTTTTCTTATTTTATTAATGTCTGTTATTCGGCAATAATTAAATTTACTAAATAATAATAAAATAATATATATAAAAATATAATTGTAGTCAGTAAAAATTAAATACACAACATTTTAAGTTTGCACGTTGTTAAAATATACTCTCTTGACTTAATTTTTATCTCCGCATTCAGCAACCTATTCGCATATACAAGCAAAAAATATTCTCTAGGATTAAGCGACCTTAAATTCCAAATAAATCTATTAAAATTCTTAGCAATTTTCTTATAGCTTTCATTTCTCATTTAAAACCGCTTACATATTAAGTTCCACAAGCGGCATACACGCTAACATCGTTTGCAGAAAAACATCGCTAAACCCACCTCCCATCACTAACAACCACCAAAGCGACTATGAGCAACAGCTGAGCTGCTATCAGCTGTCGATACAACAAAACAGTGCTCAACAGCGTCGAAGCACATAATCTCACGTACATACTTTGTTCTGCTGCTGAAAATTAAAAAAAGAAAAATCAATTCATTTAAATATAAACATTTGCAGCGTGCTTTTGATAAATAAAATCTCCACCACAAAAATGAGCAATGCGGACGAGCAGCTGGCCTATGTTAAGTCAAAGATAGGCACCTATCAAAATTTTCCCAGAGAGGGCATTGTATTCCGGTAAGGCATCTTGAAGATACTTTTTCTTTTATAAGCTCGTAAAACAAAAGTAGTTCTTATCGCTTAATTCACTTTGTATAACCAATTTTGTGTCTTATCAGTGATATTTTTGGGGCTTTGACCGATGGCAAGGCTTGTCTTTATTTGCGGGATTTGCTGGTACAGCACATACGCACCCAATATCCCGAAGTGGAAGTCATAGTGGGTCTGGACTCACGTGGCTTTCTCTTCAATATGCTCTTAGCCACTGAGCTGGGTATTGGCTGTGCGGCCATACGCAAGAAGGGCAAGCTGGCGGGTGATGTTGTGAGCGTGGAATACAAGCTGGAATACGGCAGTGTGAGTATGGTCACCTTAAAGCCTTAAAAGTGCTTTACCCTAATATCTCATCCCATATGTCATAGGACTCATTTGAGATGCAACGTGCGGCCATTACACCCGGTCAAAAGGTTATCGTTGTGGATGATTTGCTGGCCACTGGCGGTTCTTTGGATGCCGCCTGTCAACTGGTGCGCAAAGTGGGCGGTGTTGTCTTGGAGGGCTTGGTTGTTATTGAGCTGATGGAATTGCGTGGTCGTCAGAAACTGGACTGCAATATACATTCCCTTATACAATACTAATCATTTACTATGCTGGCATTTATTACTGACGAATTTCTAGACACGGAGACAAGTATCCATACTATGTACCTAAACTTTTCATGTCCAACCTAAAACAAATGCAACTAAACTAATTATATAGTTTTTTTACAATTATAAGTTATAAATTAGCCAATGAATTGTACATTTCTTTGAAAAAAGAAATGCGTGCCAAAAGAAATATTTCCAAAAAATAAAACTATGAGCATTTACTTTTATAAATACGTTTTGTCAATGTCAATTTGGAAAGTATATATTGAAAGATATATTTAGGCAGCTGTTTTCAAGATTCACATAAGGGATCATTCATAAACTATATGATGCTTTAGGGGAGAGAAGGGGTCTGGTGAAGCGCCACGAGACACAAAATCATATGAAAAATCCTCAAACATATTCCGTGAGTGTTTCACAAGGGGATGGGGAGAGGTGTGGTCTACTTTGACTTAAATCGGCTTCACGTAATTTACGGATGATCCCTAAGCTTTATAATTGATAGGTTGACTTAATAATTTGTTATGCTTTATTGAAATCACATAGTTCTCGTATCTAAATCAAGCTGCTTTATTGAATGTAAAAGTAGTTATTTTTTTTATTTAGAATTTTTTTGTATATAATTTATTTTTGTTAAAATCTTAGTATCAATAAATAATACAAGTTTTTCTGTAGCACATAAAATATATTTGCTACAAAAAAAGCACAAAAAAAACAAGTTCATCAAGAGGCGGACAAGATTTTTTTTCGTGCTGATAATAAAGAATACTTTCTGGGGAATTACTCTTTTTTTTTCTGTATTAAGCTATAGTTAGAAAAAAAATTCAAAAGTAATGATGTATAATTTTTTTTTTTAAATATAAACACACTGAATTATAGATTTTTTTATGCCTAATTGTTTCTGCTGTCGTCTTTAATATCTGGATGACTGGGTTTAAAAGCCTTCAGGGCCGTCTCAAAAAGATAGAAAGGTTCTTTCCCAGAAGAAATTAAGTAATGCCGCACTAACTTTATACCGAATTTGCCAAATCGACAGTGGAACTTGGTTTAGCCCAATTCGTCTGCTCCTATGGACTGTTTCATAGAGATCCAATAGCCTTTTTTTTTTGCCACATGCAACATACATCTCACGAACTAGTTCCTTACTAACACTCAGTTTTATGATATATAACCCCTTCTCCTCTAATATACTTAAGCGATTTATTACCTTATTTTACAATCTTCAAATTTAACTATGACATCCTAAGCTTAATTTTATCACTTCATTCAGCGACTCAGCCGGATACCTCGGGTTAATCCCAGACAGGAACTGAACTGGAACCTGAATATAGAACATCGACGAAAAACCTTAGACAAAGGTACCAAACTTAAAAAGTTAAGTAAGGTTCAGCGGACCGCCGAACTTACCATTAGTGGAGCTCTACGCTTCACCCCAAACGAAGCACTAGATTCTATACTACGCCTCCTGCATCTTGAAAGAGTAGGGAAACAGCAACCTATCAGCATTACGCATTAGAGAGACGAAAAAATGGAGTGACCATTATTTTGATCACGCAAAATTCTTAAGGGATACCCACTTATTCCTGAAAGTACAGACTACTGCATAACACTTCATAACAAAATTCGAAACCCATATTTCCACCAGGGAGGAGTACAGGTGTTCCAGACCCAGCTGGATCGTTAAAGGTTTCAAGCTGGAGGTCCGTGAAGGCGAAGGCGTCTATGTTAAGGAACTGAACTTCAAAACTGCTTTCTGACTCATGGATCACTGCCGTGTCATTCAGGCAGAGGTCTCTGCAATGCAGGATGCTTTGACAAATTTCTTGGACAGAAATAGATTCCATTTTCTTAAGTGACACTTTCCTGATGAATTATCTCAGCTCTCCGAACAGAGTTTGGAATGCCTCTTAAGGTTTTTCAGGCTGCCGGACAGCCTCACCTCATATTGGGAACCCCTTGAGTGGTGAATGGCCCACCGTAGCGGTATCACAAATGGCCTATTCTTAGCCTAAGTGAGTTGGGACGTCAGTACCAACTGTTTATGAAAAAATATGTTAAAACCAAATTAAGTCTCAGGGGCTATGTTGAGAAAAGGTCAATTTGGAAACCGTATCGCCAGAAGCTCTACTAATAAATATGGTAATTATAACACTTGCAAAAGATTTTTATTATTAACTCAAAACTGAAAAGACAAATAATGATTTTAACCAATTTTACAATACGTACTAGACTACTCTCAAGATGGGCCGACGTAAATAAATATTTACAATTGATAATTAGTAAAATTTAAACTCTGAGTTTGTATAGGGTTGGCCATCTGTTGGTTTGGATAGTAAACATACCAGTCCAAAGTATGTGTTCTTCGACATAGTTCAAAACTACTCAATTTTAATAATTTTTATTTATTTTTTTTTATTAGAAAAAAAAAGTTTAGTATCCGTACCCAATATGTACCATAACAATTACAGAAATAATAATAAAAAAAGCCTAACTTTGGGCACTAAGTAAGATGATTAATAAGTTAATTAAGATACTAAATTTTAGTAATGAATCGTTTAACTGGTCGTTCTCGCGAAAAACAAATTTTAGTGCACTACTCATAGTTTGAAGCCTTCTAAGCCCGGAATCAAAAAAATTATTGTATCAGGTTCAAGAGTCTGCTTGTTCAAGAGCAGGTTTAGCATGCTTGTCCGATTCGTACCTCGCTATTATATATTGCTGCAGTTGCATTTACAAGCTTACAAGACGAACCGTTATCACGCTGCGATGGGAGATCACATAATTAGTGTCGATTATTCATTTTAAAAAAGTTTTCGAAAATTATTTATTATTTTTCATACATATAGTGAATAACTTTAAATTTGCGTTTGTCCAACTTCGTTGGGAAATATACAAATAAAATGCAATTAACAAGCAAACGAGACAGATAGCCCACCCTATATTTGATTATTGACTAAATGCATATGAACTCACGCACCTTAAGCAGCTTTGCAGCATTCAATTAGTTTCTTAACTATTTACCAAAACTTTTCTATTTCCGACAACATTTAAAACTACCCACTTTGTACATGCAACCCTGCGTTGCAGCTCATTGCGCAGCTCACGTGCGCTCTCTCTCAGTGAGGCACTCTTTTGCCGGCCAGCAGCTCCAACGCTCTCTGGCTCTCTGGCATAAACAAATTGTTCTCCAGCCAATTGGCTGGCACGCGAAATTAACTCGAGGCGCTCGCTGATAAACAAATCAAAGTTTCTGCTCAATCCCGTTCTCAGCGAAGTAACGGCAACTACGACAACGGTAAACAATCGAAAGGAATCGCGTGGCAAATACTAACGGTCTATGGCAGCGCAGTCAGCGTCAGCGTCTGCGTTGACTGCAAAAAAGTTTACTATGGCGGCATGCAAACTGATTCAGTCAGCTTCAGCCCCAGCTACAACAACTACAACAACAATTCGTGCTCATTTCGCATTTGATTTCATTTTTCATTTTCATTCGTGAATTGTGCGTTGGGCCGTGCGGTTGGTTTATTGTTGCGTTCGTGTAAGTGTGTGAGTGTAGTGAGCTGCGAGGGGCGCTGAAGCAGTATGAATTATTTTATGCAAAAAAAGCAAAAACGTCAGCGAAATTAACTGACAGCGCGAATTTATTTGTTTGTATTCATTAATTGCCTCGAATCAGCTTCAAATTGGCAAACAATCAAAACAACAACAAACCGAATAACGACAACAACAACAAAAGTTGCTGTCACTTTTTTTTATATGCTCAACACAGCAATTGACAAAAAAAAAAATGGCAAAAAAGAAAATTAAGACACATTACGTATACGCCGCGTAAGGCAAGCAAGCGCAGTGTGAGTGTATGCACATATGTGTCTGTGTGTTTGTTTGTTTGTTTGCTTGTGTATGTGCGTGTGTGTGTGTGTTTTGTGAATTAATTTTATAAAAATATACGTAGCGCTATAAAAACTTGGAGCTATGCCTACAATTCACAGCGAAGGTTAAAAGTGAAGACGTCGACGACAACAACAACATAAATTTAAATTCCAAATTCTAAATTTGCGAAAATAAAAATGTCAGGCGTTTGTTGTTTGTTTTTAAGTGTACATTTCCATTTTAGAGCGCTGCGACAGAACCAGCTTCATGACCAGACCCAGTCACATTTCGACATCTCTTTGGCCTTGCATTTAAGACCTACTCAAGCCCCTTTCGAATGCCGCCGGCAGCAGTCGAAAAAAATCAATAGCTTACATCTTGACTGTTTTTTTTGTTCCAAACTTCAGAGCACTGCAGCTGGTGCGCTCCTAAAAACGATAACGACAACAACAACAACAAAAAGCACACCCCAAAAAATATGCCCATAAAAAAAGCTCAATTGTTTGGGTTTTGTCTGTTAAGGGTTGTGGGCTTTGGGTTTCTGGTACTGCTTCCTCTTACCACAGTTACAGGCAGTTTGTATTTATTTTGTACCTAGTACATTGTTTGTTGCCCTGTTTGACACAGTTTTTCGAGATGTTTTATGGTATAAAAAAGCGCATACAATATAGTATATAATATATTATTCAGGCAGCTGGCACTTGTATTTGTGCAGCCAACTGTTAAGAGTTAGAAAATTGATTTGTTCGTGTGCACAGTTCAAACTTCAAAGACCTTTTGTATAGGTTCACCTACCTGAAGACTTGGCAGCCATACAGTAAAGCATTCATTGTTCGTAAGGTTTGCCCAAGTATTTCCGAAGTATTTTTAGACACTTTCATTTTGTGTAGTGAACTTCAAGTGAGGAAGTTTCTAATGCATTAAGATGTTATGTAATACAACATAGGTGCCATAATGTTCAACAAAGTGAAAAGTTACTTTTTATGCGTTGGCCTGTCGGTGCCCTGAGAGCACTTTATTTTAACAACCTAAAGTAATTACTTTTTTCATGATATGGAGTAAAAAAAGAGCATTCAATCAATCAAAGTTGATATTGACGTTTTACAAAAGTGCCAGTTCGAATTTCTGAGTTGATGAGATATTTCACTTTGTAAATAGCTCGCAAAGTCCCCATTTTGAAAACTCCCTTTGCCGAAACTCGATATTTTTGCTGAACTGATCAAATATAGTTGAGCTTCGATAAGTAAGTTAAGAGCGTCGGTGACCTAACCTACTTAAGCTCGTTTTGATACTGCCTTTTTACGAGCTAAAAATACTACTATTGTGGCCATTATAACCGGCCGCGGAAATTATCCTACGCCAGCGGATTCTGTCTTCTGGTGGCAATTGACAATCCCCAGGCTACGAAGATCCTCCGTTGCACACCCATACTTTTGTGACGATTCCAGGGATTCTATTGTAAAGTTTTCAAGAACTATTGGTTCCAGTTGCTCCCACGAAACTTAAGTTCATCCCAAAGAAGTTCGATTGGATTTAGATCAGGAGATTTTTACTTACTGCACAATCAAAAATTATTAGCTTATTCGATCAGTTTTAAAACACGCTTGAAGCTCTTTTCGAGTGCGGTAACAATTCCGTATAATTTCTCAAGTGTCCGGAAACTTTTAATTTAAGATTTTCAGATAACTTTTTTAAAATGTTAATAAATTAACTTTTTCATTTCTATAATATAAATCCATATGCATTTTGAGTCAATCCGAATTGGTATACTAAACCGAAATAATCTCCAAAAACATCATAAAATAAGCTATCTCATAAATTTAGCTAAATATCAAGTACTAAATAAAAGATATATTTTTTAAAATGTTAACAAATTAACTTTTGCACTTCAAGAATATAAAACCATTCGCTTTTAGAGCCACTCCGAATCCGAGTCCCAAGCCCAAATAACCTCTAAAAACAACAAAGTGAGGCATTTTGATAGTTATCTCAGAAATTTGATGTGCGGCATATTTTTTTACTCGGATTCGCCATCAGCAATCGCTAAAAACACACAATATATCTGCGGATAACTTATCTCAAATAAAAAGTTAGCGGGTTCTTGAAGTTTTGTTTTGAAACAGACACGCCATATAATCGATTTTCTGAAATGATGGTAAACCATGTTTACCGCATGTACTGTATATAGATAGATTTGTTTTTGTGTGCTCCCAAATCAGTTTTTTTTACTTATGTTTCCCTTGTTGATCGTTAACAGCTTTTTATACCTTTAGAGGAATATTATTCACGACTATTTTATTCCGGTTGTAAAGGAAAGTTTTTTTTTGGAAGACATGAACTATATAAAAAAAGCGCTTCAAATGTACTTGTAAATTTTTAGATGATTCAGAAAGTACTTAAAAATATTTGTCAATAATCAAAATTGTCATAAAATCTTATATCAAAATAAAAAAAAAAATTATTTTACTTGAC
Source organism: Chymomyza amoena (assembly GCA_037043745.1). Classification (NCBI taxonomy): domain Eukaryota; kingdom Metazoa; phylum Arthropoda; class Insecta; order Diptera; family Drosophilidae; genus Chymomyza; species Chymomyza amoena. Next base: position 107,530 of record JBAMAX010001378.1, read on the forward strand.
AAAGCGACAAAGCGAATAAATCATTTTGTTTTAGTACAATTAGAAATGCCTACCCAATAACATTCCGAATAACATCCCGAATAACATCCCGAATAATATCCCGAATAACATAATCCAAAAAACACTCTTAAAACAGAAGAAATATATATAATAAAAAAGGTAAAACTAATATTTTTAATCACAAAATCTTGTCGCAGAGTTATGGCAAACGAAGCTTAAACTTGTTGTGAATTATAAGCACTGACACTGTAAAAAACTTAAGTAATGCATGATAAGCCCCACAAAACTCGGACTATGGAAAATTTTGTATAAAGAAGGATCAAAATCAATATATATACGCTCATGTGCTTTTAAATGTGAAAATTGTTTGTGGAATTAAGGAAGGAAATGTGTTCTATTATAGTTGGTACGTCCTATCTGTAATCGAGTTTTTTTTGTGGTCATTACATGAAGATCCTCCGTTGCCTGATCTTCCCATCGCAGAGGCGGGCGTCCCTGTCGGCGTCACCATCTACATTTATCGCTCCAAATATACGTCGCAGGATTTTTCTCCCGAAAGCCCCTAGAATCGCCTAATCAGTTGATGGTAATGTCCATGCTTCAGCGCTGTAGAGAAGCAGGGGTCTGGGGAGGGGCTTGTAAAGGGTTATTTTCGTGTGTCGAAAGAGGGCTTTACTCTTGAATGTCTTTCTTAGTCCAAAGTAATATCAGTTACCAAGATTAGTCTGTTGACGTATCGCCATACTGAAGTCATATTCTATGTCGTTAATGCTGGTTACCAAGTACACGAAATCCTTTACAACTTCAAAGTTGTAGCTATCTATGTATACCCCATATTGTAGTGTTCCTACTTGTAGATAGCAAGTATCTCGAGCTATAAATGCTAAGATAAAATCATAAATCTCAAATACTTACTGTTCAGAAATGGAGTATAAATCCTCAGAAATAATAAAGCTGGACTTAATTCGCGTAGTCCCTTTGGCTGCAACAAAAAGGCAAGAATATCAGAAGTAAAGTGTTTTACCCCACCCTCACCTATATACAAATATATGTACACCTGTCAGGCAATAGCAACGGTCAATCCATGATGTCAAGGTCTTCCTACTTTTCTATCCAATCTCGAAGTATGTTTTTTTTTCCCATCGTAACAGACGTATAATTATATTTTTGACCTGTACTGTATGTTTATTGAATCTGGCATTATTTTTAAGCTCCATTCAGTTGGGGATGGACTTCGGAAGCCTAATCCACTTTAGTTCGTTTTGATACCGCACTTTATATGAGACGTCGGAGTTATAGCTGATCGCTCCCTAGGCAATTGAGCTTATAGGATCTGTATAGGCAGTTAAGCTCATTCCATATTATCTCTATAGAAGTACTGTCAGGCAATAGTGACGGTCAATCCATGATATCGAGCTTTTTGTAGGGGTATCCATATATTGATTCTGGCATTATTTTGGAGCTACATACTATTCTGGAAGGATGCTACTTTATGGATACAGATCAAAATTCGAAAAAAAAAAGGAGGCATCTTGACTCTGGTTAATCAATTCAGCTTTTCGGTACCGAGTCGAGATTTCTGGGTTTATTTGCGAAACTCGAGATTTCTGGGTTTATTTTCGATACTGGCCGCCATGTTTTTTTTACTTCGCAGCATAGGTTACGTCCTTATAAATAGTTTGCTTACTGATGTTAATACCAGAAAACTCAGATTTGATTCTAAGTAAAGTTCATCTTTATTTCGGTGATCTACATAAATATTTTCGGCATCTTATATCATATATATGTGTTCTTTTTTTTCGATCGGTTGGACTCTCTGACATGGCTCAATTCAGCGTTCGGTATCGAGTTGACATTTCTGGGTTTTTTTCGGTACTAGAATACTCGAATTGGTGTTCTTTCCTAAGTAAAGTGTATCTCATTTTCGGTGATCTACATTGCTTTCCGCATCTTATATCATCTTTTATATGTGTGCCTTTTTTTTAGTTAAAGCGCAACATTGACTAGAAAAATTGTCATCAATTATGCTGAAAAGTTGTGCTGGTCGCCTTTAAATAAACTAAAATTTAGCACGCTACTAAATTTAGACTAAGCAACAACAATAACAACAACAACAAAAAGGTACTAAAAACAACAAACAAGAGCAAACAACAACAAATAAATATGAAAAAGTTTTACAAAAATTGTCGCCAACTGCACGCAAACAATTCGGCGTAGCAGCGGAAAGTCGACGCCGCTGTCGCAGTCGCCGTGGACGTCGCAGTGATGAACGTCGTCGTGTGAAATAGTAAATTGTTCAAGAAGCATATAGTATATATACTATATATACAATATATCAGAGCATCTAAAATAATAAATCAAAGCTAAAAGAAACCAAAACGAGTGCGACGAGTTCCAAGAAATCAGTTCCTATGCATTTTGGTTTGAGTTTAAATGAAATTGAGCAAGACAACAAACTGTCGCGCCATAAGGCGATATTTGCTCATCTTTACGGCCATCTCATTGCTGCCTTTGGCTCTAATCTATTTGGTTTGGAATGAGCAGCTGCAGAAGATCAAGGGATTTGAGGTAAGCCAAAAAAAACAGCTAAATGCAATCAATTTAGTCCTTTAGCTTTTTGTCGAAGGTCGCTCATTTAGTATGTAGCTTGTAGTGCCGCCTCATGTAGTGCCTCCCACATGTAGTTACACATTATATACCATGTACATATGTATATATACTATATACTTTAGCCTAATCGCAAATTACCTCAGTTGGTAGTTAGTATATCCTGTAACTGGCCATGTAATACAGCCAGCTGCCAATAAAAATGAACATATTTTATTGATTTACAATTACTTGGGTCAAGTGCAATGCAGTGCAGATGTTGTACGTATTGTACATATATACTCTACACTGAGTCAGCTAAGTGTGTGCACACTTAAGTATGTACCATCAATATGGACAGGGAACGCCTTGACGTGGAAGTGCAATTGATTCATTTGACTTTGAGTAATGAGTTGTGTAGTAGGGGAATAATATTTGCTTTGAGTGGGAGTCAATATTAACTTCAACGTCTTGAGCGCAATTGGTTTGAGATGTGAGTCCTCTATGACTAATACATACATAGCATACAGCTGTTGAAATATTCAACTATTTAGAAAACGATAGAATTTGTAGCTGGCAAGGTTTAAATTGAGTAAGGACCTCGTTATTTGTTTATTGCTGCAAATTGCTTCCTAATTTCCTTAGAACGTGGTGTCAGTGTTGAAACAAAAACTGTATGAGAGAAAAAAACTGACACCAAAGGACCTCCTTTCCACGTTTTGCTTTATGCCTTTGAATTAGGAAGGATGACCCAGTCTGATGCAGATACACTTGAAATGTTTGGGAGAGGTACTTCACAGCGTAAAATCTTTACCCCTTTATGCATTGGTAATGACTACTGCATTCGATGGAAGGGTTGACTGTATGAGATCTAGAGCGACATTGACATAGTCAGGCATATGCATATGGAAGAAGAAGCTGCAACGAGGAAAGTTTATACGAAAGTTGTGGAAATACGGCGAAGGGTTAGTCCGTGCTAGTCGTATTAGTAGGCGCATAAGCTATCCTTGATAGCCTATACTTTGGTGTGCTAAGTCCAGAAACCCTGCTTGCCACAATCCACTGTTCCTGGACAGCACCAGATCAACCTCGCCCCCAGACAGGCTAAGCATTAGAACAGCAGTTGCAGCCTTACAGTGATGGAGGTTTATTTTCAGCATGTGTGTCATCGCTGATTTCATCAACGGAGTCCTGACTCTCTTGACAAAGTGCCTCCAAACAACGAAGCAATGATCGACTGGCAGTCATCCAGTTCAGGTTTTTTTTCTGACTCCTCCATTTCTGCATCCAGAACTTTTTCGACCTCTTTTTGGCTCTTTGTCTGCCTGCCGTCCGACTTATATATTCGAATCCGCACCGAGCTAATACCGAAGTTTAGCTCTCCGGGCTTCTCCTCCAGAATGATCCTCCTCATCGGCGTTGCGGTATTTTCCACCTTCGCAACCTTCCAGTCAGAGGATGAAAGGTGAGGCTTGCAACGCTGCAACATCTTTTGGTTCATCTCCGGCTCCCTATTGAGGTTCAGAATGATCCTCCTCAACGGCGTTTCGGTATCTTCCACCTTCACAACCTTCAGAGTTGTGTCAGTCAGAGGATGAAAGGTTTGGATTGCAACGCTGCCCGAGGTCTACTCTGAACGTCTTTCCATTTTATTGCGACTAGATTGGCGCACGGGTAAACCTCGCCCACCTTGCCACGGCCACTTTATAAAGCTATGTCGATCTAGCCAAAGAAGTAACAACACAATGTTTTGATTCGAAATTTTGCAAATTAGCGAAAAACAAAAAAAAAGATAAGAAAATTAAAGCTGATATTGCAAAGATTATTTGCGTTGATCGAGAATATGAAATTCAAGATTGACGACTTCAAGCTGTACAAAAATAAAAGAGGCTACAAAAGGCTATAGAATTACATGCCAAACTAAATCTTTATCGAGAATATTTGGGCAGAGTTTATTTTAATGACATTTTGTTTAATTTCAAAGAATTTGAAAGTCATCAAAAGCAATTCTTTCTTCAGAGCTCGACTCTTGTGGTTTTTTGAGTTTCTTTCAGAGCGCTTAGGTTTTCTGTCTCCAAAAGCAGTGCGGATAGCTCTTTTCTCAAGTTCTAAACACTTTTTTTGTGGGTTGTTATATTAGCAAAAAGTCCAGCTACTATTATAGCCCTATTCAATAGTTAAGGTTAGTATCGACTCTACTGTTTTCGGTTCCGAGCTCCCTCAAAAGTTGGAAATATGGCTTCACAGTTTTTTGCGACCTCTAACCATATCCCAGCCTTATGGCCAAATTCAGGACACGCTTCAGATTAGGTTTTCTGAAAGGGCGTTACTTCTTGAATGCCTACAAATTTGAATAAGGTCAATGAGGATACTGTCTTTCCAGTACACAACTTTTTCTTTCATTACATGGTATAATAAAAGAAGGTAGAGTAGTACTGCCGGCTTGTTCCCCAATTTTAGTGAGAGCGAGAAAAAGCGAGAGAGGAACAAACGGAATACACCTTATGTGTAGTCGCAACGAAACGAAAAAATTGGTGATCATCGTTAAGAGGCTTCGGACGGAATAAGCTACCTGCCATTATTATACCATGTTTTCATTTCTAAGCTGCATCTTCCAGTATTTAGCTCAATTTTTTAGAGCATTTCTCCACTAGTACCTCTATCTATAACTTATTCCATTTTGCATTCGACCTCTCCAAGTCCTGTGTATATAGCAGATTCTCCATAATTACCCACTTCCAAATACCATATAGTCTATTTACAACTTTGCATATGAACAGCATTTTATATTATACACAAATATTATAAAAATTAATTTCCAATAGCTTAATATTTAAAATTATTTACGTTTTGTTTATTGAAAAAAGTGTTTAGCGCTTCGTGAATATCTATTATAATCGTGCTCACAGCTTGTTACAATCCATATATTACTTGTACCCCTCATCTCCGCTCGTCTATATATTGGACATATAGCTGATGCTTTCCAGATACTGCGCTAATGAAGCAAATTTATAAGTACTGCCTTATTGGGTGTAAATTAATTCAACATTTGCACAAGTTTATAGTCTGCTTATATTATATATATAGAATCTGTATAAAATGTATATAAGTTCTGATTTTGAAATTAGAGGTCAATGTTGCTAAACAAAAGCGAAGATTACTTTGGTTGGTATTTGAAATTAGAGAGCATTACTAATTAATGCTAGGGGGTTTTGAAGACGTACAATATGGCCGAAATTCGCGGAGCTTTTGAAATAAACGACTTTTGCTTTAAAGTCTCAAAGTCTGCCATCCCGAAAGGGTATTATATTGTCGTTAGGATTCATTTTTACATACTTTAGTTTGTATTTCAAATTATAGAGCATTACTATATAATGCTAAGGGGCGTTAAAGCCGCAAAATGTGGCCGGAATTCGAATTTTTCAGGAGATTTCGGTATAAACGACTTTTCTTTAAAAATCTCAAAGTCTGCCATCCCGAAAGGGTACCATAACGTCGGTTAGATTCATTTTCTTTTGTTATATATTGTTGGATATTACGTATATCAGATTTTTCTTCTGGTTATTACACGCAACATTTTTTTTGTAGTAACTTAATATATCCATTGGCATTATATGTATGTTTTTAGATATTATTTATTATCTGATTACATTAGATTGCTTTTGGTTTGGCCATCACTATGGAAATAATAAGGTAATTAAACAAAAAGCTGCATTAGTCATGGGAGTTTCCTCATAATCAAAATAAACATAATTGGAATTAAGTTCGTTCTTGTGCTATAAACAGCGCAATATATGTTAGAGGTTTAGGAATTTGTTCCTAAGAATATATATTCTTGTTAAAGTCGTAAATAAATAAAAGCAGTATAGCAACACAATTAAGTGGAATCCTGGCTATCTTTAAGTACAATTTCCGGTCATAGATATATGTATATATATGTATATACTATATATATTTCCTAGAGTTCCAAGGTGGCCACAACGAATTTCTTCCATTCGTCTCTGTTATGTGCCCGTCTTTGTACTTCACGCGTAGCACGGGTTTCCAACTCTAGCTTTCGCCTCCCTGGTCTTCCACATCTTCTGCTTCCTTGGGGGTTCCAGTCAATCGCTGTTCTTGTAGGATCACTCCTTTCCCTACGCAGAATATGGCCGATGCAGCTCCATTTCCTTCTTCGCATCTCTAACTATACCGCCTTTTGTTTTGTTTCGACCCATAAGTTAGCGTTTGAGATAGTATTTGGCCAGAATATAATACACAGATATCGAAACAAATATGGTTTTTTGAGCTTAAAACAATTTCCGCATACAGATTTCCAAAAATAAATATTGTTTTTTGAGCTTAAAAATAAAATTCGAGAACAAAGGGAAATACGTTTAGCAATGACAATTTCTCGAACTTATTTTTTATCTTTTTTTGGTCTTGCAATTAAATTTAAATATGGCCACAGCAGTCGACACAAAATGTGCGGCATACTTAGGCATTCCTATAAGCCAACTGCTGCTGGCATCTGCCAACTTTGTGCCCTTTGCCACAACCTCTGCCCGCCGCCCCAAACCCTTCACACTCTACGCACTTGTCGCATTTCGCTTGGCTGACCTAAGCCGCTTAGGCGCTGCCTTTGACGCAGCCGACGCCGCGACGCTTCTGTCAGCATTTTGTGCAAAAGTTTCCAACATGTGCGAGACACAGAGACGCCCCAAAAGAAGGCAGCAAGAATGAAAAAAAAAGAACCCGACCTTGGACGACATGTTAATTTTAATAAAGCCAAGCACACACACAAATAATAAAACAAAATTGTGGCTTAAATTGAATTTAATTGCGTCATAAAAGGGCCAAGAATAAAAATTTGCATAAGCCAAAATGAGCAGATACACAAAGACACTCCTTACATACACTTAAGGCCATAAAAATGAAGCGAGACAGTCACGTAAGCTTTTGGCAAGCAAAAATCGATGCTTAACTGCCAAAGAAGCAATCAATAAACAAATGAGAAAGTATGTATATATATAAGAAATAACTCAAAGTACCAAAATGGTGCTCGAAAAAAAATGCACATTATGTGCACAATAGAAAAAAAAACAACAACGACTAAGAGCCAACGAATAAACAGGCCAAAACACGCATACGCCATGTTGTGCGCCATTTTATTTCGCCCATTTTGAACAAGCGCACACACACACGCATGCCTAATTAAGCACAGCGTGGTAATTACACACATACTTATACAGCAATAGACAATTACACACACACACGCATACACATATATATATGTATATACATGCTCACGCCTAGAGCGACTCTTGAGTTGACACTTTCGCTGCTGACCTTAAAAAAAAAATAATGAAAAATTTTTTATTAAAATTCCATGAAAAAAAAAACTTGAGTTCTTTGTAGCAAAGTTTTTATACCCTAAAATGGATTCTGTTAGTCGATTTGGCCTTTAGCTAGATTTAAAAAAGTTCGGAAAACGCTGCTAATGAAAAAAGTATACTTCTATAAAAAGTAAGTTTAGTTAGGTCGAATGGCCTCACGACCTTGTTCCAAAATTATCCTGAAGCTAAAAATTAACTTTTTAATGTCTTTTGGCATAAGGCCCATACGCAGCATGCAAATATTTCGCAAGCAATGACAAAACTTCAAATTTAAAATAAAAAAATCCCTCTATTTTTAATAGTTTATATATTTTTGAAATAATGAGATTTTTTAAGAAAGCTATCGTCATCGCGGTTCATAAACCCAACAAACCTAAGAATGACCCAAAGAGCTACAGACCGATAAGTCTTTTGAGTAATCTAGGAAAGATCTTCGAAAAACTCATTCAATATCGAATAAACAATTTTATCTCTGCACATGGTACAATATCTAAAGAACAATTTGGGTTCAAAAAAGAACATAGTACCGTTCACCAAATTAGCAGAATAAAAAATAAAATTTTAACTAACAAACGTCACAAAAAATCATCCGGTATAATTCTACTAGATATTGAAAAAGCATTCGATACTGTTTGGCACAACGGACTGCTCTACAAATTGATTCAAAAAGATTTTCCCAAGTATCTCTGTGGAATAGTAGCAGACTTCCTCGATAAACGTTCTTTTGCTGTCTCTGTCAATAACACACTCTCTTCAATTAAATACATTCCTGCTGGATTACCTCAAGGTTCCATGCTCTCTCCGCTTTTATATATAATTTATACATCAGACTTTAAGCCTCCAAAAGAAATCGATGTTGCCTACTATGCTGATGACACAGCCCTAATCGCATCCAGTAAACTCACCAGCGCTCTTCTGAAAAAAATGGAAAAAAGTCTGAAACTCTGCAACAAATATTTCTCTAAGTGGAAAATAAAAATAAATCACGAGAAAACTCAATCCATAATTTTCCCATACAACAAGTCCTACAAGCGGCTTCCATTAAGACATCTACAATTTGAAAATAATAATATTGTTATCCAGAACCACGTCAAATACTTAGGTGTCATTCTCGATAAAAAACTCAGTTTCCAAAAACATATAGACGAAACTTGTGTAAAGGCAATGAAATCGCTGAGAGCCCTGTGGACACTCTTACATCGACGATCATTCCTAAATTTCAAGAATAAAAACTTAATTTTTAAATGCGTTCTAAGACCAATTTTATCATATGCCTCTCCAGTATGGTATAAAGCTGCTAACAGTCATTTGAAAAAAATGCAGATCATACAAAATAAATGTCTGAAAATTATAAACAACAAGCCCTTGAGATATTCCACGCGTTTGTTGCACCTCGAAACAGGATATGAAAAATTCACAGATTTCATCATGAGACAGAACCTCAACTATTTTAACAAAATAACAAACTCTTCTTATAACATAATTAGAGAATGCAGAGAGATATCATAAGTACTTAAATTCTAACAACTGAAATTTACCAAACTGAAATTAATGATATATTGTCGACTATTGTGAAAATAGTCAACCATAAACATTAATTTTTCAATTAGTGTTTGATTTTTAAATATTTTTTGTTGTCAAATGAAGGTTTTCCCTTTTTACCTTTAAAAATATTTATACTTTATTGTAAAAAATTATTATTGTAATATAAATAAATTTTAATTTGCTGTAATATCTTTGATAAAACTCAAAACAAAGTTGTAAATATAATTATGTATAAAAATTTAATTTTGGATGAATAAATAAATTGAATTGAATAAGAAGAAAAACGGACTTGTAATATCTTTTTGCTTAAGGCCCGTACGCAGCAAGCAAAAAATTCGCAAGCAATAAAAAAACTACATATTTAAAAAACATCCCATTATTTTTAATAGTTTATTTATTTTTTAAACAGTGGTATTTTTTAAAATGAAAAAAAACTGACTTTGTAATGTTTTATTGCTTAAAGTCCATAAGCAGCATGCAAAAATTTCGCACAGAATGACAAAAATTTCATATTTTTAAAAAATCCCATTATTTTTAATAGTTAGTTTATTTTTTAATTGTGGGATTTTTTTAATAATGAAGAAAAACGGACTTTGTAATGTCTTATTGCTTAAACACGATAAGCAGCATGCCAAAACTTTGCATGGGATGGCAAAACTTCATATTAAATAAGATCCCATTATACTTAATAGTTACTTTATTTTTTAAATCGTGGGATTTTTTTTTATATGAAGATTTGTCATTCTGTGTGAAATTTTTCAATGCTGCGTATCACCCTTTAAGAAACAAAATTTAAAAGTGAAAATGTTTCTACTGCGTAACAGGAGAGTTCCAGTTCAGGTTCTTTCGGACTTTTTATGTTCGCACTCTTGTGGGAAATGGAATTCTGCTTTTCGTACAGTGTTTAACTTGCTTTTTATATTATTGTCGTGATAAGGCTTTTAAAGAGAATAGGGCTTACAGTGAAAATTATGCGAAAATTACGATATTTATACACTGCCGGTCAAAAGTTTTCGGACACCTAATATTTACTCCTTTAAATTCAAAAAATGTATCATAAACGTTTGAAACTATTGATTGGATGTGAACAAACTTTATTCTAAAGATTGTTATTTTTAAAACTATTCAATATATTACTCAAACCGCAACAGATAAGGTCGTGGCTGCATATAGTAAACACCCGGTAAAGTGAACACCTCGATATAGTGAACACCTAAATTTATACAAAGAGCATACTATTTAATAAACAGTCGAAAACATCTAAATAGTGAACCAAATTTTGAAAGCATTTTCAAGTAGAAACGAATGAAAAAACACAAAAAGAAACGAAAGCGGGTATTCCCCTTAATTGCACTTTTGCTGTTAATTGGTGCAAAATCATCTGTTTCTTGGCAATATTGCTTGTTTTGTTTACCTTTTCATTTTTCTACTAATATATTCTAATGATCTCTTGCACAAATGCCAATTTTGAAAAAATAAAATGAGTTCTAAACAAAAAAAATGTCATCCTTGAGATAGTGAGTAGCCTTGATACTGAAAACATTACTTGCAATAATTAGTTCACTATATCCAGACACGACTGTAATATGTTTGTACACATAGAACGATTATACTTTTTTCTCGTCATAATATTCACCCTTAGATTTCAACATATTTGAGACTATTCGAGGGATTCTATTGTAAAGTTTTTCAAGAACTATTGGTTCCAGTTGCTCCCACGAAACATAAGTTCATCCCAAAGAAGTTCGATTGGATTTAGATCAGGAGATTTTTACTTACTGCACAATCAAAAATGATTAGCTTATTCGATCAGTTTCAAAACACGCTTGAAGCTCTTTTCGAGTGCGCTAACAATTCCGTTTAATTTCTCAAGTGTCCGGAAACTTCTAATTTAAGATTTTCAGATAAGATAACTTTTTTTAAATGTTAAAAAATTAAATTTTTGCATTTCTATAATATAAGTCCACATGCATTTTGAGTCAATCCGAATTGGAATACTAAGCCGAAATAATGTCGAAAAACATCATAAAACAAGGTATTTTTTTTTGCTATCTCATTAATTTAGCTAAATATCAAGTACTAAATAAAAGATATATTTTTTAAAATGTTAACAAATTAACTTTTGAACTTGAAGAATATAAAACCATACGCTTTTAGAGCCACTCCGAATCCGAGTCCTAAACCCAAATAACCTCTAAAAACAACAAAGTGAGGCATTTTGATAGTTATCTCAGAAAAATTTCTGAGAACATCACATCAAATGATGTGCTGCATATTTTTTTTTACTCGGATTCGCCATCAGCAATCCCTAAAAACATACAATATATCAGCGGATAACTTATCTCAAATAAAAAGTTCGCGGGCTCTTGAAGTTTTGTTTTGAAACAGACACGCCAAATAATCGATTTTCTGAAATGATGGTAAACCATGTATACCACATGTACTGTATATAGATTTGATTTTGTGTGCTCCCAAATCAGCTTTTTTTTACTTATATTTCCCTTGTTAAACGTTAACAGCTTTTTACACCTTCTCGAGGGAAACAATTCACGTCTATGCTATTCCTGTTAGAAGGGAATTTTTTTATGGAAGACATGAACTATTTAAAAAAAAGCGCTACAAATGTACTTGTAAATTTTTAGATGATTCAGAAAGTACTTAAAAATAATTATCAATAATCGAAATTGTCATAAAATCTTATATCAAAAAGAAAAAAAAAAATTTTTTTTACTTGACAACGCATGCGACAAAGCAAATAAATCATTTCGTTTTAGTACAATTCTCAATGCCTGCACAATAACATTCCGAATAACATTCCGAATAACATCCCGAATAACATCCCGAATAACATCCCGAATAAAATCCCGAATAACATAATCCAAAAAACACTCTTAAAACAGAAGAAATATATATAATACTCATAATAATAAAAATGAAAAATTAATTTTTTTTGATCACAAAATCTTGTAGCAAAGAGTTGCGTATTATGGCATACACAGCTTAAACTTGTTGCGAATTTTAAGCACTCAGACTGTAAAAAACTTAAGTAATGCATGGGAAGCCACACTAAACTCGGACTATGGAAAATTTTGCATAAAGATGGATCAAAATCAATATATATACGCACATGTGCTTTTAAATGTGAAAATTGTTTGTGGAATTAAGGAAGGAAATGCGTTTTATTATAGTTGGTACGTTCTGTCTGTAATTGAGATTTTTTGTGTTCATTACAGAAGCAGAAGCAGAAATAAGAAAATATTTTTCAAATGTGAATTTTCAAAAGTTTAGTATCGTGGAAAATAAAAATTGGGTATACGAGGTGTGTTCAAAAAGTATCGCGAATAATATTTTGTTTTTCCAAATACGGGCGTTTCTGGCGAATTGCCGCGCAAATTGCGCTAACTTGCAGGTATATTCCTTATTGACCGTTCTACCCTGTGGCAAGAGCAGATGATGCACCACGCAATCGAGAAAACTGTAAGCAAAACTTTCACATTCGACCGAACTTGGAGCTCTTTTTCGGTCTTGGTTCGTGCGGCAGCTTCCGCCACAATAAATCGAAATTAGAATATACGTAACCCGCGAAAATTCAAAATTCGCGAAACTTTTTGAACGCACCTCGTATTTAATATAGTCTACAAAAAGAATGTTCTACAGATTTTCTGTACTAAATAGTTTTCTGGCAGCCTAATAAGTTTGCTCATAAACTCCTTTGCTCATCTTTCAACAAGAAACTAATATGCCTGCTTTATACACTTTACTACAAGGCTATAAAAAATTAATTCAAACACAAAAAAGCATCAAAAAAAAAACAAAAGCCCCAATGCAAGTGTTTTGCGGCATGCAATTTGTCATGTTGATGCCCCACTGTGCAACGCGACACGAGCCACTGTCACTTTATTTTATGGAGATTTGAAATGTTGGTTACAATTTAAATGTGCAGATGACACGCTTCTGGCAACAACAATAGCAACAATAACAATAACAAAAGCCATTTCAATTGAGTTGGCAATAACTGACAATGCAATTTTAATTGAGATAACGCTTACTATATACTTGAGAGTAAATATATGCTAAGTACATAGCTGTCAGCAGACATTTGTCTGTTTGTCTAACCTTGACATTGGCGTGACTCAATTGATGGCTCTGTGGCTATGATTTTAATAGCTAGTTTCTTATGTAGATTAAGCATACGTCTAGTCAGCCAGCCAACCGCTTGCCCTGCCAATCACACACACACACACATACACATATAGCCTATATATACATACATGCATACATTGTACATAATATGCCGCTTGTAAATGCCTTATAAATAGTTTATTTTTTATTTACTTCTGTTAACCCTTTAAAAATATTATTTGTTGTATGTTGTACCAAAAAGAAAACAATCAAAACTGCTTTTCTAGGCCTTTAAAGTGCTGCAACAACAACATCAACTGTCGCTGCCACAACAACAACTACTACAACAACAACAACAGCAACAACAAACCTTTCGCTATCCAGTCTTGTTACTAAACAAAAACAAACACAAGGATCTAACCGTGGTAGCAACCGGGAAGACCAAAAACAAGTGGCGCTATGTTGATAAAGTAAATATTTAACCAAAATACACATAATTAATGAGAAAATAACAAAGGTATCGGGTGAATACAGTCGGAACATGTCGACTTTAATATACACTGTAATTAACTGCGCCCCTTCATTCATAACGTTTAAGCGATTTTGAGACATTTTGTTAGAAACGATTAAAAGAGAATAACAAAGCTATCGGCCGGTTCAGTTCGGAGCATATCGACATTGATAGTGCATAAAGTGTAATTTAGTACTCCCTCAATATTCATAGTTTTTAAGCCATTTTGAGGCATATTATTGGAAACGTTTATTAAGGTATTCGTATTAAGTTTTAAGCAACTATATTAGGGAGGTTTTGGTGGTTATCAGAAAAACCTTTAGAGAGGGCCTCAGCTTTCCCAAAAGAAATTACAGCAAGTTTTATAGTGACTATATTTGAAACTTTTTGCCGATTTTGGTGACAGTCTCTGTTTACAAAGTAGATATTATTAAAAGGGTCTTCCAATAAATTCCCGACGTACCAATTTTAGTATTATTATAATTTATATCAATGGATTTATATCTTTTGACACTAAAACTCAAAGAGCTGTCACTCTGGACTGTTGATAGCGGGCCCAGCAAAAACTGAGCTTATCTTTTCTAGGAAGTATAAGATTCTTAATCTACCACCTCCCAAATTAAACGATTCCGTCTTGTCCTTAAGCGACTTGGGGCTTGTATTAAACAATGTATTACAATTGTCATAGTGGTAGATCGATAGCCAATAAAATTTTAGCAAGGTACCTGGTAGCTCAAGTTAGTTAGTTAGTTGGTACTTAAAAATATATTGAATTAACGTCGAAAAATTGAAAATGTCTGGCTAGACCCGTTTGTCAGACGATGGGTTAAATGGGTACATCCCCACAAATAGTTCGTTGCATAAATACCAATCTGGTGTCCAGCCCTTACCACCAAGTCTAGGCTCAAAAACCTAAATAAGGTAACGAAAACGGCTCAATTGTGCATCACAGGTGCCCTTAAAACCACCTCTAGTGAAGCCTTAAATGCTATCACCAATATTCCCCCATTCTCATAATGGCGAAAGAAATTGCCACCCTGACATCGAGACTCCTATTAGACGCTAAATGCTGGGTAGTCTTGAGATATGGACATTCGTCCATTCTAAAAGAAAGCACAAACGTGATATTGACAGATTACTCCACTCCCTTGGAGCTTTTATCTACACTATTCCCTAGCGAAATCCCCTCTAGGGAATCGTGGCTGAAAACTCATCCAGGTCAAAGTTACTGTATTAACTTCTTCACGAACGGCTGCAAGCTCAACCACCAGGTTTGGGGGGAGTCTGCTATAAGGAACTAAATATTAGGTAGTCTCTTCTACTTCCGGACCACTGCAATGTTTTTCAAGCAGAGATCCTTGCCATTAACGAGGCTTTGATCTGCTTGCACAACATCGGCCTGGAAACCGGTGCGGTAAACATATTTTCGGATAGCCAGGCAGCCATAAAGTCACTTCGAGCACTATCCTCCAACTCGATGACAGTCAACAACTTCCGCAAATCTATTCAAGAGATGGCACAGCAGTTTGTTATTAGACCCATTTCGGTGCCAAGACACCAAAATATTACAGGCAACGAAATAGCAGATGAATTGGCCACACAGGGCCAGACCTCTACCGCAAAAGAGTACTAACTGTGTCGAGTATTAATTCTTTCATTTGGAAATGTGGAAGGTAATCTTAAAATTCTATTACGTTTCGGGCATTAGTTAGTGTGCTATATTCTGTTCCTATTTGGGGCACAGGTTCTAGAAGTGAATAAATCATGGTGTGTGAATTGCCATTTCTTTAACATAGATCATATTTGACAACAGGGCGGTCTAGGTCAAAATCCAATCTTCGTGATTATTTTTCTGTTAAAAATATTTGGATCATACTCAGGTGCGAAACCAGGATTTGGGATTCGTCAGTTCGAAGTTTTTATATATCAGAGCTCCCAGCTCTAGGCCTAAGTGTAGATCCTATGATTTTCGAGAAAGAAGTGAAATTTACAGAGGGATAGAAGAGGAAACCAACGGACACAAAGACTGACGAACATATGCAAGAATTAAGGGACATAAAGTTAGACATGTCGAAATCCAAGTATATTTTCTTCGTGATTATTTTTTGTTAAAAATTGTAGGGTCATACTCTGGTGCTAAGCCGGGACTTGGTCCTAGAGGGGAAATTCACTTCGAAGTTTTTATATATCAGAGCTCCAAAAGACCCTAAATCCATTTTTCCTGCTTAAGGAGTGGGTTGCAGACCCGAAAGCCCCTCGAGAATCCGCCACAGGTCCTACTCTTAACATACTTGAAACAAATTTGAACAAACCCGTCCTACCCCAAATTGTAGGGTATACAAAAACCAACACTAATATAAAACCTAAGCAAATAATACGTAAACAATAATAAAAGTCAAATTTAATGTACATTTAACGAGCATTGTAAACAGTTTATTCACAATAAATGTTAACCCTTTATAAAAGGGGGGTTACCCCTACTACATTTACTCGCACATATACACGCACAAGGCAACGCACACAAGCACACTCACACATACACACACATTGGCGGCATTACATTGGGCAAAGTATTTCGTCGTATCTACCATTTTTTGGCCATCCACTTTCAGACATTGTTCTAGCACTCCCATAGACATTTATCATCCATTCATTCACTTATTATGTTTACATTGAAATTTGCTTATTTTTATTATTACGCAATGTTTGTCTTGTTCTCGTCGGTTGGTCATTAAATACTCTATACATATTTCCTCCACTTTGGCTTGGCTTGATCATTAACAGGACATCAATCAAACCCGACTGCCTCTTATACCGGAATATGCCGTACAGACGCTTACGCCAACGGAAATGCTGCAGGTGGAGCAGCGCATGGAGGGACGCAGGGAGCGACTTAGGGATAAATGTACGGAATTCGGGCTGGATGTTTTGGGTAAGTCAAAAATTTGTTGCCTAACTTGAGGGGCTAAAGGTGTAGGATTTTGACGATTTAAATATTGGCTAGTTCAAATCAAAGAAGTCTTTTTAATAAGTAATCTGCTCCATGTCAGGGTATTTGAAAGAAGTTCTAGACACTCCTTCGTGGATAATGGAATGGGAATAGTGTTATTTTGGTTATCTCATTCGAGTGGTGTTCCCTAACCTAAAAAAATAAAGTTAGACGTATCGAAAATTTTTTACATAACTATTTCAGATGAAATTATTTTTATTGCTTAAATGATATTTAAATTATAGTTAGAGTAAAATTAGAAATCCCTGGAAAGGACAATGACGTCACTGTAGTTAAATTAAAGAGTACAAGGAAATAGAGCAAGGCCAACCGAGAATTCTCCCTGAGAGAGCAATTAGAACGAGTACAGAATAAAATACGATTTGCTGGCGAAATAAATGAAAATCTGCATATTTCCAGGAATTCTCTCCGACTCTAGAAAGTTCCACAAACTAGCAACAAAATAATTAAATAAATTGTATTTAAAATACCTTACAGGTCCCGATTCCTGGCATACACCCAACACCTGGGAGTTTTTAGTAAACAAAAAATATCATATTATATGGTAAGTTAATTCCGAATTTATAAAAAGAAGATAATATAATAATTATGCTCTTTGTAGGTGCAATGTATTCAAGGCGGCCTCTTCGTCCTGGATGTTTAATTTTAATGTACTGGCTGGTTATTCACCTAGTTATTTACGCAAAACCAAAAAAATTTTACTCAACTTGGCTAGGGAGCGTTATCCGCGCGTCTCGCTGGAAGAGGTAAGTCTGACGTAGCCTTTATATACTTAAAGACTTACCAATTAATTTAAATTTATTTCCAGTTGCGTGAAGCACAAAACGACTCACTAACTTTTATCATAGCTCGTAATCCTTTCGAGCGCCTCTTGAGTGCCTATCGTGATAAAATGGTCTTTGCTCTGCCCTATTCCTTTCATGACAAACTGGGTCGCAGCATTGTGCGCAATTATCGCAAAAAGGTAAAGGGTCAGTGCCAGCACCACAAGTAGCCACTAATCTGATTTTAATCTTTGCCTTAGACAACTGGTGTGCCTGCTGCGAATACCAAATACCCTTCTTTCTCCGAGTTTGTGCATTGGCTGCTCGACCAGGTGAAGCGGGGTAGCTTCATTGATATGCATTTTGTGGCAGCCACATCGTTTTGTACACCTTGTTTGATACGCTTCGATATGATTCTCAAGTTCGAATCGCTCGCCGAAGATCAATTATATCTAATCGAAAAGACTGGACTGAAACGTGTTATAGCGCCCGTATGGCGCAACATGGGCAAGGGTAGCCGCAAGACGCAGGAGCTGCAGCAGCAGTTCTATTCACAACTGACGCGGAAAACCATGTTGGAGCTCTATGAGTATTACAAGTAGGTAGCCAGTGAGGTTAAGAAAGTTAAGCCTAACTAAACTAATTACCTTTGCAGATATGATTTCGAGCTGTTTGACTATGATATTCAGGAATATCTACAATTGGCCAGACCCGACGACGTGGTTGCCGATGAGGCTTCTTAGCTGCTGTTAAGTACTTTAGCAATTTATATTTAATTTAACTAGAAATTTAAAAAGAAAAATCGTAGCCGTCAAAAGAAATGTTGATAATAAAATATAAACACACAATAATAAGCTTAATGAAAATTAATTAGGAAACAAAAAAAAAGCTTAAATTATCAAGCAAATTAAAAGTGATTTATATACTTTGGCAAAGCAGCATTTTCATAGGTTTCAAAAATAATTAACTTTTGTCACTTAGCAATTTTTACTTAGTTCTAAGTTTTGTTTTTAGTCTCAAAAAAATTCAAAATTTTCATTCGCTTTGTAAAAAGTAGTTTTAACTAGTTGAATATTTCAAATTTAAATAAAATTATTTATATCAAAATAAAAGCCGAAATCGATTTTTCAATCAAGTTAGAGTTCCTCAAAATTTTATAAAAAAATTTAATACACCAAATTATAGGATTTTTTGTTTTTCTCGAACTTAATTTTAAAATTTTTCAACTTTCAATATTTTTAATTCTGGAAGACTATGGTTTTTCAAAGAACTCGTCAAAAGAAGTTGAAAACCCAAAAACATATTTTTATACCCTGTACCGTATGGTACAAAGAGTATATTAAGTTTATGCAAGCCGAAAATGTATGTAACATATAGGAGTCGTGGGAGACACCCCAAAGTTACCTAAAATATGATCAGGGTGACTAGAGAAGTCGATATACCCATGTCCGTGAACGCCTAGATCTCAGAGATGGTAAGAGCTAGATTAACCTAACTTTTACATTAGATCCCATATTATTCCATAGGACACAAGTTTATTTTATTTTTTTGATATAGGGGTTAAATTATATAGGGGTGTTTCCGACGACCTTGAATACAAATAAAAGTCTTAGATGAATAATTCGTTTGTTTATGATCGTTATGTTTATTTTCGTTACCAAATTTGGCATTCGACAGTTTTTTATAGTGCCCAAATTTGGTCAAAATCGGTTGACTATATCATATCCCATAGGAACGATCGGTCAAAAAATAAGTTGTTGCTCAAAAATTTTTCTGTTTTTGTTTTTTTTATGAAGGAACCGGATTTTATTGCAAGCTAGTAGTACAGGGAATCCCAAAGTAGTGCGCGCCCGACTTTACGTTCGTATTTTAATTCTGCAATTATGTATTTTCAAAAAATTTAAATTTGAAACCATATTGAAAGTCTTCAATTGAGCGCAATTTACATTTTTTCGCCAAAATATTTAACACAACAAATTAGAGACTCTTTTATTTTTCTGGAACATACTAATTCCGAAATTTTTCAACTTTACATTTGCAATATGAGAACAAATTTATAATTCTAAATAAAATATTATGGGATTTCAAAGAACTCGTCAAAGCTAAAAATCTTAAAAAAAATATATATTTATAACCTGTACCGTATGGTACCAAGGGTTTATTAAGTTTGTGCAAGCCGAAAATGTATGTAACATATAGAAGGAGACGTCGGAGACACCCAAAGTTACCTAAAATATGATCAGGGTGAATAGAGAAGTCGATATACCCATGTCCGTCTGTCCGTCTGTCCGTGTGAACGCCTAGATCTCAGAGATGGTAAGAGCTAGAGTTACCAAACTTTCACATTAGATCCCATATTATTCCATAGGAGGCAAGTTTATTTTATTTTTTTGATATCGGGGATAAATTATATAGCTCCATGGGGGTGTTTGAGACGACCTCGACAAAAAAGAAGCGTTTTATACGAATAATTCATTTGTTTATGAAGATATCGTAACCAAATTTGGCATTCGAAAGTTTTTTATAGTTCCCAATCGCTGTAGCAAATTTGATCGAAATCGGTTGACTATATCATATAGCTCCCATAGGACTGATCGGCCAAAATAACTTTTTTAAAGAAAAATTCGCTATATTTCGTTTTTTAATAAAGATATCCTAACCAGATTTGGCGTTTGGAAATTTTTTAGACCACTTAAGCCATGTGCCAAATTTGAACAAAATCGGTTGACTATATCATATAGCTCCCATAGGTCCGATTTGTTGTGTTTCGTTTGTTTGTTAAGATATTGGGACCAAATTTGACATTCGTGAGTATTTTATAGTACTGTACTAAATTTAATCCAAATCGTTTGACTAGAACATATAGCTTCCATAGGACCAATCGGTCCAAAGACACGTTTTTTATACAAAATTCTATGTGTTTTGTTTGTTTGTAAAGATATTTGAAATAAATTTGGCATTCAGATCTTTTTAAGGTATTTAAGCACTGTGTCAAATTTTATTGAAATCGGTTGACTATATCATATAGCTCCCATAGGAACGATCGGTCAAAAAAAAATTTTTGCTTAAAAATTCTTCTATTTTTGGTTTTTTGTGAAGAAATCGGACTTTATTACAAGCTAGTGGTACAGGGTATCCTAAAGTCGTCCGCGCCCGACTTTGCGTCCTCCATTTTTTTAATCTGAAATTCGGGATTTTCAAAGAATTTGAATTTGAAAGTTCAATTGAGCGCAATTTACATTTTTTTCAACAAAATATTTAACACAACAAATTAGACTTTTTTTATTTTTCTGGAACATAAATCCGAAATTTTTCAACTTTACATTTGCAATATGAGAACAAATTGATAATTCTAAAACATTATGGGATTTCATAGAACTCGTCAAAGCTAAAAATCTTAAAAAATATATATTTATATTTTTTAATTATTAAAGAGTATTATCAGTCTGCAAAAAACACCAATTTTTTTTAAATACTATCATTTTAGTCTATTTTTAAAATTTTCATTAAAAAGCGGTTGGGGTTTAAAAAACAAATTTCGATAGTCTTTCTGTTTCTGGAGAACCGGTAAGTAGTAGAAATAGCAATAGTAAAATTGTTTCTTAATTTCTTAATATTTTGATTGAAATAAAGAATACATTTCGTATGCTTCCTAAAGAGCTTATTACAATCTTCGATACAAAATCGATAATCGATTACCAAACCAACAAATATACAAACATAAAACGTGAGAAAAAATCTTTAGAAATTTCTAGCCTTTTTCTCTCCTTTCAAGGCATTTCGGAGAGGTTTCCATTACCGGCGAATGTTCTAATCAAAAATTAAGCCTCTAGCTGACTTTTATATATTATCTAAGCACAATATTAACAAAAACGATTATTTTTCATAATTTTTTTTATTGTTCAGTTTTTTCAAAAATTTTATAGAAATCATTCAAGTTATTTAAAGCTTCAATGAAATAAATTAAGTGGCCCCAAGACTTTACCAAATAATTCTTACCCCATAATTTTATTTGTTGTTTATATATCCAAATATACATTTGGTTTTTATTGTTTTTGTGTTAGTTTTAAACTACATGCTACACAAAAATTCAATAATTATAATAAACATAATTACAATAAAAATAATAATTGATTTTATAAAAAAATATATATATCAATAGATAAACATAAATTTCAACTACATACAATTTCATGAATTAACTAGCTAATTAACTGAGATACCATTAAAATATTATTGTATTTAGTGTGCTTAAAAAATTAAAAAAATTAACAAATGCATCTACTCTAACTACTTTATGAGTACTTTTTTAAGTGCAACTCGGTGTTTGTGTGATTATTTTTTACCCAAAGTTAAATTTCAAAACTTTTGTGTTTTGTTTTTGAATTTTTAAATTTATTTTCTGTTTTGTTTTTAGCTTAAATTGTACACTCAATAGTTGTTGTTTTTGTTGTTCTTGCCGTTTACATAATAATTTTTTATTATTATTTTTATTATGTTAGGTTGATAACTTTATTTTGCATTTTATTTTACACTTTATACTTTTATTTGTAGTCAAAAATTTGATTTCACTTTTGTTTTACTATTTATTTAAGGCTAGCTTGTTGTTGTTTTTTACATTTAATTTGTTATATTTTTATGTTTGATTTGTTTATGTATAAAATTTGTCTATTTTGTTGATTTTTTTTAGAATGTACGCTCGCTGTGCACGCTGCAACTACACACTAATGCCATATTTTTAATTTTTTAATTAGCTTAAAACGTGTAATTTAACGCGGCACTAATAAAATATAATTTAAATTTTAAAAGCTACACTTTGTTGTTGTTTTTTTTATATGTTTTTGTTTAGTACGACAATTTCTTTGCTGTGGTTTCTATCAATTTGTTAATTACATTGCGTTTACCTAGTTAGCTTAAGGGTTTTTTTTATATAGAAAAACTTAGCCTAGACTTTTTACATATCTTTTGTATACATACAAATTTATGTTTTATATATACTAAATAGCTAATTAAAATTACTTTAAACAACTACAACTAATTGATTTTTTTTAATTTTAATTCGCTTTTTACTTATGGTTTTACAAACCACATTTTGAATCCACTTTTAAGGGCAATTTTTTAGTTATAATTTTTTTGTTTTGTGGCGCTCTATTAGCTCATTACGATTTTTCAATTAATTTTTATTTGTTTTTATTTAACAAACTAGGCTAAATTATTCAACATTATGTTTATATTATTTAGATAAGGCCGTCAGTGCTTGCTGCCCTCGAACAGCAGACAACAAAGTAATGCAAAATATACATAATAAATGTATATAATTAAATATATATATATAATTTTTTTTTATTAAAATCTTAAACGCCTGCTGACTTTGCGTTTCACCGTTTTTGGGACCGTTTTGGTTTGGCTTATGTTTTTAGGCATTTTATTGAAAAAAACAATTTCGTTATTTAGAAAAGTATTTTTTAAAAACATTTAATATAAAGCGTCTAGCGGATAAAGCACAAAAATGACGCCAACAATTTTTAAAACTAAGGCTGCAGTTCAATACATCTTTTAAAAAATAAACGTTGCTGCAAAATTTCACTTTAAAACTTAACTGCTAAGATTGCAAGTCGATTAACTAATAAAATTATTGCCCCAGTGTACAAAGATCTTTCGTCATAATCTAAAAAATTGTTTTTGGCTTATTTTGTTACATTTTTTATGTAAAAGGCAAACTTTTAGCTTCAATATTTATTTTTGTTAACTTTTGTTGATCAATAATAATTTGCATATAAACCTATAATATTGAAAACATTTGTTTATTATATAAAATCTAAATATTTATTCTATACAGTATTACAAAAATTAAATATTACTTTAACATCTTTCATCTTTAATTAAAAAAAACTTTAAAAAGTCGATTTGTTTTTTATGTACATATCGTGTGGAGAAATCTCAGAGTTGTGTTTGAAAAATAAGAAACAAATTATTTTAAAAAATAAATTTAAATTTGAGTAATTAAATAAAAGCGACAAAAAGTTTACACTATGAATCTTTCTGCCTTATTAGATTTTTACAAATTGTTGGTAACACTTTTTGAACCTTAACCAGCTAGACGCTTTTAATATGCCTAATTAAAATAAAGATTTAACATATATTGCAAATAATATTAGGGATAGTTGGGGAAAGTATAAGAACAGTTTGATAGCATTGCAATGAATCACACAACAGCGCCAGCAGCAATCACTTGAGGTAAGTTTTAAATAGCATGGGACTACGACTGAACTCGCGCTCCTGCTCCATAAAGAAGAGCATGTCGCGCAGATTGACACGCTTGATGCGCGGCCTTAATGTGGAGGTTGTTGTGGCTGTATTGCTCTGCAAGTTGCCGCTGCTAGAGCCCTGTGGAAAAAAAAGAATATATTATAAATCTCACAGATACTTTCTGTAGGTTCCACTTGTACTTACCGTGCCTAAGCTCGCCGCCTCGGCGTCTAATTTGAGTTTTTTCCGTGGTCCAATTGCCTGTAGAGCTGTTAGATTGGCATCGCGTTGACGCAGCTCCTCCATTTCCGCGCGCTGCATTTCTTTGGCCTACAGATACAGATAGTTAAATGCTACTGTTTGTTTCTTTTTTTTTTCACTCTGTAAAGATAGCTTACCCGCGCTTTCATTTTGGCCTGCTCTGGATCCTCCAGGCGTGATCTAGACTTGGCCGCACGTATCAGCATTTCGCGCTCTAGCTCCTCGTGCCTTTTCTGTTCTGTCTTATCCAATTCCTCCAAAAATTTAATTTGTCCGCGCACATCTTTTGCGGTTTCATAGCGTGGATCCAACTAAAAGCACAACAAAGTTTAAACATCAGTAGTCATTCTCATACCATATCTTGTAATACCCTACCTTGATGACATCAATGCGGTGCTCCGCTATCACAGCCAACTTCTCTACAATGTTCTTCAGACGTTCCTGACACGCGTGCGATATTAACACGGCTACATCCTGCGACGGCTCGTCTAATCCCCGCTCTGTCGTTATCGCACGTATGCGCGCCTGCAAGGCCGGCAAATTAAGAAACACTTCGTCTTTGCAGGAGCGTATCTGCGTGCCTATATTCTCCGTGCAGCCGAGTATACGCTGTGATTCCTCAGCTAAATTGACGCCACCCATTGCCGCCACATCGTTGATATCATCATCACCATACATGGAAGAAGACATGGAGCTTTGTTGAAAAAATGAATTGGCTGCCGCTGCGCCGCCTAAGCTATTGCCCTTATCATCCTTGCCATCCTTGTCCATTAAATCTCTCTTCTTTTTACTAGCCGCCTTGCTGAGCGCAGGTGAAGCTTTAGGTGCTATCGTTTTGTGTGCAGAAATGGGCGTTAGGGAAGCATTGATATGCGGCACCGCTGGCTTAATCTCAACTAGCTTCGGCTCGAACTTGTGTTTATCCAGATTGTTGTTATTATGATGCAGCGAATTGTGCATTTGTTCGCGCGCTCGCAATGCCTCTGGTGGCAAATGCACTGTAGGCAACGAAGGGACCGGCAATGTGGCCGAAGCTGAATTTATTGTCGATAGCACGGATAATGTGGGCGTGGGCGGTGGAACGCTGTTCGATATGGCGGCTAAAGACGGCGGATGCAAGCCTGGATTAATGGCCTTGATCTGCGTCTGGCCCACCTTGACGGCAGTGAGTTTGTTCGTGGGCGTGTTATTCGGACGAGGAGCGGCGCGTATTTGAACGCCACCGGAACGCTGCAACGTTGCATTGTGAGGCGCTCGAATTTGCACAATGTTCTGTAAGGCAAGCAAAAACGTGGTAAGTACATGTAGTATAGTATATTGAAGCAGGTAAACTTACCGCCTGCGTAGGCACGGGCAGCGTGGGCAATGGACCGCGTATGCTGCTGGTACTAACCAAACGCGGCGTTGTAGGCAAACGCATGCCTGGCGGCTGTTTTGATATTGTTGTATGGCCTATAGTAGGCCTGGCCGTCGTCAATGCATTGGGCGTTATCATGCGCACCTGCGTTTGTCCAATCGTCGTTGTTTGGCTGGGCCCGATAGGACGGATTTGCGCTTGGATTTTCTAAGGAAAATAGAAAATACATTAGTCGTGATTTAGTTAATTAAGTTAGGGCCAAGCTTGCCATATTTTTATAAAACATTTTTTTTTTGTTAAAAGGATATCGAAAGTATGCTTTAAAATAAATATCAAAATAAATACGTATCAATGCGAGCGCGTAAAACGCTAGAAGAAGACCTACATATGTATGTGTTTGTTTCAAGTCATTTCAGCTGCTCTGAATTGCTTTTCATAGTACAGATTTGAGGTTAGATCGTCACTATATGGATCCCTATTAAATTAATTAGCACGTTTACATTTGTTTTTGTTACATCACATTTAACAATATTAAACACTTATTGTGCATTTCCTTTTGGCAGTTTCTTAGTCACTAAATCAACATTTATATGTGTATTTTTGCTTCCATCGTTTACGAACGAAAGACAAAAGGAACTGTCAAAAAACATGTGAGCAGATGCAATTAACTGTCAAACTACGAACAGTCGCAAATAAACGGTCAAAGTGTGTGGACGTGATTAGAAATTTTCACATTTTTATTTATTTAATGATGGCGAACTTATTTTTGTTTGCAATTTTACAAAGCACAATCTTTGATTGTGGTAAGTTCCGTATCAAAACAAAAGCGGTTACAATAGTTTTTTTTGTGTCAAATAAAAGACAAAGGAATGTGTGGTGTGTACTCGCAAATAATTAGCAAAAGTGTATGAAAATGAATTGCATTTTTCTGTGCTGCACAAATTTGAGGTTAGTTCGTCCTACTAATTTTTCTTCGATTGATTCTTGATTCTGCTTAAAACTTCTTCAATGGCATTCCTTTTCTTAGCTATATAGCATATAGCTGACTTACAGGAAGCTGCTGCGGTAGTCCGGCGAGACCCAGCACATGTTGAGGTGGCGGCTTGATGCCTTCAATAACCAGTTCTTTTGTAAAGAGCGCCTGGCGGAGCAATGGTAGACTTTTCTGTAAAACAAAAAAAATTGTATGTTAAGAGGTACATTCAACGTATACACTATTTTGTTCTAGTTACTTTTAAAAACCCAATGAGGCACGGCTGTGGACTTGCATTTAGCAAACGCTCCAGGCGATCACAAAATTCCTCCGGCTCAACATTCGCATTGACCAGCTCTTGAATGAGTGTCCGCACATTCTTTTCCACCGGCTTGGGTTCACGTGTCGACAATTCGATTAAATTGGCTAAAAACTTGCGACACTTTTCTTTGGTATTGCCCTGTGCGGCGGTTGTCGTCGTCGTAGTCGTGCCCGCGCCCTGGCTGGCTGTGGCCGTAACCACTGCGCCACTGTTCATGCTATTCGTTTGCGTATGTGGTGCCGGTATGGTTTGTATTTGCGTGATCTGCGGCAGGTGTGACGCCTGCGATTGAAGCTGAGTGAGATGCGGTGGCTGCGACGTATTACCATAGCCATGTGCATTGCTTGAGGCTACGGAGTTAACAATAATATTGTTTGTTGCAGTGGTGTTGGTCAAAGACTGTTGGGGGAATTAGAATAAGAAAATAAAAGATTAGTGTTTGTGTGGCTTTGGTATCGAGTTTTAGTTCAAGCAGACAACGTTAAGTGCAAATTAAGATATGCAAGCGTAAGTTTTATAAAGGCGTTTACACTTTGCTGCTCCAGTTCCTGCGCGCGTGTGGGGTTAGTAAATTTGGATGATTCGAAACGAATGGACACACACACAGGAACTAGGCTAAAGCAAGAGCTGCGCACCTGATTAACGACAAATAAGAGTCAAGATTTTAACAAAAATGAAAAAGAGTTTCAATGCAGTTTTATGACAATTATTATGATTTCACGCGTTCATCCAAAGATTTCCAGAGATTTGCGGCACGCTGCACACAACATGAGCAGCACACCTACGCCAACGCAAAGCAAAACTAAATCAAAAGTTTATATGAATCTATCAAATACACAGACAGAGTTACAACGCAGCATGCAAAAACGGAGCGTATATAAAAATATTTTATACTAGAGTATTTATATATAAATAGAAATTGGATTAAAATCAAAGTAGAAAAACCAATAATTTTAATTAAATTAAAGAGTTTGCCGCCTTTGACAGCGTGTAGCTGCTGGCGCTGATAAAAAACAAATGAAGCGTAGCATAAATTAGATCAAACGTATAACAGACAGTAGAAGTGATAAAGAAATTTGACATATAAAAAAGGATGTTCATGTTTAGATGGGTAGAAATTGCAATGAACAATATGAGAGAACAAAATTCTATCGCTCTAAAAAAACATCCTCAAAAAAAAAAGGCAAAAATCGATTTGAATATTTAAAATTGTTTCGACTAATAGTTCTTTTTTTTGGGTCTTAACAATTACGTTTTGCTTGATCTTAATTGTGGCCGCTACATTTGCAGCAGCTGCTGCAGCCGCTGCAGCTGCTGCGCTGTTATGCTGTTGTTGTTGCTTTTGCTGCTGAGCTTGGGCCTGTTTTAGTTGTTGCTGCTGCTGATGTTGGAGCTTAAGTTGCTGCAGGTTAGTAGCGGGTTTGTTGTTGCTGTGGCTTTGATTGTTGTTGTTGGTAGTGGTGGTGGTTGTGGTGTTGGTAGCGGTGAGATTGGTGGTACTATTATTAATATTATTGTTGGATGGGATTATGGATGAAGTTCTGACAATCGTTTTGCGCAGTGCTATGCTAGTGGTGGCAGTTGTTGTTTGTTGTGCGGTAGAAGATGCTTGTGGTTGTTGCTGTTGTTGTTGTTGTTGCTGTTGTGAGGCTTGTGGCGGTTGCCCATGATATCTACTTACAGCAGAGGCCGGCACAGTTTGTAGTCGTATCTGTGTGGTTGTGGGATGGTTTGTGGTTGTAGTGTTGTTGTTGCTGGTGTTGGATATGGTCTGTGTCATTGTTGGCGGCCCAGTCGTTGTGGCCGTGCCCACTCGCAACAATTGAAATCCATTATCAGTTTTCAATAACAGTGCAGGCGTTTGTCCTGGATTAAGTGTGCTTAATGTTATCTAAAAGAGAGATAAAGAGAGAGAAGAGCATAGAATAGTACAAGGCGCCCGCTGGTTAAGTCTCTCTGTATATATGTGATTGTATGTGTTGGATGGTAAGTGATCTTGTTATGTTGGGTGTGTTTTGTGGTAAGTTTTCGGGTGAGCATATGAATGTGTTGGTTAGGTGCTTGGTGGATTAGTAGAGAAGTACCCACTACAACAACATAACGCAATTGATCGCTTGCTATCCAAAACAACTTACCGATGGACTTTGAGGTCTGACGCCTGCCATATGGGAATTACTAATTACCACACGACCCAGCGGATTGCCGGCCATATTTTTTTGTTGCTGCTGCGTTGGTCCTTGCGGACGCATGCCCACAACTACGCCGGCAGGCAGCATGGAGTTGTACTGTTGTCCGCCCTGTGAAGACACAAGATACATGTGAGTATAAAACACTTTTTAGACACTTTAGGCGGACAGGTTTAAGCTAGTTTGGAAAGGCATTGACTAGATAGAATTGATAGTTTTGCCTCACTACAACATGCAGCAGTTCGCGTTCCAAGTATTTTTGGTTTGGTTTAAAGAGTACCAGTTCACGTCGAAAGTGTGCACAAATGTTTACAAATTATATAAAAGCAAGTTTTTTTGGGTGTATAAATTGCACTACGTGTTTTAAAAGCTTCAAGTGTGAACTAAAATGCGTCTACAAAAAGCATCTAATATGTGTATGGTTTTTATGGATGTTAATGGATCAAGTTTTGAGGGATACAAATGGGTTCACAGATTGCAAAGATCCGGAAGTCGTTGTGGTAAAGCAGAAAGGGTGAAATACCCTTTTATATAACAAATACTAAGGGTAAAGGACACGGAGTTGACATTGAAGTGGGGTACTATTTTGAGATACACATAAATTTAACTTAAAATAGTAAGCGCTTCAAGGATTCAGGAATGTTCGGAAACAAATTTGAATTTCATTAACAAAGCCAATTATATAAAATGAAGTTTGATTTGGGGTTTAGCAAAAGCATAGAGCAAGACACAGCAAATAATATAAAGCGTTTGTAACTACTTAATTTATGTTGAGAATTTTGGAAGCACTACACTCGATGAGAAGATACTTGATTGATTACACGCTAATCGTGAGCCAGGATAAGCAGTTTGATTTGGCTGAATGGTTGGATAAAGAGTGGTTTTTAGGTTTAGAATGGAAATTTGAAGTAGGAATTAACCATATCAGGCTATATGCAACGCCAGTAACGCCTAAGGCGTGCGCGCACACTGGAGTTTGATTGTTTGGCTTGATGTGGATACCTGATTGATGGTCTTGGTCATTGTTACGATTCCTGGTGCACTTGAGACTAGACCCGCCGGTAGGGTGACAGCATGGTGATTGGATTTAATAACTAAAGTTTGTGTTTGGGTGGCACCTACTGATTGCGTTTGCTGCTGTTGTTGTTGCTGTATCTGATGATGCAACTGCGGCATGCCCGGATGTCCGCCCATGTTAGCTGTAATCGTCTTAATGGTTGTTGTATTTGGCAGCTGTGCTGTTGAGATAATTGTGGCACCACCACCGGCTCCACCGGCATTGCTGCCAATATTAATGGTGCCATTGGGCAGCTGTTGGCTGGTGAATGTTATGCGATTGCCGGCCGCTGTGGCCGGCGCAGTTTGGCTGGTGTTCATAGTATAGACGAGTGTGTGGGCCGCCTAGCCTTTGGAGCGTTGGTGTAAGTGTGTGTGTGTGTGTGCGTGGGTGTTTGTGGTGTAACCCTTTAAAGTGCGTGTGTGTAGTCCGCCTTTTAAACTGCGATCAACTGAGCAAGTTTAGCATGCTGTTGATGTATATCACTGAACACAATAACGTTTGAAGCTCCTGTTGCATGCTGTGTGACCGTTGCGTTGGTTTAATGCGCGCGTACTGTAAGTCAAGCGAAAAGATACTTTAGTATTTATAGGCAAAGTAGGCTAATCGCAGCACAAGGTGGTGGTGGTAATTGTTGTTGCTGCTGCTTTTGCTACCTGCGGCAAGGCAGGTGGGTTGGGCGGCGCAGGTAGGCGCCATAAAACGCCAGGTCTTTCCTAGACTTTGCTGCAGCTGCTCTCTTTTTAAGCCTGCCAAATTATAAACGACACCTGGTGAAAGCCGCACACACACCAACACAGAACACACACAAATGCACACTCACTCACTAAGCCGTGCCGCAGCAACCGGTGTCTCAAAGTCTGGCAACCTTACGCCCCACTAGCAGCAGCAGCAGCAACAACAACAATAAAGAAAACAACACATTGGCTAAAACGTTTTGGTGGAGGGGGAGCATGGAGCATATACATAATAATCACCTTGGCCAAAGCCTTCTCAACGACCCTGGGGGTGCTCCGCTGGCAATGGGCAAGCAGCGGCGTCGACTTCGATGTCAAGCAACAAAAAGCGCGCGGCTGCGACTGTCGCTGCTGCCGTTTTGTTTTCAGTCTGCTGCTGCGCTGGCGACAATGACTCCTTGTCGCGTGTGAATTTATTTGTTAAAAAAAAGTTCTTTTCTTTCTTGCTTGTCACAAATGCTGCTGGCGTTTGCCGCTGTAGCATTTATTTATTTGTTAACTTTTATATATACACACACACACGCAGCTTATTGCTGCACTTCAATTTTTTCTGTTGAACAAAAGGCAATATTTTTAGCAAATTTTGTATTTTATTTTTTAACTGCACACACGCACAAGAAACAAAAGCAATTTAAGCAACAACTTAAGCGGCAGCGGCGACGTCGCAGCGCCTTTTGTTTTGGAAAAGCGAGTGGCTCAGGCGCTGGCAAAGACAGATAGTTGAGCACTAAAAGAATTTCGCTTTATTTTGATTACTTTGATGTATAAAAAATTTGGCAGCGACAGAGCGACAACGCCGCCATTTTCACGAATGCGCATACAAAACGTAAGTGGCAAGAGCTCGTATGAGTAAGTCAGTGCTGCCAGACAGTTGGTCAAATTACTACGTCTAAAGGCAAATTTTAAATGAAAAAACGCTTAACTGAAGCTTAAAACACATAAACAAGCTGCGCGCAACTAAATATTTAAAATTATTAAGCAACTTCTGCTTTAATAAGTGTTTTCACTACATTTTATAACAAAACTAAACAAATGTTGAAATTTCATCAAGTGGCAGCGCTACTTTGATAGTTTGCAGCACTAGGCTGGCCATACATTAAACAACACTGACGCGACCGCGTTTCGGGCATTCGGAAGCAGCAGCGCGGCGACGGCGAATGCAGCCGCGCACGTATGAGTTGTCGTGTAATACGAAAGCAGAAAAAAAAAGCAGCGACACACACGTACGTAAATCGAACAACCGAGCGACACGACGTACAGGGCGACGCACGGGGTGCTCTGCTTAACTTGCGTATCAAAAAAATCATACAGGGAAATTGTAATGGACTCAATGCAAAATATTTTTCATTTATATAAGCTATTTGTAGTTGTATCAAACATTTATTTATTTGTTGCTGTTGTTTGGCATACGTCTGGCTTGGGTTTTTTGGGTATTTAATTTTTTCGCTTTTCTGGGTACGGTGCTCCGCTGGCGCTGTTGGGCTTATGGTGTAGTATATGCGTGTGCGTGTGTATGCAGTTTTGTACAGGCTGCAGCAATTTTTTACATATTTTCGCTTATATAGCAAAGGCACTCACTTCAATTCATGTAGCATTTGAACTTTGTGCACTATAGCGCATTTTTAGCGTATTTTTGTTGTGTATTGCTGGCGATTTGGGTGAAAATCTAATAAATTCTGTTTACAACCGCCGAGACGACGACGACGAAATTTTCGACATTTTCTAGCGATGTCCAAAGGCAGCGATATAACGATGTTATCGATTGTCGTGTGCGCTGTGAGAGATATCGATGTGACACATCGTTTTGAGTTAGTGCTGTACAGTGGTAGCCTTTTGTGTATTTACCAATACTTAAATTTAAATTGTAGGCGTACTAATGTATTGGTTGCAGGTGCTGCAGCTGAATTTGTTTTTGCTCTTTTATATAAAATCATTGACCATCGTTAGCATAAAATGTCACGAAATTAAATATAATATCGTAAGTGCGGTTTATTGATTCAAGTAAAACTTAAAGCTTTATATAGTAAGGCAACATATTGTTCTAAGCGTAAATTGTGAAATACTAAATCTATAAAGATATTTTAAAAAGGCAGCTGGCAGCTTTCGAAAGGATTCAATTATTAACAAATCAGTTTGCTCTGTTGAGTTCAAAGTCGTTTTTTATTCAAGTTTGTTCTATGTACATATATATTTATTAATTATTGCTAAAAGTCTGGCAACACTTTATTCAAAATTAGTGTTGTAAAGTGCTGGCGCTGGCAGCTCTTTAAAATTTAAATTGCTTCCCGCGTGTTGTACAATGACAGCTTGGCGGCCTTTTAAAACAACTTTTTAAACTAATTGCAATTTGATTTGAGACATAAATTTTCCAAACAACAATTAATAAAGCTATTAATTTATTTTATGTTTGTATTTTCTCGCCTTTCTTGGCTGCTGTTTGCCCATAGCTGTTGTTGTTGTTGGCGGTTGGCATTTATATATTAACAAGGCTAACACAAAGCGCTGACCAGAAACAAGTTAACGAAATTAATCACAAATCAACGTGTCGTTGGCAACTTGTCGAGTTGTCGCGTTGTCTTCTTTATCAGACTCGCTTTACGGCTCTTCGTCGCATTGAATTTCAATATCAATAATAAATTTGTTTTTTTTTCGCATTTTGTTTATTTTTGTTTTATTCTTCGCAATCCTATTTATGCGACTTATCATTAATAATTTATAGTTATTATTATTACGTTAACATTAAGCTAGAGAGGCCTTATATCGAAGCATAATTTTTTACAATAGATCATATATGTCTAGGTATTTACAATAACCCCCCCGCTAAAAGCCCACTTAATTTTGTTTGTTCCAGTTTAGATATAAATCCAAGGCGCTGCGTGTTTTGGTTGTATCTTTTGTTCGTTGTCGTTGTCGACACAGTTTTAACAGCGGGTTGCTTTGTTGTGGTTGTTGTTGTTGTACGATTAAATCCAAAATCGTAAGCAAAAACAGTTTTGACGCCAACTTTGGCTTTGTTCTGCTGGAATTTCTGATAATACGGACTTAGCGTGGGGTTTTGTGCGGCTGGCGTTGGGTTTCCGGTATTGGCAGGCTTTGTAGTGGTTGTTGTTGTGCGGCTTTGCTCAAATTTGGCTTTGAATTTGGCAAAGAATGGATGATCGAATGGATCTTTTGTGGTGCTATATTTTGTGGTTGTTTTTGTTGTCGATGGGTGGCGTGTGGTGGTGGTGCTTAAACTAACTAGATATGGCTTGGGTGTGGTTGAAGTGTAAGGGCGAGTTGTTGGTGTGGTGCGTTGGGCGGTTGTTGTTCGACGTGTGGTTGAGGAGGTGGTTGTTGGGCGAGTGGTTGTTGATGTAAAAGGTGGGAAATTTATGGCGTAATTGCGCGTTGTGGGCGTGTTCCGTTGCGTGGCATTAGTGGTGCGACGCGTGGTTGTTGTTGGGCGAGTAGTTGTTTTAAAAGTTGGCAAGTTATTGGCGTATGTGCGAGTGGCTTGTGCGTTGCGTTGCGTAGTGCTAGTTCGACGAGTGGTTGTTGTTTGGCGAGTGGTTGTTGTTGGACGAGTGGTTGTTGTTGGACGAGTGCTTGTTTTAAAAGTTGGGAAGTTAGTGGCGTACGCGCGAGTGGTTTGTGCATTGCGTTGCGTAGTGCTAGTTCGACGAGTGGTTGTTGTTGGGCGAGTGGTTGTTGTTGGACGAGTAGTTGTTGTTGGGTGATTAGTTGTTGTAAAAGGTGGGGAGTTAATGATGTAAGAACGAGTGGTTTGCGCGTTATGTAGCGTAGTGGTTGTTCGACGAGTGGTTGCTGTTGAACGAGTGGTGCGAGTATGAAGTGGCTTAGACGTTGTCGTGTAGCTTGTTTTAGGTATGTAACGAGTAGTTGTGCGTGGCGTGGTTGACGTTGAAGGTGCATAAAAAGGACGATAAGCTGTTGTGGTGCGAGTTGTTGAACGGGTTGTAGGTCTCGTTGTAGTTATTGTAGGCCTGCTTGCCGTTGATGATGTCGTAAAATGAGTAAATGGTCTCGTTGTAGCTTTTAAGCGAGTGGTTTGTCTCGTTGTAGAACGAGTGGTTGGCGCTGTTGTTGTAAAGCGAGTGGTTTGTCTCGTTGCAGTTGTTGGGCGAGTTGTGTACCTCGTAGTTGGACGTGTGGTTGTTGTAGTTGTTGCACGAGTGGTACTTGGTATTCTCGCTAGTGTGGGTAAACGCGTTGTTGTTAGTTTGCTAGTAGTATAAGGACGAGTGGTTGTAGCTAATGGTGGTTGTATTGTAGGTCCTATGCCTACATAGGGTCTTACTACAGTTGTTGCTCGCGTTGTTGGTGCCTTGGTTGTGGCTACAGGTCGCCTTGTGGTTGTGGGCACAGTTACGTAATCTTCTCGAAAACTATTGCTATTAACGTATTTCTTTGGTGGCTGCTGCGTTGCCTTGGACTTGGTGGAGCTAGGCAGGTACAGTGGTTGCTTGGTGGGCTTCGTTATATCCTTATTATTAGTTTGACTCACTTTGCTCAAAAAGGGATTTTTGGCATAAGGTTGCACTTCTTTAATACTAATGGGAGCTAAAGAGTTGCTCAAGGCATTGCTAGAGATTTTCTTGAAATCTCCATTTAGGAAAGGATTGCTTGCATAGGTAGGCTGTGCTGCAATCTGTGGTTTCGGTGCTACAGTGCTCACTGGGCGCTTGAACTCAATACTTTGTGGTTGCGCATTAGGTTTAAGCAGCTGCAAAAAGGGATTACCAGCAAATGGGTGATTGGACTGAACCAAGTACGGCGCAGCTGTGGTTCTAATGGTAGGCCTGGTAGTTGGCGCTGCTGTTGCTTTACTTAGGCTAGGTGAGGCGCTTAAATGCTGCAGAAAAGGATTGGCACCGTAGGGATGATTGGCAGATATTTTGACAACTTGTGGTGCCTGAGTCTTTGTCAGAGCAACCTGTGTCTGTGCACCGTAAAAACTGGCCACGGCTAACTGTGGCTTCACCACATTAACACTGTTCGTGGCCTGCTCAATTTCATTACCCTCAAAGCAGTCGCTTAGCTGCGCCAAGCTCTGCTCTCGACAATGCCCATTGTACACTGTCCAGGCCGTAAAGCCATCACCCGAGATACGCGTGTGCTCCTCATAGATATTGCGTACGCACTGCACATCATCTGAAAGATCCTGATCCAACAATTTATCACACGATATATGGCACCCCTTGCCACCACCCAAATCATGTGAGCACCAATAAAGATCGCTAATCTGAAACAAACCATGATCAACGCTACCATCGCTATTAAGATGACCCTCTGCGGCTGTATTAAAGGAGGATTCATGTTCCGCTATGCACACCCAGGTGGGTATCTGCTGCATAGGCAGCTTGTGCTTGTGATGCAGCTCCTGTGCCAGCTCACAACGACTATAGATCTTGGCTGGCTGCTTTGGCTTGGGTGCTAAGCTAACCTCATTGCTGGCCAAAGGCTTGACCTTAGTAACAACGCTAGTCAGCTCATTGCCATCAAAGCAGCTGGCAATCTGCGACTCAGTTCTATCCCTACAATGACCATTGTATACGGTCCAGGCTGTAAAGCCATCACCGGAAAGTCGGGTATGCTCCTCATGTATAGTACGTATGCACTGCACATCATCCGTGATGTCGTCATCCAGTAGCTTCTCGCAGGGCAACTGGCAACCCTTGCCGCCCTGCTCGCTGTGTGTACACCAATATAGATCGCTGATCTGGAACAGACCATGATCGGCGCTGCCATCCGTATTCAGACGCCCCACAGCCGCTGTATCGTAACGTGACTCATGCTCCGCGATGCACACCCAGGTGGCTATATCCTGCTTGGAAAATTTGTGTGAATAAAAGAGTTCTTGTGCTAATTCGCAGCGTGTGTAAACTTTACCCGAACGCGCAGGTGTGTGTGCTTGGTAGTGTGGTTGTTGTTGTTGATAGTAGTGTTGTTGTGGTTGTGTTTGTTTGTATTTGTAGAAGGGATTGGCTTGAGCTGCTGTGCTATAGTGTGCTTTTTGGGGCTGCGCTAAGGCATTGGGGTGATGTGTGTAATGTGTTTGTGGCTGTGGCTGCCGCAGGAAAGGATTGCTCTGATAGCTTTGATGACTAACGCTGGAACTGGTTGTGGCCTTATAGTAGTTATTTGTGGCGGGCGTGTAGTAAGTCTTCTGCGGCTGCGCGAAGGGATAGGCATAGCTGATCTTGCCAGGCGTTGCGCCTGATATGGCATTGGGATGTTGTGGGGCCACTGGCGGCTTGTTAAAGCAGGCGGCAACTTGCTCATAGCGCTGATTACGGCAATCCCGATTATAGACTGTCCAGGCGGTAAAACCATCACCCGAGATGCCCGTATGCTCCTGATGTATGCGCTTAATGCACTGCACATCATCGGCTATATTCGTATCCAGGAACTTATCACAGGATGTGTGACAGCCCTTGCCGCCGCGTTGATCGTGCGTGCACCAGAACAGATCACTGATCTGAAACAAACCATGATCGGCGCTGCCATCGGCATTTAGACGACCCACTGCAGCTGTATTGAACGAGGATTCGTGCTGTGCAATGCACACCCAGGTGGGAATCTGCTGCATGGGCATCTTGTGATGATAGTACAACTCCTGCGCCAACTCGCAACGACTATAGATCTTGCCCTGACGCTGCGGCGCAGCATTATGATAAACAGAGTTGTGTTGTGGATAACTTACTTGGGTGTGCGGCTTGGCATATGTGGTAGCCAAGGCATGTCCCACACTGCTGCCCGCTCCAGCACAGCCAGCTATATAGCTGGCTGCATCATGACGACAAAACTGCTCATAGGCCTGCCAGGCCGTAAAGCCATCTCCGGATATGCGCTGATGCTCCGCATAAATCTTACGCACACACAACACATCATCCGCTATATCATCATCCCGCAAACGCGCACAACTCACACCACAACCCGCACCCTGACCAGGCGGTGAACACCAATACACATCACTGATTTGGAACAGTCCATGAGAGCCACCGGCGGGTCCGCTGCCGCCACCAAAATGCGCCGTATTCAGATCACTCGCATGTTGCGCTATGCACACCAAAACTGCAGCCTGCTCCCGCGGCATCCCATACTGACGCTGCAGCAGCTGCGCCAGCTCACAGCGCTCAAACACCTTGGCGGCGCTGGGCTGTAGCTGGAGCAGCAGTAGGCTGAAGCTTAATAGCAGCAGTGGGAGTGGAAACTTGGCACGCGACATGTTCATCTTTATGGGCAACCAGCAGTCAACTGACATTGAACCGTGTGAGTTCTCGGGTTTTTATAGAAGCTTCTTAAAACGTGCGCGTATTTAAAATTTAAATATTTACACACACTTTGTTGTTGTAGGGGTTGTTGTATTTGTATTTGTATCTAGATTGTATTTGTATTTGATTTGTTTTTGGTTGTTACACTTGTGGCTAATGGTTGTTGTGGTTGTTGTTGCTTTTTTTGCTGCTTTTTTTTTGGATGCGTGCCTTTGCGCGTTTCAACTTGGACTGAGTCCGCGCGCTCTGCTCATCTTCAGCCCAACTCAAACTAAACTGCGAGTTTGATTTGAATATGACGATAACAACAACAACAACCACAACCATAACAACAACAACGTGGACA
Source organism: Chymomyza amoena (assembly GCA_037043745.1). Classification (NCBI taxonomy): domain Eukaryota; kingdom Metazoa; phylum Arthropoda; class Insecta; order Diptera; family Drosophilidae; genus Chymomyza; species Chymomyza amoena. Next base: position 146,208 of record JBAMAX010001378.1, read on the forward strand.
AACTGGTTGTAGTTGTATTTGTGTTGACGCGCTTTGTCAGCTCGCTTTTTGTGTATTGCATAATTAAAGCCATGTCTCTGCATGAACTCCCAAAATCCAACAAAAAAAAACGCAAAAAAAAATCTGAAATAGAAAAAAAAAAATTGGAGAACCCATTCGACATAGCGACACCAAGTCTAAGTCGAAATGTCCACGCGCCTCAGAGCTCTTTAGCCAGCCGCCAAACTGATCAAGATAAAAGCTTGTTAATAGTGTTTCATACCCTATAAAGTGAGAGGTGCTAAAATAATTAAGTTCTTAGACGGGTAGAACTAAAATGAGACGACATTTTTTGGGATAATTATCTAGCTGAGGAGGAAACAGGGGCTTGGAAGGACTGTCCACAGAGGGGAGTAGCGAGAGATACAACTGGTCCGAGTTTTTAGCTTATGGTTCAATGGGTTTGAGTAGGTTATGTAGGCAGCTGTGACTGAGATCATCCAGAGACCATGAGATCGATTGTGTAGCCTAATTTTGCGAGAGGGAGGAAAGGAATAGGTTGTGGAGGACGACAAAAGAGCTTATGGCTCGTACATTTCTTAAATTTGTACGCTTCTGTCATCTCTATTTTTAAAATTGCGACACTTCTTAGGCAACGTCCCCACTACGTGACCGAATTTTTTCATTTCTACACTTACTTCCATCATCGGTATCACAAAGAGCCGTTCTTGGCATAAGTGAGTTGGGACGCTAAGTCCCAACTGCTGCTTTAACCGACCTTTACCTATCTCCCTATCTCCCGTGATCATCCGTAGTATATGACAAGATCCCCCTCCACTCTCTTGTTTTCTTTAATTGCCACATAGTAACTCTTAAGTATTATTCTAATAATGTTTTGAGATTTTCCTAGAGGATCTTGACTACGTGACGAAAACCAAAACTCCGGTGATCAAGCGTGATATATTGAAGAAAGGGTCAGGTAGTTCCCTTTTCTGGCTGTTATTTCCCAAATATTCGATCATCTACCCTTTGGTCGTTTTGTTCTGAAATGCCGGTTAACCATTCTTCAGTTATTTCAAGCATATTTTAATCTTTGTCTATTCAACCTTCTACCTATCTGCATGTATTTTCCTATTCTAAATTATCATTTATCTTTTCGTGCTTTTGAAGCTCCGACCTGTTATCCCCCTTACTGCGGAATTGGTCAAATTAATTCTCAAAACACTTTTCAAGATATTTCCCTCCTTTTTGATAAATTTTTCTTATTTTTTCCAAAATTTGAGATTTTGGAAACAAAAATTGCAAAGAAATGCTTCGACTCCGGTTCAAGGGATAAATTTAAGGTATAGCACAATAGCTGTTTGCATTCGGATGTATTTCGTATTAAAAAAATATTGGAATGGCTTGAAAGTCGCAAAACTACAGTATCCTTGATCCACTTTCAGGATTATGGCTACTTAGAGATAATCTTTTTAAGAACGTTATTCCCGAAGGTCGTCAATTTTAAGACTTTTTACATTTTCTCCTTGGACAGCTTTTTTTTTTACAAAGAATGCATGGCTTTTATTAACCATTTTATTTATGTAGTCTCAGCATTTTCATGTTTACTCAGTATCTGATGAGGAATAGTCTGATAATGCTTGCTCCACATCTTTATGTAACATAAGACTAATAGCTTCTCTATCAAGCAGTTCGTCTTTTTGGGATGATAAAACTGAACCTTTTGAGAGCATCGTTATTACAGGGTCCGATGAAATAAAAAGTGTATTGGCCAAATCTTCCATAGTATTTTTACGGGAATTTTTTCGAGTATGGTGTAAGCGGAAATTTTTCGTAGATCTATTGTTGATCTAGCTTCAACGAGCTTGTAATCCGACATCATTCCTATCGGAAGGGACAACATGTTTTATTGATCATAACTGCACCTATGTCATTAAAATTTTGGCGATAAGATGCGTGGCCACTACTTCCGTCACAACCCCATTTATACACAGCAGTTATCTTTAGAATGTTGTTATTTTCTGTATTTGGAAAATCTTGAGAGTGTGCCTTAAATATTCTGGCTACTGTGTGATCAATCAAGCTTTGTAAAGACACCTCAAATGAATGATCAGTAACTTTTAGACCATTAGGATAACACAGTTTTTTCGCAGATCGAAGAACATCATATGTAGGAAATATATTTGCATTCCGATTTTTGGCGCCACTCTGCAAGTCCATATAAACCCTTTTTGTATAGCCGCCATCAATATATAGTGCTAATGCTTCATCTGCTGTGTATTTGATGGGCTGTTTAAAATCGGAATCAATAGCTGATTTAAGTTTTTCGGGCAAGCTTTCGTCTGAGTTTAATAAAGCTACCATTTTTGATGCATTTCGCTTGCCGGACTTATACAAGCTGGTACTGGCCGCAGATACGAGCTCATCGCACGGAATTTCTTTAGCGATGTCAGAAATTTTTTTTTTTTTTGTATTTTCCTGAGACTTTGCAAAGTCAATGGCGGGTCGTCCAGCATTTGATGTTTGGTCCACCAATATAAGGTCACCATCTAACCAGTGCTTGTTTTTTTTTTCGAGGCTCATGCGATTTCGACTGCTCTGTCTCCATTTCAAATGCAATTTTTTGGTGAAATTCTTAATGCGCTCGTCAACGTATTCAATACTTTCAAATTGATTTTTATCAATAATATTTTCATATATATACTTCTGCACAGCAAAATGTTTTTTGGAAACGTCATTTTCCGCAACCCATACAGAAAAAAGTTCTCGCCTGGACACTGACATTATAGCTTAAAAAAATAATTTAAATAAGTTCGCAAACCTTCGCAGCTAATTTATAACATTTTCAAAGCGGAATACATTGAACTATTTTTTAAAAAAGGTTTGAACAGGAACCCGGGCGATCCGAAAAAGTTCAGCTCTACGAAAAATTAGTTTGTTAGTAAACATTCAACTTCTTACTAGCACTACAATTAACATCAAATTTTGGGACGAAACACAATCACAAGCCACAAACACTTATTTTTTTTAATAAATACATACCTTTAACTTTATTTATAAGCAAAAAGTTGAATTGAAACGCAATATATTCACACAACTATAGCTGTGAGCGAATTCTGTTCAAAATTCAGGGAAAACATCGAGAAATCATTTTATCGCATCAAATAGCTCTTAGAAGCATCTTTAACTTTACACCGAAATTTCTAGCAATAGGAAAAATTTTCACAAATTCTCCATCATTAAATGCAATTCTTACAGAGCATCTCATATTCGCTATGACGCTGTCCGACCCTCTTGTTCATTCTTATTTATGCTGTTACTCTTACCCAATCCATTAGCCAAAAACGAACATAAAATTAATTTCACCATTTTTGCTTCTAATGATATTAATTTTCGAAATTTATTGGAAACATTTTCAAAGATTTAGCAATAAATTTGATGAGACTTTTGCAAACTAGTTGTTCATGCGCGCGCGCGCGTTTTAAATGCGTTTTTTATCGCCACAAATAGATAATTGCCATTGCCGCGTCTTGGACATTTAAAGTGATCAATATTTGATTGTTGGAACGCGTCGCAATTGGACGTCTATTAATGAATTGAGCAGATGCGACCAGTTTTGGTTTAAAACGTTTTTGCTGTGACTTTTGACGCCTTTAGCTAGTCAGCTACTATTAAAAAAAAAAAATCATTTAAAATTAGTTAACATTCGATTATTTCAGACAATTAGTGGCGTAATTACTGTCAATCGTTAAACAGTAGTGAAGAGACAACTGTTTAAGCCAAGTTTTTTGAAAATTAAACGTTTTTGTAAATAGATTGCTCGCCTTATAGCTATTGACATTATTGACTATGGTTAAGAAAGGTATTTTTTGTATTTTTAAATCAATTAATTAATTTCAAGGCAGTTCATGCTTGAGTGCTCTTTCAATAAAATGTGCTTTGATTGAGCATATTTTATTGTTTTTCTCACTGGATTGAATTCTTTTTGCTTTAAATGTTTACAAATTGGTTAACTTGAAACTAAAACAAAAAAAATCCTCAACAAAGAGTTTAATTTAGCTTAAAAAGGATTCCAACCATAAAAATAAAGTTTCGTTTAGTATTAGTTCAAAATTTTTTTTCAAAATTATTGTTAATTAAATTTAAAAAGGTTTAAGTATTATTTTTTAAATTAATTTTATTTATTTATTTTATGTTTACAAGAAAAAAACAATTAAAAATTTTAAATCTAAAAAAAAAACATTTTGCTCCCTTTTTGAATACTTTTAAAGAAATTAGTATAAGAAATCTAATTTAAATAATATATCAAACTAGCCGGCCTTCGGCACGCTCGCTCCGCTCGCTCGTCTAGAAACACGTTGACTATTTTCTAGATGAACCGCTATAATGGACAACGGTTGGGTGTCGTTCGTGAATTTGGAATGAGAAAATTCGCCATATTGCCTCGTTTCTGCTAATGCAACATCCTATTCATCATATTGTAAAATTACGTCGTCCACATTGTCGGCTCTCATCACCCAAAATCGCCAGAGCGCTACGCTCTTATTGACGTATTTGCAGATATATTTTATTGATTTTACTGAGTTGCAATACTCGACGTTAATGTGGGCTTAATACGTTTTTGATAATAATGGCGAAAATGGAACAACCCAACGATCCGAGTCAATTCCTAATTTCTTGTTTTTGTCACTTTGATTGTGGTTGATCTGCCATTGTCTTCTGTTGATCTACGGCGATATAATGGGCATCCATCGTAGCCCGTAAGCAAGTGTCCGAAGTCAATGCTCCTTGGATATCTTTTGAAGCATTTGCCGTCGATCATGCATGGTGGAGGTTGGGTTGAGCACACCATATGGTCCGCGGATTGCATATTCTTTGTGAGCAACCTCGAACAATTCAGGATCGTTTGTTTGAACTGGGATTTCCGCCGATATCACATCACATCATCAATTTCCCATGCTGGTAGTATTTTCTCAGGTAATCCTCTCTTCTGCCATTCTACCGAATACATCCAGCAGCGAACTCCTCCCGAATACACTGCTTTTGATATCATAGCAGGCCTGCTGGTGTCTGCTGTTTCATTGGGAAATTGCGCGTCGGCACTGGTCACATACTCTTGTTCATTGTTCCACTTACAACAGTTTCGACGCGAGCTATAATCGGTCGTATTGTTATATTCGAATGCAGCTCTGTGCAAATTGGATGCATTGCGCATTTGCCTGAATGTTCTTTGGATTAAATTCTGTTCTGCATGGTATTCATCTGATTGATTCTGATAATCCCGATTTCGTCTCATTCTCATTCGAGCATGTATGAGCAAAATGTGATCTTGCTTCTCTAAATCGATTCAACTCATTCCTTTGTAAACGTTATTCCTCAGCTTCAGCTTTGTTCTTCGGGATGATTGCAAATTGAGTTCTTACGCGTTAACGTCTCCTAATGTTACGTCTTTTTGGCGGCATTATGTGCAAATATTGATCTCGAATCACATGTATTTTACATACAGAAATTGCAAAACATGAATCGTTTAAAATTTTTGTTTCCTTTCGACAAAAACTCATTAACTAAAAAAATATTAGTTAATCTCGACAATGTACACAATGCCAAATCTCGAAATTAAAAAAAAAATTGTATTGGAAAATCAAATTGTCCTTTTAGCATTTTCGTCGCAATTTTGTTATATTTTTCAACTCCTAAACAATCCTTGGACTTCCACGAACATTCTCAAGACCAAAATTAGCCAAATCGGTTCAGCCGTTCGGGGTGAGATTCCTAAGTCTAGAAGCGAACATATACATTGTGACACGAGAATTTTTATATATAAGAGAGTAATATTATTATTAGTTTATTTTTATATTTAATTTTATTAAAATATTATTTTTCTTAGCTTATACATTTTTTACGCTTATTAAAGAAAACTGGAAAACATAACACCGACTAGTTCTCCAACTAAAAAAAATCGATTACAATTTAAAACTAGCTGCTGTTGAACAAAATCTATCAATAAATCATACAATTTTATGAGCTTTTCAGAAATTTTTGTCTTTTGTTTTTAATTCATGCGGATTTTGTCGCCATTTAATTTATACTACGTACTAACAACTAGCTATTAAAAACGCTATTAAAGACTAGTTTCCTTTAGCGGTTTAGACGCAAAATCATTAACTTTGATAAGCTACCGATGAATTTTTTTTGCCCCCAATATTTCTGTTTTTGTTTTCATCTAATTTAATATTTGTTTTTGATTGTTAATCAGTTGCGCAGTTAATATTAATATATTAATTAATTACAAATTTCTACGCAGTTTTAGCTAATATGAGTGCGATGCACGCGTTTTAGCTGCGGTTTTTGTCGCATTAATTTAGATGAATAAATTGATAATAATTTGTGTAATAAATAAACAATATTGGGGTGTTCACTCCATCGGAATAAATGCCTTAAAGTAAGAATGCCTACTCAGGACTTTCTTTACTCAAAGACGTGAGCAACCTTAACCATGAGGTTTGAAAAGAAGAATATTCGAAAACTAATCTAAGTGGAAGCATTCGTTTACTCGCTGATTCCCGACTAAGAACTTAAAAAACTTTTATAAGGATAAAAGATAAGGTTTCGTTTATTTGCTTATATAATATATATTTTTTAATCTTGAACTTTTAATAAATTAAAAAGAACTTTAACAAAATTATAAGATGGCGTACGTTACAGTTGGGCGTGTACGACTTTGAGGATTCGCTGAATCACCGCACAATCAAGTTCCGATATATTGCTTAAGAACTCAAAACAATACGTTGGCCACATTAACCAATGATATTTTCATAAACAATAAAAAGACAGAAGAATTTGGTACCAAAAACGTAATTTTGACTAATCGGTCCTTTGGAGGGAGCTACACATGTATCATACATCATATCATATATATCATATCTATATTCATAGTCAACCGACTTTAATAAAATGTTTTGAAGTGGTTAAAAACTTTTAAAAACTTTCGAATGAATTTTTTTTTTCTACAATATCTTTATGAACAAACGAAATACTCATTTAAAACGATTGCATTTTTTTCGAAAGACCTCTTAAAGCTATATAATCAAACTTTGTGCCAAACAGTGTTTTTGGCGGCTATCGTGGGGGCTCCATCTCATGTAGTCAGCCGATTTTGATAGAACTTAGTACAGATTGGTTGCAAAGAACCCCCTTAAAAGGGAACGAGCTGACGATCTATACTGATGGTTCGAAGATGGATGAGAACACAGGAGCAGAGCATCTTTTCTGAAGAGCTTTCGACGAAGATTTCATTCCGCCACCCCGACTGTACCATTTTTCAAGCTAAAATATCGACCATTACAGGACGTCGTATCACAAATCAGGAAGATGGCTATAGCTCTGGCAGAAAGAGAATGGGACGCGCTGTCTGGTTGTCGCATCTCCCGAGAACTCGGGCCGAAATGATCCAAAGCGAACTTCAGAGCTCTGTCGCTTTTATAAAAACAGTACTAGAAAGGTGGTAGGCGCTATAATGGGCACTGCATTATAGGCAATATGGCTGAGAGGTCGCACGTTCCCCTTTCTGCCGCAGCTGCAGAGTTGAGGAAGAGACAGAAAGAAAGCATCCAACACCTGCTATGCGACTGCCCGACGCTGCTTAGCAGACGAACCCAGTTTCTGTGTAAACCATTCTTTGGGAATATGGGTAGTCTAGCCTATGTGCCCCTTGCGGATCTGGCTGCTTTCATCGAATTCTCAAAATGTTTCTGCAACACGAGAAAGTTAGGCGATTAGGGATGTACAGTTTTTGATCCTCCTCCGCAATCCATCCCTTTTTTCAATTCCTTTCCTCCCCTTCTTTATATTCGGCAACACAATGGACTTCATGGTCTCTGATTGATCTCAGTCACTATCTGAGCTGCCTATACTACCTAACCTAGCCTACAGATTTATAAGATTGCAATGTTTTGATTTATTATGCCATACCAATAAAAACATATGTTCCCAAACTACCAGTCATCTCATTTTGACACTTTCAAAATTCGTCAAAAAAACAATAAAAAATTTCCGACAGTTGAAACACCTCTTAAACGCCTATAGAGTAGTACCTACCTACCGCTGGGAATTATTGCTCATGAATAGATCGTCAGCTCAATTCATCCCAAGTCAACTTTACCCATCAGCTGCTCACAGTTAGCGTCAATCAATGGGCGGCTCCATAAAATGATCAAAAAGTTCGATGGAGTTCGTTTCGCGTAAGTTCCAGACGGAGACCCCACCAACCCAGACACTGAACTGTGTCTCAATCAAACACCTTGGCGCTTTGTTATCGATTTGTTATTATTTTTATTTGTGAATTAAACAAGCAGCTTTTGTTGTATTCGGCTTTATAATTTTCACTACTATATCATTTATTATTTTTAAATTTTATATAATTTTTTTTAAGCACGTCTGCATCTCTATTTAAACTATATTTCAATTTGCATTTCCGCGCAAATTAAGCATTGCCAAAAGTTAATAGCCGGTTTTATTTTTATTTATCTTTTTTTTATATTTATATTTATTGCTTGATTGATTAATTTAATGCCTGCGCTGGGCAGCTGTTAAATAACTTTTGATGTCTCTTTCTTACGCACTTTTTTCCCAAGTTTTGTTTTTAATTTTTAGAAGTTGATCTTGAACTTGTTGCTGCAAGATCAAGGCGTTAGTTTTATTGTTGCTAGCTGCTGAATTTGAGTTTAATTAAAATAAATTCTAAAGAGCGTTTTTTTTTACATTTTATTTAACAATTTTAGTTTATAGTAGTTTAATTTTTTTTTTTTTTAGTAAACGCTAAATCACAATATATAGTAATAAAATCACATTTAAACAATAAATTATACACAAATTCGTACACTGAGCGGAGTTATACATAAAATTAAATACATTTACAAATATCTAAAAAGTTGCGTGCCAGAAATCTCTCGCATTAAGAGATTGCCGGCACACGCCCTATTAATTTTTTAAAACTTAACCTTCCTTCTATTTAACTGGTACTTCCTTGGGCCTGGTACATTGTATTATAAAATAGATGAGACATATAGCTGCCACGCCCGCTCCGCCGATTATAGCCGCCCATTGCACTATGTCCAGCGTCTTCAGCGAGTTGATGAGTTTCTTCTTGAAGAATGCCACCATTTCACCGTTAAGTTGTATGCCCTGTTAAAGAGTAAATAACAGTAAATTTCAGTTTCTTCCGCTACTAACCGTTACTTTCTGCTGACCTCCTCCACCCAAATAGCCGGCATCAGCACCGTGGTCAGATTCTCGGTTATTCCTATGCGATTGATGCTCTTGAGAAACATATTGAACTGCACTCGCTTGCCGCCTCTCAGGGGCGTGCCCGTCAGCTGTTCAGGGTTTTAATTGTTTGTTTAATTATAATTGATTTTAATAATAAAAAGTTTTGTTTTTTTTTTAACACTGTAGTGATTGGCTTACCGTCTGCACATCAACAAAGGTCTGATGCTTTTTGGCATCTGGTTCAAGGCCCCGTATCATTTTCGTATATTCATTGGAGGCGCCTAGCATATGAGGCAGCGTCAGTATGACCGGCGCATCTGAGACATATAAAATGTATTAATTTATTAGTAAACATTAAATTTGCATTCAATTGCAATTAAAAAATACAATGTATTTAAATTTTGTATACGAATTTTTTTTTAGGTGCCAAGCATTTTGTTTTTTATTACTGTAATGGCATTATTGAGAAATATTTCAGATATTTAGTCTAAATCAAAACTGGATTTTAACAAAAAGTAAACAAGGAGGATGGGTCATTGACTAGATTATAGATTGGGTAATAAGTCTGGAAGGCAGTGGAATTTAGCGGTTAGGGGCTAATGATCTTGAGTACTATAAAGTAAATTTACTTGGAATAAGTTTAAATACCTTGACCAACTCAAAAATAATAAGAAAACGACGAGGCTAAATAACATAAATAATTATTCTATTATAATAGAATACGATGGGATATGATACGACATGATACGATATGATACGATTTGATACGATATAATACGATATGATACGATATGATACGATATGATACGATATGATACGATATGATACGATATGATACGATATGATACGATATGATACGATATGATACGATATGATACGATATGATACGATATGATACGATATGATACGATATGATACGATATGATACGATATGATACGATATGATACGATATGATACGATATGATACGATATGATACGATATGATACGATATGATACGATATGATACGATATGATACGATATGATACGATATGATACGATATGATACGATATGATACGATATGATACGATATGATACGATATGATACGATATAATACGATATGATACGATATGATACGATATGATACGATATGATACGATATGATACGATATGATACGATATGATACGATATGATACGATATGATACGATATGATACGATATGATACGATATGATACGATATGATACGATATGATACGATATGATACGATATGATACGATATGATACGATATGATACGATATGATACGATATGATACGATATGATACGATGTGATATGATATGATACGATATGATACGATATGATACGATATGATACGATATGATACGATATGATACGATATGATACGATATGATACGATATGATACGATATGATACGATATGATACGATATGATACGATATGATACGATATGATACGATATAATACGATATGATACGTTATGATTAAGGATAGATACAGACTGAAGTCAGCAAATCCAAAAAAAAAAAAAACGTAAATGTTGGAAGTCATAGAGCTAGGGTCAATTTGATAGGTAGACTCATATAAGCCTTATATATTGTACAAGAAACGATGAATATTTCGTGACACTCCACTGCAGATACTATGTAAATATATATTGGGCTTGGGCAATGGACGGTGTATTGGCTCCAGCACCAGATTAAGGTATTTGTCCTCCCTTGACGCTTGGGCCAGTGCACGGTCTAGCTGAGGCAACAGCGCAGCAGTATCCGCATTTCCAAGTCTGGTCGGTTGGAGCCATGGCCAGAGGTGCCTAGCTTCAGACATAAAATGCTATGGGGTGGTTCCCAAGAACAAAACGCAACCAAACACCGGCCCGCTGGAGTTCTCTAAGGAAACAACTCGGGATGGGATGTCAGCCCAAACGAAGGGAGGAAAGAGTGACTGCTAAAACCGGCGGGCATCATACCCGTCACACCTCTGTACTGGTTGGAGCAGGCCGGGACAGATGTTCATTTACTGACTCAAAAACAGCAACGGTACGCGATGCCGAATTCAACTCAGACTGCGAAGTACAAGGCTAATGCCGCTGCCCCGCCTTATGCGCATCTAGACTGAAACAATTAGGAAAACCCTGGCTAACCTCACTGAAAGAGGCTGCCGACAGGGCACCTCAAAAGCTATTGGCGTTCGCCAAACCAACGACTAAAGTGCATTGTACGCCAGCCGCTTCCTCCGGTTCCACTAAGGGCTCCTACAGGGGTCAACCGATGTAACCTAACCTAACCTATATTACTACTACTACGAATTATGGACTCCTAAGTGGAGCATCGAGCCTTAATTCCCTCTCGGGTATCGCCACTTTGTCGTGGTGAGGGGGCTTTTTAGGGGTGAGGTATTCCAGAGCGATGCCGGCGGTTGCATAGCTATCGGTAGGGCCACCCAAGCCGGTAAGATCGAGGAAGAGTCCTGAAGCTAAGAGCAGTCCACAACAAACCCTCAAGCCTTTTTGGCAGCCAAATTGCCATATCAGGGGCGGCCTCTAACTAAAGAATCTTTGAACCCATCACTCATTGATAATAATATGATTAATAATAATGGAAACATGTCTCCAAGGGTACCCAACAATTATTGGCCAATCCCCCTGCTACGGCAGCCAGCATAGAGGATTTGGAGGTGCTAATTTCACGTTATAATGACAACACGATGAATGTAACCTAAACTATAAGGCCATATAATACTTTTTGTTATTAGAAAATTGGGTGCAGGATATAACAATGAGCCTGGTCCAGATTTTTGATCATAACGAGAGCTCATACTTATGTTAAACTGTGCATTTAAGAACTGAACAAAGTGGGGTAAATTGTATATAAAACCGCACAGAAGTTCCAAATCTAAATCTCAACTCTAATGCGCATTAATTAATATATTGTCCTTCAATGTAAAAATGACAACTTTATCATTTCTAATTCATCTCAAACTTGAGAAACTAGCGGAAGTGGAAGCTTTTTGCTCTGTGCACGTTTTCCAACTCAACGTTAAAGATAAAAACAAACAAAATATTTGTACAAGTTTTTAGTTTTGATTAGACTAGGGATCCCCTTTGGACCAATTTGTAAAGATTTCCTGATAAACAGCAAACATTTAAGACAAATATTTCAAATGCTCATTAATGAAAACTGTTAAATCACGTTTCGCCAATTAAGCCGTACAGAACGGAGAACATCTTAAGTTGAAACGTGCGCGCGGCAAACACCCAAACAAAATAAATAAAACAATAATAATAAAAACTGAAGAAATAAAAAAAAACCACTACAATACTATAAAATTTAATACTTCAATTTGTAGAGCGTACGTACGAACCTCATGATGAAGATCTAATAACCACTTCAAATGCCATATAAAGTAGCTCTAGAAGTAGTTAAAAAAAAAAAATCGAAACACTTTTGATTTCAAATGCGCAATGCGAAATGTTTTTTGTTTTTTAGCCGCTGCGTCAGCAATTTTTAAAGTGTTAATTACAAAATTATTAACAGCCAGAAGTGGGCAATGGGTCAATAAACAGTCGAAGACATCTCGAAACAAAGATACAAAGATTTCGAAAACATCAAAGCAGATTTTACAAATTACTCATAAAATAAGAGTTACAGACGTCTGGACAGAGTAATCTCCAAAGACGTCAGCAATCAATGAGGTAGCAGTTCCAACTATCTATCCATCTATTTATGACACAAAAGCTCTTAACTCTCTATTCAAGGACAGCTTCTATTAAGTCGTAAATTTCACCTAAAAAAAAAACAGGCTTCGCACATGTGCCACCATTCCGTACAAACCACCTGTGGGTGTGGGATTGTTCTCTACGAAATCTTTATAGCCACTTTACTAGAAAATTGCCAAAAACTGGAAACATAAAAAACCACCACAAGACTCAATTCGAAGACTTCCCAAAATTTTAATTATATTCTATGGATTTCTGCATTGATTTATAATTTCTTAGGAGCTGCTGCTAATAGTTATTTTACACGGGAATGGAACTCATAATTAAACACATGTCCAAATTATAGAGAAGCGTCGTTATAGCCACAGTTTGTTGGCTTTATCTTTCAGCTAATTACATTATAAATAAAACTCATGTGAACCTGGCTTAGCCTATTTGCATATGAATCATAATACAAATAAAAAAAATTTAAATAGACTTGGCTAGTTCTACACAAAAATGTCAAACGCTTGTTAAAGATTTCCGGTTTCGGTTTAAAAAAATTTGCCAACATTTTTTGTTCTTTTTTTTTGTTTGTTCTGACGTCGAACAAATTTATTGATTTTTGCCAATTTTTGCAAACAAATGAAAGTGGTGGGAAGAGATTTAATTTTATTTTTGGATTTATGAATGCTTTTTTTTATGTGGTATAAGCACTCTTTCCCCAAATGCCCCATATCCCTCAATGTAAGTAGTGAACTAGTTCGAGAACTACAATAAAAACTAAGTGTATAAGTGCACTTAAATTGAAAATTTTGAATTTTAAAATAGCGGATGTGCTGACCAGTGATTGAAATTGAGAAATTGAGAGACAAAATAAGGTAGATTTGAAATAAAAAGTTCATAAAACAAGCTTATTACTAATGATTTCCTCAATATCAGCGGAATTGTCAGATTCTAAAATAAAATTTTGATATCCGCAACATGCGCTATTCAGTTCCGGCTAAAACCGAAAATTTTTTCATGCCATTAATTTTGAGATATTTCGAAAAAAAAACTTTTTTCAAAATAAAAAGAAAGTGTCTATTTAAAAACGAATATCTCTTTATTTAATTGATTATTACTAATTTGGATTATTGCTGTGGATAGTAGAGTTACCCATCAAATATATGGTTGCCCAAAAAGTAATTGCGGATTTTTTAAAAGAAAGTAAATGCATTTTTAATAAAACTTAGAATGAACTTTAATCAAATATATAATTTCCATTTTGTTCGATAACCTTTTGCCATCTTCCTGGCAAATTTTGTATTCCACGCTCATAGAACTTCTGGCCTTTATCTGCAAAAACTGAACCAAGTGCGATTTTATAGCCTCATCATTGCCGAAAGTTTTACCATTTAAGGAGTTCTGCAAAGATCGAAATAAATGGTAGTCTGATGGTGCAAGGTCAGGGCTACATGGTGGATGCATCAAAACTTCGCAGCCAAGCTCTCTCAGTTTTTGCCGGGTCATCAAAGATGTGTGTGGTCTGGCGTTGTCCTGATGGAATATGACACCTTTACGATTGATCAATTATGGCCGTTTCTCGTTGATGGCTGCATTCAATTTGTCCAGTTGTTGACAGTAAACATCCGAATTAATCGTTTGGTTCCTTGGAAGCAGCTCAAAATATACCACACCCTTCCAATCCCACCAAACAGACAGCATAGCCTTCTTTTGGTGGATATCAGCCTTTGAAGTGGTTTGAGCTGGTTCACCATGCTTGGATCATGATCGTTTTCGATTAACGTTATTGTAAACAATCCATTTTTCATCTCCAGTTATGATTCGCTTTAAAAACGGATCGAATTCATTGCGTTTAAATGCATATCACAAGTGTTGATTCGGTTTGTTAAATGAATTTCTTTCAATTCATGTGGTACCCAAATATCAAGCTTTTTCACCAGTCCAAGACTTTTTATGTGATAATGAACGGTTGATTTTGGTATATTTAACTTCTCTCCTATCTCACGCTCAGTTACATGACGATTCAATTCGATTAATGCTTTGATTTGGTCATCATCAACTTCATTTGACCGACCTGAACGTGGCTCATCTTTAATTGAAAAATCTCCAGAACGGAATTTGCGAAACCAATTTTAACACTGTCTTTCTTTTAAGGCTTTATCACCATACACATCACGTAACTTTTTAGCAACCTGCTCTGCGTTTTTTCCTTTACGGAAATAATAATATAAAATATGAAGGAAATGCTCTTTTGTGGACTCCAAACAAACAAATGTAAACGAAATTACGCGCACTTTTTTTCTAAAGCAAGCTAATAGTGACAGCTAATAAAAGTCAAAAGAAAAATACAATTCAATAGTCACAAGCTGTTAAAAAAATTATAAACGCCGACTATATGAAAAATCCGCAATTACTTTTTGGGCAACCCAATATATTTGGAACTTATTTTTGTCAAATTTACGGTGTGTTCGATATTTATCCACTCATATATTTTTTCAAACGTATGTTTAAAAATTAAAAAAAAAAGTTCATACAGGTTTTTATGGCTCGAAAAGTTCGATCGAATTTGAAAAAATAAATGGTATATATTTTTTGAGTTCCTTGTAAACGCTTTTCTTCGAATTGGTCATAATCCTTGCATTGCTTGTTCCAATTCCGATCATATTGGAAATGTTCAAGTTCAATCCTGACTTCCTGTTCTCTTGTCATCTCTGATTTCAATTTCAACTACGCTAAGAAATGTCAAAATGGCAACATTGACGACACACACAGCACGTTGCCAAAATTTAAAAAACAATATGGGCACACTAATTCCAACTAAATTGCAAGCAATAGCCCTGTTCACATTGCTATAATTGGGACTTTTTGAAACAATTTAATAGGGTGTAAATACTCTTAACTCGTTTATTCTCTAAATGTAAGCAATGAACTAGTTGTGAACTTAGCCTTTACATTTTGAGTTTTACAACAAGACGTGTTCTGGCAGCTTTTTTGGTACATATTGGCAAAATTAATAAAAATTGTGGGCACACTAATAAAATAAATTAATTGCAATCAAGACCTTTATACCATATTCACACACTAGTTATAAGTAAATTGCAATCAACAAACTTTATGGTGTGTCCTGTTCACATTTCCGCAAAGGGTTACTTGGTACAATTTAATTAAGGTTTGAACACATTTATCTCGTTAATTCACTAAATGTAAACAATGAACTAGTTCTTAAAATTAGTGTAAACAGGGCATATGCTAGCAAATACTAAAATCAGCTGCTAAATATCAGTTGTCGGCACTTTGCCATAATTTAAGAAAAAATGGGCATACTAATATTACAAACAAATTAAAAAAAAATCGACTAATCACTTTGTTTGGCATAATTGCATTAAGGCAAGAATACCCAAGTAACAACTTGAACAACCCAATCAACGAGTACATTTTAGCGAGTACATAAATACACTAACCTGTGCAAATATTAAAACTTTCAACATGACTTGCTCTAAATTTTTTTAAACTATTAACATGGTTAAATGACCAACTAGCCTAAAAAAACCTGTCAACTACCTAAAAACTAATCAATAAATAAATTACTAATTAACTTTTATCAAACTAATATAAATAACAAAAGCAAGCTGTAAATCAATTTATACAATAGCTAAATGCTTAAAAAGAAAACAAAAAGCAAACTAAAACTAAATCTGAAATTTAAATTTTAGCCTATAAGCTGTTTAGCTACTTTAAACTTTACTAAAAAACCTACGAACTAGTATTATAGCTTAGTAATTAAACTAAACAAGCTTTAAGATACTAAATCAGGCACATAATGTACTAAAAAGAAAAAACCGCATATTCTAAAAAGCATAATGAATGGAATTTTCTTAAATATGAATAAAATTTAATCGCCTAATATAGAATTGTAAAATATTCATATTCCAAAGAGGCCAAACGTTTGAAATTCTTGAAATTTTTGACTATTAATAAGCATGAAAATTTGTAAATTATTTCAGTTAAATATTTTGATAGCATCCACTTGATTTCCGGCATTACTTAAATTATTGATTATTATTGTATCATAATTTTATTTATTAATATATGCAAAACGTAAAATAAACAAAACATCCTTGGATCCTAAATTGTGATAAAAGTACGAAGCACATTCCTGAGCTGATTCCTCATAGGCTACTTTGTTTACTATTTTAATTTAATTCTTCCATGTTTTTATTATCGATAGATTGCATCTTTCGATTACATTTAAAAATAGCAAGGAAACAGGGTTCTGCATAATGAAAAAAACTGGTAAGCCTTTGTGTTTTTCAAAATATTGTTGTTAAGCTTGTTATGCCTCCATAAATTGAAGAGAGATAACAGATATCTGCTTTAAGGCAACTTTGGGATTAAATTAGAATCGATAACAGAAAAAGTGACCTTGGGTAAGCCCGAACTTTTCCGGTTAATAAAGTTTTTTGTTGGTTTCTGAAATTCGAAAAATTTCAATAAGGTCTGTCAAATTAGTAACAGATTCTCATAACTTTTATATTTTTTTCTATTCCGAATGACAGTGCTATAAAGTGGGAACCTATTAAGTTTTATGCATTCAGTCTCTTTGCAAGAGAACTAGTTCATATTTTACATTATCGATGATCAGTCTTTTTTCGAAATTGAGTAAAAAGTCTTGTTAGTAAAGTACGCAAAGCATGCAAAAATTTTGCACAGCAATAATGGTATTTGGATCACTTAGGGGACAATTTTTCGTCATTTCACAGAGCAAGGGAATTAGTGAGCAAGTGCAATAAGGAATCGTGAAGAGAGACTTGTGAATAAGGATTATTGAGTCACAGAGCAGCCTAACTAAACGATCAAAACATTTTGCTCGACTTCGGCTAACTAACTCACTATATAGTGAGCTGCTACTTTTGTTTTCCCATACACTAGCGGACTGCCTTTATGCATAAAGTTAACATAGTTCACTTCAAGGTATTAGTTACAGTTACTCGATCTTGACGTTGAGTCAGTAGTTTTGCTCAAAGTGAGTACAAAAGCTTGCTCTATGCTCTTGCATAGAAAACTATCTACTAGAATTTTGGAGATTTTTGGCAATAGTGAGAATATTGATTAAGGAATTTTATTTTACAGCTTTCCACAATCTCAAAAATCATTAACTCGGCATAAAAAGTAGCGAACTAGTTCGATATCTGAACTTTATCGATCATCGATGATCTAGCATTTGCGATATTAAGCTAAAAATCTGTCTACTTACTGGATGTATTACATTCTAACCCTGCTATGCCAAAACTCCTTAACTCACCCTAAACAGGTAGTCAGATCCTCCTTCTTATCTTAAATTATCCATCAAGACTATCTAAACTCCAGATTCGTACTGCATTACTGCTTCCTCTATCACCAAACATTCACTTAACTTCACCCAAATCAGGTAGTTAGATCCCGCCTCTTTGCAAGGGAACTAGATCATATTTTACATTATCGCTCATCGATGATCAGCATTATGTAAATTGAGTAAAAATCTATCCATGCTTCAAATATTACTGACGTTACTGCCACCACTATTCCAAAACTCCCTAACTCACCCAAGCGGATAGTTAGATCCTGACTCTTTGCAAGAGAACTAACGAGACTAACGTCGATGATCAACATGAAAATTTATATATGTATATGCTCTAGATACGACTGCATTACTGCTTCCACTATCCTAAAACTCCTTAAGTGACCCAAATAGGTATTCGGATCCTGCCTCTTTACTAGTTCATATTTTGCATTATCGATCATCGAAGATCGCAAATCAAAACTATCTTCTAGTTACAAATTTTAGTAATTCCATTAATGTTATCAATTTTTACTTTTACTGCTTCCACTATCCCCAAGTTCATTAACTCACCTAAACAGGTAGTTAGATCCAGAGCTCCCGCATAGAGACAACCATTCTTGCGCTTGATCACATTCGTTAGTTTGTCCACACAGAAGCACTCGTTATCATGCTCCGGTCCAATATCATTGATGAAGTTCTCACCAATGGAGTACCGGAAACCCGGTATGCCCTGATATTGTATATCCGATTGATAGAATAGCTGCACCGAGCGACAAATATCCGCACTAAAGATATACATAGAGTCGCCACGTTGCCGAAAAGGCGGATAGGAGGAGGCATCGGTGCCATTGATCTGATTGCACACCGAGGTCTCACCGCCCTCACCGCTGCCATTCAGCCAAACTTGCAAATTATGCGAATCATCAAGTTTTTGTATCTCCAGCACTTTCATGGCGTCACCTTTGCCCGTGTGTACCTCGTAGACCTCATGACCAGAACCATTTTTCTGTTGGGTTAGAAAGTTCAATGAACTATTAGCACGAAAGTAGCTTTGAATATATTAAAAGAAAAAAAGCTTACATGATTGAAGAAAGAGAATGCCAAGCTACCATCGCTGAGTTCGCGTATGGTCTTGGAACCACTCTCTTTGATCTGGTTACAAATGGCCTTGGCTATGCCTTGAGGATTAATGCAAAAGCGCACGCCATCGAAGAGGTATTCACGCACCGAGGTGTGCACAAACATGGAGTGTGGATCATTGAAGACTGCCTTGAGATTTGCATTCAGATGCACCAAAAGTAAAGCCAGCCCGGGATCATTCTCGGATATTTGTAGCACGGACTGAAAAGATTATGAAACGCATTAAAATTGGGGTTTAAAAAACCGGTAATGACTAAATTTTGCGTGGTGGCAAAGCTGGAGAGGAGAGGAAGTTAGCAGCAGAAGTTATATAACAATAGCAGTTAGAAGGCGTTTTGGGCGCGTTTTGGGGGCGTTTTAGATTCAAGCCGGATTAGTAGCATGTACAGCAGGCAGTAATTTGTAGTATTTTTTATGAATTAATTATTAATAGTTGTTTAATTAACAAGCTGTAAGTGTGTGTATGTATATGTATTAGTGTGCGTGTGTGTGTTTTGATTGACAGCTAATTCTAATCAATCTTCACGCACATCTCCAATGTCGTCTATCCATGTCATTTGCGTCAATTTCGATTTTCATTTAGACAATTTATCAAAATATTTACACTTGCTAGCCAATCATAGGAAGGTTAATGCCAATCATAGCCGATATCGGAATATCTATCTGTACAATATGAACTTGGACTTAATGAGCAAAACAATTAATGTAATACAATATTTATATTTATTTGAAATAAATGAACAGTAGTAATATTTTTGACTGACGGTTGTAATTTAGTTTTTTGTAACTTACTTTGACATCTTGAACAAGGTTGGCAAAGATGCCGTAAACCCAGTCAAAGGGCGCTATAATTATAGCATATAATTTATATTATTATCTATTAGTATTTAAGTAATTACATTTAAGACTCAAATGATGGTAGTTGGGAGCTTGGGGTCTAATTGGATGGATACTCTTTACTTGGTAAAGATGAAGTATAAAATTTGGGAGGTTCTAGTCTGTAAAAAGTCTTTAGAAAAGAAATCATGGAATATGGCGAATGTAAAAGCTGTGAGGGATTGACTTTGAGATACACTTTACTATTATATGAAATAAACGGCCGTGCTTTAAAAAACGAAAATGTATCAAAACATTTTTTAAATTTTAAAATTTACATACATTTCAGAGAATTATAGAATAGAATTTTTCTTTTTAATAAAAAATGCTTGATAAAAAAACAAGAAAATGTCATATTTAAAAAAAAAACAAAAAACAAAATCGCATATTTTTTTCTAAGAAAATGTGTTGAGCAAAAAAATGTTTATATGTTTTCTTAAAGAGCCCTTTTGCCAATTAAAATTTAAAAACATTTAGTTCAAAAAATTAAAAATTTATCGTTATAATTTGTTTTAAAAAATTCTTCCACTAAATCGATTCTATACTGGAAAAAATAAATAAGAAAATTTCACATTTAAAAAAAAATACAAAAATAACAAAATTTAAATTTTTTAAAGAAAATGTGTTGCTTAAAAAAATGAAATATTGTATATATATTTTTAAGGAGCCCAAATTTTTCCAATTTAGATTTTAAAAAATGTTTGGTTCAAAATATTGTTCCATCAAATTGATTTGATTCATATTAAAATAAAAAATAATGTATTAATTTAATTGACATATTTAAGGAAAATACTTAAATATAAAAAAATTTAAAAATTTTAAATTAAAAAATATATAAAAAAGAAAATTCTTATGTATTTTTTTAAGAAAAAACGTTTGAAAAATGAAATAAATTTTAATATATATTTTTTAAAAACACCAATTTAGATATAAAAATATTTGGTTCAAAAAATTTAAAAAATGCTCGCTTTAATAAGTTTAACTATTGTTTCACCAAATCGATTTGATTCAAATTCATATCACAAAAAGAATGAAGAAAATTATTAATTATTTATTTTTATTTATTATATATATATTTTTTAAAGAGCTCTTTGGCCAATCTAGATTTTTTTAAAAAATTAACTCATAAAAATAAAATTTTTTATATTTTTTCTGCTCCTTTGCCAATTTAGATTAAAAAAATTAAATTGGGTTCGAAACAAAAAATATTATTGTTTTAATTTTTTAAAACATTGTTCTTCCAAATCGATTTGAATCATATTGATATCAAAAACATATTTAAGGAAAATACTTAAAAAATAGATAAGAAAAAAATTATATTTATAAAAAAAAAAAATCATATTTTGTAAGAAAATGTGTTAAATGTTTTTTAAAAAAAGGAAATATTTTTTATTTTTGCTTAAAAGAGCCCTTTTAGACTTAAAAATAATATTTGGTTCAAAAATATTCAGTAGTTTAGTCACAATTAAATAGAAACCAAAGGCAGGTTTTTTTTTAATTAATCCATAACGCGCAAAGTTTAAAAACTGAAATAATGCGAAAAATTTTTTAACCCATAAATTAAACTCCATAATTTTTTTCAAAATCGTTTCTAGAATCTTATCCAGGTAGACCCTTAAAAAAATGAACCAATAAGAGACATAAAAATATCTATTTTATTTTTAGGAGACTTTTAAAAATATTTGCGGTTTTTTGTATTTTTTACTGGCATTCCCTCTGGAGGATACCAACTGTCTAAAGTTCTTATAGCTTAGGGTTCTAGAGTTTTCATTTATGGTAGAAGCTCATTTTAAGTTATTTTTTATCAGATTGTTAAAAGAGTGGATCGTTAATCTGAATCAGATTTAATTTAATTTTGATCAAATATTCGAAAACTTTCACAAGACAAAGTTTATTTTTACTAATTTTTCAGGTGAGATACACTTTTTTCTTAATAAGTTGCATCAAAAAAGAAAGAAAATTACTAAATAATCTTAAAAAAAGGTAAAGTTTTAATACTATGTTCCAAAGCCAGAAATTTTTAGCTGAGGTATTAGAAAGATCAGTCAAAAATTCTTTTTTGTTAGACATTGTGAACTCTATAAAATTTTTTTAACCAGAACTTGCTAAGTATTTCATATTATTATTCTACTTAACAAAAATTCCTTTAAACCACCAAGTAAAGAGTATTTAGGCTTCGGCACACCGAAGTAAGACTTTTGTTTTAATTTTTTTCTCCAAATCATTTGAGAGTTAAATGTTTTAGACGGGTTAGTTAAATTACCTAGAGTTGCGACCCTCATATTCTTTATTAATTATTAATATTTTTACTCAGAAATTTCACTTCGGGCTACGCCACAAGCCAAATGCAAAATCAATCAGCCAAAATAAATCTTAATTGCTTTGTCTTTTGGCCACTAGAGTAATATAAAAAGTTATCGGAAGTCTAAAGTGAAATCACAATTAACTTAATGGCTGTCAACTACAACTACAAAGAAATGAGAAAAAAACAATAAAATGCCAACAACAATTCTCAGGAGTAAAATGGCGTACAAGCAAAATGCATTAAGTATACGTAGAGCTTATCTATAATGCAGCAGCGGAAATTGGCCTGGACATTCCGTAATATATTTAAATTTAAATTAAAAATCAATAACCAAAACCATAGCTAAATTTTTAGCAAAAGATAAATTTTCTACAACCCATACCCATACATGCTTTTGTTAAAAAAAGTTTATAGCAGAAATATATAGATACTGATACAAGATACAATTTGTCGCTCTATAGAATTAGTAGTAAATAAAATTACTTTACGTTTCCCTCGTATGCGCTCCATCAGACGCTTTAAAATGCGTACACCGGGCGTGCGATTCAGTCGGGAGTTTAATCTATTTGCAAAACCCTGAAAGATATCTGTGATTTCTCTTTCGAATACTTGTAAAAATGCCTGCAAGATGTGTTTGAAAAGTTTATCATTATATCTGTATATATTCAAAATATATCTCAAAGATACTTTTTAAGGTTGTTCTGTAGTTAGTATTACTTACATTCATATGCATATTCAGGGCTACAATTCGATCGCTTTGTGTATAGGGCGCCGAGGCATCATCATCGAATTCGAAATGCACATTTTGTACGTAGCTGATTTTGGAACCATCCCGTGAAAAATGTTTCACCTTTTTATTGCGATATTGTCTGGGAGTTTGGGGAGTATAAAATATTTTAAAATTCAAAGAGTTATATTTGGTGGCGATAGTTACTTGTATATGTATGGACCGATTTCCTTGACTATGGGTATGGCACCTTGTTGTATCCTGTCCGGATTTGTGACATTGAATATATATACCTTAAAGATTAAGGGCTGCGGTAGATTTACAAAGCGTTTATATTGCTCAGAACCATCCGCGATAATGACGCTCTAAAAAAAAGATAGAAATTTAAAAAAAACGTTTAGTATAAAATTTTTTATAAATTTTATTTTCTATAATCCACATAAAAACACTAGCCAACAAAATTTGTCTCAATTATAGACCTATTTAGACTATTAGATAAATTAATGCTGATCTTGATGCTTGTTATTTCTATATTGGATATAAATGAATCTACTTAAGGGTTTCCCAAACAGTTTAAATATCAAATGTTAATAAAATAAATAAACTTAAATATGTACCAAGTTTTCTAACGTAATGAAAATTTTTTTTTTCCCCGTAAGGGTTCGTCACAAAGAGGTGGGACACTGCGACTAAAAGATCTTTTGTACCATACCCATAAATTACAGCAAAAGACTTTCCGCTTTCCGCATGAATAGCAGTAGGTCTTTTGTTGGTATTGACCTAAGATGGTAGGGACTAATCCGTTCCTTTCCCATGTGACAGGCTCTGTCCCATACCACCGCTGGGCAATCACAGAGAATATGTCTGGTGGTTTCATCGTCTTCTAGATAGAGCCTGTACTCTGAGGAGTCCGATGGGCTAATTTTCTGTGGAAAACTGTTAGAGGTGGCCAGATAGGTAAGCTACCAGGAGCTTTAGGTGCGCTCTGCCAAGACCTTTTGTCTTGATCGCATCCAGAGGTTTGACAAGCACTTTGCTTGACGAAGCCCTGAAAGGGAGAACTAGTATCTCCCATATTCTCCTTCAGCCCACTTGTTTACCATGGTTTTGATTCTGAACCAACCAATACCACAAAACGGCGCTGTAGATGTAGTCAGGGTGGAGACACCCTTTCGTGGTAGATCGTCAGCGATCGTGTTACCATCTACTCCCGAGTGTCAAGGCACTCAACATAGCACGACTTTGTTCCGGGCGGACAGGGTTTGGAGGTAATTCTGTCATTGTTTAACCATTCTGGAGGTGATTCTCGAAGATGATAATACTTTAATAGCAGCTTAGCTATCTGAATAAATGCATATGATTACTTCCCTAGTTTACTAAGGGCGCAGACCTCTATGACATGAGCTTCCGCTTGAAAGACGTTGGGCCAGATGTTCATGGCGGTAGACATTCAGGTGTTGGGTCCAACGATTCCAACACCTACACCCTTCTCAGTTTTGGACCTATCCGTGAACCATTGTTGCCACCGGTGGTTTCCACAGGAGCTGCCATCAGCCCAAGTCTCCCGACATTGTAGAAGGATCTAAATTTCTTGTTATGAAAAAGTTCCGTGATCATAAGATATGATCTAGAGCAGATCGATACGTCAGGAAGGGAATATATAAGTGCGGCATGACCAGTGTCGCTTGCTAAGAGTCCAGATGTGATCTGAATACGTAGTAGACTCTGCATGGCTGACTTTTGGATAAAAATGTGGAGTGGTGCGAGGCCAAGGACTGACTCCATGACAGCTGTCGGACAGGTACGCATAGCTCCCGAGGGAGATACATATGCATAGTAGTCTTTGAAGCTTGCTGCATTTCTTAATGGCCTCATTTTGCCAAAGAATTTTCAATAGGCCCACATGGCTTTAGTAGCTTTGGAGAGTACTTGTTCTCTGTAGGAGTTCCAGTTGACTCGATTGTCTAGGACCACACCTAGATATTTAACCTGGTCTGAAGACTCCACCTCAGTGTTACTTATAACAAGGTTCAGAAGGTCCATGTTGTATGTCTTCGTGAAGGGAACAAAGAACGCTGTGTTCTGGGTGTTGATGCTAAGCCCTTCGCTTAGACACCAATTAAGGGTAATTTGTAGAGCATTATCCATCATCTCTCTGATGGTGCTTTTGTATTTACCCGTCACTATGATAGCCAGGTCATCTGTGTAGTGAATGACTTTATAACCAAGCAGTGTCAGCGTAGTTAAAAGTTCATCGATCACGAGAGACCATAGCAGGGGATATATCACACCTCCTTGTGGACAACCTTTTACAGCTCTTATGCTGACTGTTATACTATCAAGAGATGAAGTTATGTCCCTCTGTCGGAGCATGGATTCGATCCATGCGGTCACGTGTGGTTCTATGTTCTTACGTGCCAAAGCTCTAGAGATAGAACCAAAGTCAGATATTGGACCAAAAGGAAAAAGCAAGAGCAAAATATTTAAATGGCAGTAATTGTTTATTATACTAATTGATAAAATTTTAAATTTAAATTTTTTTAAAATTTGATAGAGTAGACCAGCTTTCATCTTTTTGCTTTTTTGCTAAAATCTATTTCCTTTAATAAATTCGAGACGCGATCTGATAAGATCGCATTATATAATTTTTGGAAACCTACTTATAATACGTGACTTTCAGGGGGGGATGGGTTTTTTTTATTTATTTCATACTGACTACGTGATAACTAGAGAGGGGATGAGGGGTGTAAAAAGTTGAAAAAAATTCGGTCACGTACAATTCGGGTAGGTCACCTATCAGGAATTGCAGATGAAATTAGGTGTGTGCAAAGTTAGATAAGACTTTAAGTGAATAGTTTTTTTTTGCTTAGCGAAACTTTTCTTGGATGGCTCGAAATTTTAATTTAAAGTTTTTGCACATACAAATCTTAATGTAGGATGACAAGTTCTAAGATATTTAATAAATATATAGTGTTTAAGAGTTTTTGGAAAACTATACTTTAAGTAGTGCCATAATTTGTATATAAGGGCTTATAATTCACAACTGGTTAACAATGTGTCTGCAATAGTAATTTTTTTGGTTTTGGTAATGAATTTAAAACTTTCTCATAAAATGTGGGTGATCATTTTCGTTTACAAAACGCCTTAAGCTTTAAGGAATGATTATGGGAGCCGAAATTAAAATAGCTTACTAGCTATTTGTATCCAATAAATAGGTAGATTCTTTAAAAGACTTAATAAAAATAATTGTTTAAAATTGTTATGGAATATTTTGGCCTATAAACATCAAATAAAATAAATATTAACAATGTTGAATTTTATGTTATGCGTTTAATTTGTTTTTAATTTACATTCCCCTAAATATTCTTTCTTCCCGTAAAAATATAATACAAACATCATAAAAACAAATTGTTTTTTAATGCTTATTAACTTGCCGCCTTCTACCAATAATATTAATATTTACTGTATATATAAACATTTTCGTTTGTTTATTGCTGATTCTAAAGTTTTAATTTATGACTTTACGGTCGTTCAAATATTAGCCATAAAAAGATATAAAGATAAACTCATCAACACTTTCGGACTACGAACCAGTTTTCAACATTTTCTCAGCAAATTGCAGTTTATAATAATTAATTGAGACAAGTTTGAATTTTTGTTATTTGATGCTCTTAACTCTTTTGACCATTTTTACTCTTGACGTTTTGTCGTCTGAATTTTTGGTTGGAATTGTTCAGCCGTAAAAGGGCAATGACCAAAATGCTCAAAACAAAAAATAATTATAGTATGGAATTAAAAATATTGTCAAAGCGATATAAAATTTTGAAAGAAATGTGTTATTGAAAATTTTAATTACATGACAATTAGTAGAATTCTTTAGGTTATGATTGAATTGTGATAATTAAATTAAATGGTCAATTTTTCCATGTTGAAATATTTTAAATGACGTAGTTAAGATTATTTTTTATTAACAAGTATTTTAATGTTAATTCGTAGTAAAGCAGAAGGGATCAGCTTTTTTTAATTTTTGTTACAGATTCCCAAAAACACACAGAAATGTTAACTTTTGCTAATTTAATCAAATTAATTAGGATATTTCAATGTTGATCTCAAACATGATTTAATGGTTTTAAATAAATGAAAAATATAACTTCTATCCGAGTTCACTTTACTCCATAGCTTCCTTAATTTTTAAAATTCTCAGTTATTTTTAAGACTTTAAGCATATCGGCTAATAATAAAATACCTATCGCATATTTTTGAATTATTTATAATTAATAATTTCATCTAAAAATTCATCCAAAGATCGGAAATAAAAAAATATTTTAATATGATAGCTTGACAAATGTGGGGGAAGACATTTAACTCTATTTGCTTTCTGGAATCAGCTAATATGAAAGAAAGAGTGGAATGGCTTAATCGATCTTTTTTTATTGAAATTACCACTCTCACTAATTTTATTATAGATGTTATTATTATTATTAAGGACATATTCATAATTTAAACAAATTATAAGTAGCACAGTTTAAAGGATTTCGATTGCGCCATTGCTCGTAGCTCGATGATGGATTTCCCGACATTGCTAATGGTTTGGGACCACCATATTAGTAATACGCTTCTAAGACATCGATTGTTAAATTTTTGGAGTTTCTTGACAATAATACTGGTAATGAACCATGTCTCACAGCCATACAGCAGCACCGACTTTATGCATGCGTTGAAGACTCCTATTTTGATTTTTCGCCGTATATTCGGTTCTATCCAGCTTGGTTTCTACGTAGAACATTGTTAAGTGGCTCGGAAATGCGGCTTAGTATGATCTGGTTGAGGATTTTCATGATGGTTAGGAGGGAGATACCCCTCCCGTTAGAGCATATTTGTCGGTTTCCCTTCTTCGGAATCTTGATAATTACCGATTTCCTCCAAGATTTAGGTACATTTCAGACGTCCAAACAGCTTTCAAGATCGGAGTTAGCTTTTGTGCCATCATGTGAGCATTTGCTTGGAAGCATTCAACGGCGATTTTATCTGCTCCCGGAGCTTTGCCTTTTTTCAGGGTGTTAATTGCACTCTCAATTTCCTCTGGTGTGGGAGGGCTAGTTTTTATTTGCCTGTTTACATTATGTCTGGATTGGGAGATTCTCAGTGAAGCTATTGTAGGAATTTAGTGTTGCTTCGAAGTATCTCTTCCAAACTTATTTATTATTATATGGTGTTACATATAATTTTTGGGCACTGTATGACTAACATGTTTGCACCTTGGCGACAGAGCTGATTTATTATATGTTAATTAACAGTATGTCAATTTTAAGAATTCTGGTATTTTCTGTTAAACTTATTAACAGCACTTCAAACTCTTGACCTTGTTTGTAATTTAGCTTAAGTTTTGCTTTATTTTATGAGCGCCAAAAAACAGTGGCGCCTACATTCAAACAACACTCATAATATTTACAATTCCTTCAAAAATCATTAAAAATAATTCGCAAAGTATAAAAAAACCAAAAATAATACTAAAAACATGACTAGGCTTTATAGATGTGACCAGAAACAAAAAGTGACCAAAAAACTTGTACACTTGATACAATTGAATTGAAAAAACTGTTTTCAAATCTTCGTCAACGTTTTCAAGGTCAATGCACATAAAACCGTCGACCGTCGTAGTTGGCTTGGTTAAGAGCATACAAAACGTTTGATTAACCTTAAGAGGGCCAACGCAAAGAGAGCCTACAACAATTACAGCAACAACAACAACGATAATAAAAACAACAACTATTGACACTGGCCCAAAATTCATTCACAAAAAAACTAAAACTTGAAAATAAAAATAATTATTGCGAAATTGACCAATTTATAAAATTTGTTGGCCCAAAAGCTCTTTTGTTATTGTCTCTTTTGCCGCAAAAATTAAAAAACACAATCTACAACAAAAACAGCAACAGCAACAAAAATCAAAGTCAAAGTGAATTGAAATGTGGCGCGAGAAACGTGACTAAAATTTAAAGAATTTAAATAAAAACAAAATGCAAATAGAGCGGCTACTCTAAGAATTCGTTGCATTTATAGGGTTAAAGAGGTTAATGTGGCGTATGCGCAATATTTACTCAAATGCGTTTTACTTTCTCACAGACGACAAAATTTCACTGACATTTGTTTTAAGTGTTGCACAACGCACAAACAAAATGCAAATACTAAATAAATATTTGTATATGTTAGTTATGTCTGGGAGTCTGCCTTCATTTGTCAAACAACTTCAATTGCTTTGAGATTTCAATTGTTAAA
Organism: Chymomyza amoena; assembly: GCA_037043745.1. NCBI lineage: Eukaryota > Metazoa > Arthropoda > Insecta > Diptera > Drosophilidae > Chymomyza > Chymomyza amoena. The sequence continues at coordinate 175,805 of JBAMAX010001378.1, forward strand.
CATTACGCTAACCACAGTGAGAAGGTATTTGAGTTTTGTGCAGCAGTTTGCTACATGGTCTAGTTTAAATTTAGAAAAATAAACTGCAAGTCTTGGTAGGATAAATAGTCAGTCTAAATGGATTACCGCACAATCCTCTAAGGCTACTGGTTCACACAATTTTTATTTTTTTTTAAAGAAAATTTTTAAGTTTTTATATGACCTTCGATAGATACGTTAACAGACGCATCTTTGGGTAAAACCTGTGAAGATTACTTAGAAACTCTATTTTTTTTTTATTATTATTTATTATTGGTACACAATTATGTATGTTTGAAATAATGTTCCAAAATTATTTAAGAAAATAAATTTTTTTAAATATTAAATTTTAAAATGTGAATTTATAATATAAACAATTTGTTTTTCTCCAAAACAGATTATCGCAAATGACTTCTAATCGAATATCGCAGATCGATTGAAATATTTAAGACAATCAAATAGTCAATTTGTCAAGATGATAGAAACCAATTATTTATATTTTTCTTAACTATTTTTTTAAATTTAATTTTTTTTTTTTCTAATTTACATATGTATTTTTTTATTTATGTTAGAGATAAAGTTCCGAAAATGTTTTAAAGTAATCTAAATTTTCTTAAATGTTGAGTTTAAAAAACTGTTAACTTTAAATTAAAAACTTATATATTTTTATATCTCCTCAAACCAAATTTTTTTGAATGAGTAACTCAGTCAATTTTTATCTAATCGATTTGAAATTTTGAGACAATCCATCAATTTGAAAAGATAACAAGAACTTATTATCTGACAACTCATTTTTCTAAATTTTTTATAACTTTACATATTCTGTTTTAAATTTCAATATAAAACAATTTTTTTTTTTAAATTAAAGTCCCGAAATGGTTAAAAAAATTAATTTTTTAAGCTTTAAATTAATAATTAATTTAAATTTAAAATTAAAAATTTTTTTTTTGTCTCCAAAGACAGATTTTTTCTGAATTACTTCACGAGTAATTCAATTAATTTTTATCCGATCGATTTGAAATTTTGAAACAATCTTTCAATTTGTCAAGATGATAAGAACTTATTATTTTACGACTCATTTTACTACATTTTTTTTTTTAACTTTATATAGTATGAAAAAATTAGTTTTTGCAGCTCATAATGCTATAATTATGTTATTTATATGGATCTTCACGAGTAACTCAGTCAAGTTTCTTATGTGAAAAATACGGTTCAGAAATTTTAAGACCATCTGTCAATTTTTGATCATATAATAATAAGAACATTATTTATATCTAAAGAAGCCATCTTTGGAATCTCTTTCATCCTGACTTCAATGCACCCGAAAAGTCGAATTTTTGCAGTTTATAAACTAATAAATTAAATTTTGTTTTACTTTACCATAAAATAATATTGAAAAATTACCCCTGAAGCCAAATTTCACACAAACTGTCAAGTATTAGGTAATTATATCATAAACAGAGAATCATCTCTTAAAGATCATCCCGGTCCAAAAACTTTTATTTTATCATTTTTGAAAATAATTTAATAGTATTTAAAGCTTTTTCACTAAGTTAAAGTTCTAATATTAATAGTACGCTGAAAAATTGAGTCAAAAACTGTTAAACATATTTTTTAGTCTTCGATTAAATGTTCCTTAAGATATCAAAAATTCAAACTTCCGATTAATTGTATAATTTTTTCATTATTTTTATACAAGGTACATCGACTTGAGGTTTCTTAACACATCTCGATATAAGAACAAATATTTGTTATATTTATTTTTGATAAATAAACTCAATCCCAATGATTTTTCGAAGGACACAATATAAAATTTTATTTTTTTATTTCATTCAATTTTTTTTGAATCTTTGCGATTCACTACTAAAATAATTCTATTACTTTGAATATATTAAATAAAATGTAAGATTTCTGTACAAGATATATCTTGGGTTTCTAAAAACTTCTCATTATAAATAAAATCATTATAAAAATTATTTTTTAAAGAACGCGCATGGATGGAATTTATTTGTAATTGGCTTTGATTGTTTTAATTTTGTTTTTATTTATTTTTTTATAACTACTTGTTATTACTATACTATTAGATCCTTCTATAAACTAGAAGTGAACTGAGGGGTTGTTGGAATAGAAAAAAATTAATTTTTATAAAATTTCTAACCACTAATAGAATCTAAGCTAATCGAAAATTATAAAAAAATATATTGTTTTTGTTTTTTAATTTTATAATACTTGTTTATACTATATTAGATCCTTCTATAAACTAGAACTGAACTGAGGGTTTTTTCTTACAAAATTTATATATAATTTGAAGAGAGCAAAAATAATTTTTTAAAACTAGGGGCTTCTTTCTACCCATTTCGCTAAATTCTTAACTTTATAAAACATGGGAAAAAATCACGAGAAGCAATTATCTTCTGCTATAAACACAACATTTTCTACACTTTCAAAAAGTTGAGAAACACAGTCTTTATTTATATTTAGTGAAGCGTTATATAATATATGTATGTATATATATTATCGCGATACTAAACCATAGAATCAAAGCTAAGTTGGACTTGAAGATTTTTTGGAACCATTTGGCTACTACCTTCAAGACCTAGCCTATATTTTAAAAAAGCATAATAAAAACATCAATAATAATATAACTATTTTATAAAGATTGTACACTAAAAATCTAACCTTTTAACTGCAATAATTTGCCACCTAAAGAGTATGCGCACTTCGTTGCCTTCACAGACTAACCTTCTGTGTTTGGTTTTTATTGATGTTGATAAATTTGTTTATTTGTTTTTTATTCGATTGCATTTGAATTTTAAATAGAAATGCGTGTAAATTGTTTTGGTTTTTATATTATTTTTATGTGCAATGAACACCTTCAAGTTGGCTACTCTTGGCGACTTGCGCGCGTTTTCAATGCGTTTCGAAGGCGTTTCGAAGGCGTTTTGCTACTTGTGTGACATTCGACGGCGTCGCCTGCTTTAACCTTCTTAATGTCGTGTGATTAAGTTTTATGTGCCACACGACCATTAAAATGTTTTCAATATAGTTAAACCCAATTCTAGATCATATCGCAAACATACGGAAGAAACTTTATGTTTTAGTTGGAAGTTCGTAAAGTTGGAAACTTTAAGCGGTTTTTCCGGCGTGCAAAGTCAAAGTTTATAGCGCCGAGCCCATGGGCAAGGTCTCAAAAGTGCTTTACAATGTTTTAAAAACTTGAAACAATATTTATTTTTTCGTTTATGGCTGTTCGGAGACAATTAAGTAAGGCTGGACAGGTCAGTTGGACCATTAAAAGCCGTATAACTTACGATATGCATTCTAATGGATGAAATAACTCAAAATAAAAACAACTGTCAACAACTGACTAATCGTTAAAACCGCAACAGTAACTAAGTATCTTAAGTGACACATACAGAAGCATCCGATACTTGTTTTATCATCTATAGAGAGTTGACTTTAGATATAGCTACGCCCACGGTGACTAACTTGATTTAGTGCTAAGCTTTTTGAATCATATATCAAAACTATGCAGCTATTAATACTTTAGGCAGGGCCGTATTGAAGAGGGCGCCAGGGCCCAGGGGTAAGCAGATCCGGGCCGTAAATAAGCGAGAAAAATAGTTTGAAATATTGAAAAATTGAGCAATATATTACAAATTTTAAGGCCAACGATATGGAAAAAAAGATTATATTGGAACAATCCATATTCGTTTTTATATTTTTTGAGCCCCTAAAACTGAGATCGCTGTTAGAATTAGTTCAAAGAGTTTCGGTCTTGTCCCAACCTTGTTGAAACCTATCTACAAAAAATTCGAGAACGTTAGGGTTCTATGATAACCCCTATAATAAATCTAACCCTATAATTAGCGTCATAGCCGACCTGGGGTTTATTTGATCTGGTTTTTTTTTGAGAGACCCTAACCAAATTCAGAATATATGGTCTGTCCTCTAGACCCAAGAGTTGGATACATTTTTTGTAGTCATGAAAGAGCTTCACATTTTCCACTGCGCTTGGCCTAAATCCGCCCCTGACTTACATACACTGTACGGTTATTTGATGCCAAGAATTTTTTGGTGGGGGCCTTCAGTTTTGGATATTCTTTGTGCATTTTACGCTAATGGCGCTGCATTTTAAGTATTTGAAAACTCATAGTTGCTTTATAAGAAAATTTATGTTTATCGTTGCACGTTGCATTTTAATTTGATGGCATTCTTTGACTTGGAATTGTCCTAGAACTGTTTGGCAAATCAAATTATTTATAGCCTTGCCCACAACGAAATCAATTTTTAAAGCGGCCAATGACAGAGTTCTGGGAATACTATATAAAAAAATCGAAATTTGTTTAAGTTACATTTACATACTAAATGCTTTTATATGTTTCATAAATCAGCTTTGTTATGGCGAATTGTCATGCATCTGTGAGATACTATCGCTTACATTGTTTTGAATATATTTCAATTTATGTTGATTGTGTGGGTTGGAAAATTCTCACTTTATCATATATAGACTTGAAATACTATAATTATAAAAAAACAAAGTTCATGTTCAGTTTTTGCGGTAACTATAACAGCTCGTTATATATAATATAATGTTGTTTTGCAATGCGATTTGAGATATTGTAATGTTGTTTTTCCATTGTACAACTTAATAATATATTATTATAAAATTCAATGCCATTATTTTAAAGCGTACTCAATTCCTGTTGACATTTTAAGGAACAACTTTTCAGAAGGCTGTCATTTTATCTAAATAGGAACTAAACAACAAAATTTATCAAGCCCACATTATGTATGTACATAATATAAATTATTCATGTCAGAATATGTATGCAAATATACGCAGCTCACTGTACTGGATCTTATTGGACGTTTTTCGGCCCCCCTTTAGACAAACATTAGAAAAACAACAAATTCTGGAAAATTCTTAAGCAACAACAATCTTAAGGGAGCGCTTAACCTATATTAGGTTAGTTTAGGTTAGGGGACTTGTCGTTCCTTGTCCCTTGGGACTTGTCGACCCTTGTCCCTTGCGACTTGTCGTCCCAACTCACCTCATGTAAAGAATTGGCTCATTGTGGCACCGCTGGGTGTACCTTAAACCAGCCTTCTTCCCCTCAGAAGGTCACCTATGATTTTAAGAGGAGGAGGGACGTGACTCCGACGGCCTGAATTCAAGCACTAGAAAGTTCTTGGCCTTTTTTTTAACAGGTCAGATAAGTCAGTGAGGAATCGATAAATCGAACTTTGGTATACTTAAAGAACTGCTGCGATTTCGAAGATGATGAATAGTTATCCTAGTTCCATGAAAGTACTAGGTTAGTATCTACCCTAACTATTTAAAGCTGTGTGGGGAATTATGACCCATTATGACTTGAGATAAAGTTAGTTTGCTACCAAAGTCCGGGGCTACAATGGAACAGCATTATGCTTACAAAGTATCCTGTAGATTGCTTGTGAAGCTCATACTACTATCATTAGAAGAACCAAGCGAGATTTCACCAAAGTCTTTGAAGTTATAGAATAAAAATCCGGCAAAATGGATATTAGAGTGCATTAAAGAAAACTGAATTCATTCTTCAAGTGCTTATTGGCTTCAATTAACAAATTCTTGGCAAAAAGTCAAGTACCTTTATTTTAGTAATCATTTCATAAATTGCATAATATTGTCCATTCTGAAATTTTTCTTAAGCTTTCGAAATTCAGATCAAGTATCAGCTAGTTGCGTAAAACAAAAAGCAAAAAAGTTGAAACTAAGCTCTTGAGCAGTAACCCTGTGGTTTCAGGTGGACAGAAAGCTTTAAAGGAAATATAAAAATTAACAGAATGATGTTGTAGTATGTACAACGAAAACAGTATAAAGTAACAATAACTTAATCATCGGCGCTCCGGAAAACGAAAAAAAAAAACAAAACAATATCATTAGGATTTGTTTTTGCGTGCACCCAAATCAAATTTTTTGCTGTCTCATATTTCCCATATACTCACATTTCCCATGATTATTGTTAGCACAACTTGACACCTTTTGAGGGAAATTATCGACAAAAATGCTTTTCCTATTACAAGGGAAATTTATTTATGCAACACATGAACTACTTAAGCAAGATAGGAAGATTTTTTATGCAAGAAATAGACTATATGAAAATTCGGTTCGGGTTCTGCATGCTAGTTTTTGGATTAATTCAGAAATTAAAATAATTTAAAAATAATTATTGATAACTATTTAACTTGAAATTTGCATAAATAGAATCTAAGAATGTCAAAGAATATTTAATAAATTATTTCAGTTAAAAATTCGTACACTTCTAAACCTCCTTTGCCAATTCGTCTTATTGACTCTTGCAACAGATTGGGCGTGTCGCATTTTGAATACTGTACAAGCTGTCAGGAGGCAGAAGAGGAGGAAACAGTGGAGCAACAGAATTAATGATATCAATTTGGTTATTTGATCGACAGGTTGGTTCAAAGAGGATACAGTAGAATAGAGGACTGACTCAAGTGGCATCACAACGAGCTTTTCATAGGCCTACGTGTGTCGGAATGGCAACCACTTAGACCTACCTACCTAGTTAATAGCGAATGCAACATTAATCGGCATAGGAATAATCATATTTTGATGAAATTTCATATCGGTAGATCTTCTGATCTCTGAATAATAGATGTTCTTACTTACGAACTGATAAAAATGGCCAAATGCTCTTAAAGATGATGCATGTGGGAACTCAAAATTCATCTGCTTAGTCATAAACATCTTTTGGTGAAATTTGATGTCTGATTTCTGAGTAATAGCCTTTTGAATAGACGGATTAATAAAGATGATCAACAGCTCTCAAGGATGATACTTATGGGAACTCAAAATTCGTCCAGCCTAGTAATAATCATCTTTTGTGTGAAATTTTATGTCAATAGGTCATGCGGTCTCTGAGTTATAGGTGTTCATACAGATGAACTGATAGAAATGGTCAATTGTTCCCAAAGATGATGCTAGAAACTAAACAGTTCACCTGCCTAGAAATAATCATGTTTTGATGAAATGTGATTTCTTAAGGTCTTCGATTCTTTGAGTTATAGGTGTTCCTAGTTACGTACTGATAAAATTGGTCAATCGCGCTTAAACATAATGCATATGAGAACTTAAAATTCACCTACCTAAAATGAATCATATTTTGGTGAAAGGCTTTGTCTATAAATCTGGCCTCTGAGTTATAGTTGTTCATGCAGACTGGACTGATAAAGATGGTCAATTGCTCACAAAGATGATGCTAGGAACTAAACTTTCACCCTGCCTAGAAATAATCATCTTTTGGTGAAATTTGATATCTATAGGTCTTTTAGTTCACTGACTTATAGGTGTTCCTGCTGACGTACTGATAAAATTGGTCAATTGAGTCGCAAAGATAATGCATATGAGAACTTACAAATCGCCTACCTGGGAATAATCTATTCTTTTTAAAATTTGTTATCTCATACTTAAGTGCTTCATACAGACGGACTGATAAAGATGATCAATTGCTCTCAAAGATGATGCATTTGAAAACTAATCATCTCTTTCACCTTTATCTGCCTGTTATAAACTACATGACCTCATCTAAAATACCCTTGATCCCATGTTAGCAGTGTATAACTATCATTTACGGCATACCAAAAGTCTTGGCTTAAAGAGTCACATTGAAAAGTTTCGCCTTTGGTTTCTTCAAATGCCAAATCGATTAACTCACTTGGTCAGAAATTATAATAAAAATATCGATATATTTTATGTGCTAATCCCTATATTTTCAATAAGCCATTAGATACAAGATAAATCTGTAGTAATACAGTCTAAATCATCAATTTGAACGCAAAAGTTGACCGGAACTTGTATAAATGTATATTATTTTCTCATTTTGCTCAACTATTTATTATATTGAATCAATTTGGCTGCCGAACCATTCATGTATCAAAATATGCTTTGAACTGTGTACCTCCAAATTTTATTTATTTGTACCCAGTGCTCAGTGCATTCGTTGGTTTTTGATAAAACTTTCGAAAGGCATTTTTTTATTTTCATTTAAATATACGCCAATCGTAGTACTAAAAAGATATCGTTCTTTTTAGTTAATTAAAATATTATAATATGAATATCAAGAAACTTTATTTGAATACAAAAACATATTTCATCTTCCAATTTTTGAGTGTGCAATCAAGAGTTATAAATTAGCTAAATAAAATTACGTATACGCAATGTTGAGTTGTGTGGGCGGCGAAGATAGGCTTGGCCAGATCGATCAAAATATTGTGTAAATTTGATGTGATCTATCAGCAGCCAAGTTTCTACTCTTTTCAAGCATTACTTAAGCTATTTCCAAAAATTTAGGATATTAACTTAATGTGAAGGTCAGAACTCTCAGGTTTTATTCTCTATCTTGTCACTAACGTAAATAGAGAACACACTTAGCAGAAGAAGTTAACACTTCACAATCCTTATTGAATTTACAGATTTTTTTAACAATCGTAGATCTTATTTCAACTAATTCCTCGAAGCTACAGGGCCAATAACAAATGGTTTAAATGAAGCTTAACAAAGAAACCCAGTCAGAACCATTGAACAAAATTTGGGATTGAGACTCAATGTGAAGTATGCCAGTCGAACTCTCAGATTTTCTTCTCTTATTTTGTCGCTAACGTAAATGGCTAAAAAGGGGAGCACTCTTAACAGATGAAATTAACACTTCACAATTATTATACATATACTCTACATATTCATTTAACAATCGTAGCCATTATTTCAACTGATTCCTAAACGCTAAAGAGTTCTATACAAATGGTCTATATGAAGCTAAACAAACTCCTTCAGAACTACTGAACAAAAGTAAGTATAACACTCAGTTATATAGGAACAAACCTAGTCCAAGCCAATTATGTATCTCATTAGTAAAAGGGCATTTGTGCACACTCTCGATACATAATTGGGTAATTAAGGGAAATCGATTGAAAATGAGTAGTTTTCGATTATAAGGCTCTATGCTCCACTTAGGAGTCCAGAATTCGTAGTTGTATATCAGATAGTATATCAGATTTCATAACGAGGTTAAAAAAGGTCAAGCCTCTTTTAATGAGAAAATGATTCATTGTTCGTTAGAACTATTTTTTATGACGTTTTTATAACCAAAATACTATTTATGTCATGGGCAAGAATATTGGAATGGTCATATTTTCAGGCATAACAAGCATCTGCACATTTCGGATTGAAATGTGACGTCAATGACAACGTGATGTGATTTGCCTCAAGAGTGAGCTTAACGAAAACTATTGATCTATGGCTTGACTCTTTGGAATTGACAAAGTATACAAAGGCATGTTAGATACTTTCTAAAGAGCAATGTAAATATTTATAAGTTGACAATTTTTGTATGTGCTTAAGAAATTAAATGCTTTCTTAAAAAATTCCAGGCGTAAACTACTTCAATGATATTGTTTGTTATTAACTCACATCGATTGTATCTTTGAATAATTAGTCATAGTTTTATATATATAGAATCAACTAATCTGAAATGTTTGCTTTTAATTCCGTGCTCAACTGAACTCAAATGTATAATCTTGAAAATTTGTTTTCAATCTCGTGTCCTAATATTGTCTGGCTTGTGGAACTAAGGAAGATTCTCGATTGTCTTACAGAGAAATTGGAATTTCAATTTTTTAAACTGATTCCATTATAATTAAAAAAATTACGCCTAAAGTCATTTAAGCTGATATATAGAACTTGTATCTACTAATCTAAATCTTTTCTAAATCTAATCTATCTAAATCTTTTCTTGAAGCTGTAAATCTTTAATTTTATTGACTAGATCAATTTTTACTAGAAAGATTTAGATATAAGACTCAACAAAACTTAATTGTATAAACTTGACAATTTGATTTAAAACTCTTGTTCTAAAATGATCTGGCTCGAGGAACTAAGCAAGATTCTCGATTGTCTTACAAGGAAATAGTAATTTTTATTTTTTAAAAAAATGTCGCCTAAGGTCAATATAACTAATGTCTTATAGAACTTGTATCTATTTATCTTTAAAATACATTTTATATAGATTCTTTTTAATTTTGTTGACTAGTTCAATTTCTAATAGATTTTTTACTCTTTTTTCACATTGTACTCACCTGTTCGACTTTTTTGTGCACCATTGTTGGGAATAAAATCCAGCCACAGTAGGCGCCCAGCACGGCCACAATGGCGCCCAAGGCGCTAACTATTAGCGACCAGTGTAAAAATTTAAACATTTTGAACATTTTTTCGAGTTAAAAGAAACGAAGCCGGTACGAAGAAGACAGAGAAGAAAGAGCGGCTGTGTTCATTTGGTCACGATTCCAAATCCGTTAGCTGCAATTGTTAGGTTACACTTTTGGATTTTGAACTTCAGATAGACTTTAAAAATGGCTCATAGTTTGTTGGATTGGTTTTTGTTTTTTGGGGGGGTGTTCACGCTGATGATGATGATGCTGACCTAGGTTAAGTTTTTGAAGAGGCGAGCAGCTGATTGAAGCTTTTGTGAAGATTTCGATGCGGTGTTTTTTGTTGTTGTTGGTGATGGTGGTGTTGGTGTGTGTGTGTGTGTGAGTGTGTTTAAGGTGAACAAAGCGCACTATTTATAAGATACTCGTTTTCTGGTTTTGCTGGCTTTGTTATATTTTGAAATAAAACAAGTTGGATGCGTTGTTGTATGTCGTTTAGTTTGTTGCTGTGCTTATTGTCTTTATATATATATATATATATGCTTATACATATATATAGCACATATATGTATATAAAATATATTATTATATTATGCTGCTTTTTGCTGTTGCTCTTTTTTATTTTGCCATAGTACAAGCGCAAAAAACAAGTTTTTGGCCAACTAGGGTGTAAATAATGTTGTTGTTGTTGAGGGCACAGCGTGATTTTTTTTTTTTTGGGGCGCAACGCGAACTGTAGCAGTGAAAGCTTGTTGTTGTTGCTGCTGCTGCTCAGCTGTTTTATTTTAAAAAAATATTTGATTAAAATTCAATTCCACAATGTTAACTTAATTAGGTCGCAATGTCAATAAAATAAAAACCAAATATTTAAAAAATCTTTTTTATTTTTTCAGTTAGGGAGCTGCTACAACGCGTTGTGTTTTGCAAGTGACACGGCAGGATAATTGCGGCACTTTTTTATTTGGTTTGGCTCGGCATATAAAACGTAAGCCTTATATGTAGCTGATGTTATCAGAAACACATGTGTGTGAGTGTGTGTGTGTGTATCTGTGTTTGTGTGCCACTAAGGATTGGCGTGCCGCGCGCAATTCGATAAAATCGCGCACATTTATTACACTTTGTGCCGCACGCGAATTGGGGAAAATCAAACGGAAAATGGAAGCTCTAAAGCGTTAGTAAAATAATTTTCACTTTGTAATTGAGTTGTTGCAGACGCTCTTAATGCTATACCCAGACTCACTTGGGCTTTTTTTTGGTAGATACAACACCAAAACTATCTAAATTTAATTTGTTTCAAGCTTTTTGTCGTTGCGCGTTTTGCGTTTTGTGCAATGTGCCGCTATGAATACCCAAAACCGACTGCCAAAGTTCAACTCAAGTGCACCACACACATGCTGATACTGACACAGACACACGCTCACCAAGAGACAGCTTCAAGCTGCAGAGTTTAAGCTGCGCTGCCACCGAGCGTAGTTTACAGAGGCCCTAAAAGAGAGCGGACGAGCGAGCGAGCAAAGTACTCAAACTATCTGCAGAGCCAGCGAAGCATGCGCCAAGCCATCTAAGGCAGAGACAACAACAAACAGAGTCACAATACCAACAACAATAAACGCAACGAGCAGCGTCACATTAACAACAACAATTAACGAAACTAAAAATTGAGCGTAATGTTGACAGCCGTCAATGCAGAGCGTAAAGACCACGAAAGAAAAGAGAGTTGAATTTAATGCCTTGATTTAGTTGTAATACTCTTTGCTGAGAATGATGATGATTGACTAATAGCCCAGTCAAATTAGGGTTTCACTGCGGAATGAAAGATAATAAGCTGGAAATTGGTAAAAACCTTTGTTTTGTCGCCCTAAATATTGTCTCAAAAGTCACAAATGCTATTGTGTCCGCGTCTTAAGATATTGAAGGTCAAAGGTCACAAAAAACGATTTTTCGCGAATATCTCGGTTCCTATTGCTTAAATGATATTTTCTCTTATTATCAAAGTTGTAGAGTATAAAATTCTCTACAACTTTTGTCTACACTTTTTTTTTATACGATCAACCGTTTTTGAGGTAGAGCGCGAAGAGTGCGCAGCGTACAGTCATATGAGCTAATGCAGGGTCAAGCGTGAGTTACGGTTATCAGTACGTTGTATAAAGTCAATTATTGACAAAAAAATATAATTATTAAGCAATGCCCATTATTTCTGTACTTATTATTAATTATTCAACTATAGTATATTATTAATTCTGGATTATCTATTTTAATTATATTTTAAAATAAAAAGACAGTAAGGAAATATATTTTAGATATACCTTTATTTATCACTAAATATGGCACGTTATACATTTATTAAAATGTGAGTTTAAATATTGAAATTAATTGTGTGAATCGAATTAAATTGCGAATGGAAGCTAGTTATCTTCTTCTTCGTCGTCTTCTTCTTGTTGTCGCTCTAAAATATTCAATTCATTGTCAACATCCTCATTATCGGTCATATTCATTTCCAAACCTTCTAGAATTTCAGGATCGTATGTGCTTTCTTCATCGGGATTACTTGGATATAGTGGAGCGTTGAGGCAAGCTTGTCCATTGCACTGGCCACAAGCTAAAGAACATAGTAGCCCTGATTGTCTGCATCCACAGCGGGAACCACAACCATTTTTGCAATTGCAAAATATTGTGTTTAGTAGTTCGGCTGGTGCTGGAGGTAATAACGTTGTTATGGGCTCCAGGATTTCATTTTCAAGCTTCCAGCCCCATTCTTGAGGTTCTAAGTTCTTCCCTAGCCACGTTTGAATCTGGTAGTAGACACGATTGATATGTTGACGGGCTGCTACACTTCTTGGTGGAAGTGTTGACAATTGTAAAGGTTTATTTAGTGGTCCCTTGAAAGAGAAAGTGACCTTGAATACAATAGAACATACGTCCCGGCTATAAATAGAAATGATCATAGGGTAGGGACAAGTATTTCCAGTTATATAAGTATTTAAAAATTTACACGTTTTAAAGGAAACATATATAATGTCGTTTTAACTTAAAATATAACTAAAATAGATAATCCAGAATTAATAATATACGATAGTTGAATAATTAATAATAAGTACAGAAATAATGGGCATTGCTTAATAATTATATTTTTTTGTCAATAATTGACTTTATACAACGTACTGATAACCGTAACTCACGCTTGACCCTGCATTAGCTCATATGACTGTACGCTGCGCACTCTTCGCGCTCTACGTCAAAAACGGTTGATCGTATAAAAAAAAGTGTAGACAAAAGTTGTAGAGAATTTTATACTCTACAACTTTGATAATAAGAGAAAATATCATTTAAGCAATAGGAACCGAGATATTCGTGAAAAATCGTTTTTTGTGACCTTTGACCTTCAATATCTTAAGACGCGGACACAATAGCATTTGTGACTTTTGAGACAATATTTAGGGCGACAAAACAAAGGTTTTTACCAATTTCCAGCTTATTATCTTTTATTCCGCAGTTGACCCCTTTTTTTACCTAATTTGACTGGGCTATAATGATAGACTATTTTAGTTGAGGTTTGTAACAATATGAAGGGGTAGCGAGGTGTTGGAGGAGTAGCAATGCTTCTGAGCCGTGGCAATCACTGATCATTGTTGGATTCTTGATAAACGTAGTGATACTTAGGGCATGGCACCGCCCCTGACAGTATCTGTTAGTTCGGCTTTTGCATGATATATTTTCTACTATCAAAATTAAAGTCATGATTCAAGGCCATGATTTATTGGTTCAAGCACATTGCCTGTTTAAAGTTAAAAGTTGGAAATGGTGTTTTTCGAATAATTCCCACATATCTTTAAACAAGTAGGAAATTTTGAAATTTTACAAAATAAGTCCTCTATCATATTTCAACGATTAATAAAATAATATAACGCGTGAGATAGACCAAAGATTTACATCTGCGCATAATTGCTATTTTGGACTTAAAAGACATTTGAAAAGTAACCTCTTAGACAGAGGGACGAAAACCCTCCTGTGCCTTACACTAATTGTACCTGTACTAGATGTTAAGCAGGGCAAATGAAAACGAACTCCAAATATTCGAACGTAAGATCCTGCTAAAAATCTTTGGGAGAATACAACCATATTATGTAGCCACACGGTCACCCCGGACATAATTACATTCCTTAAAATAGACCGACTACAATGAGCTGGCCATATAATGCTTGGACAGTGTGTAGATAGCCGAAGAAGTTGAGATAGTTGAATGGGGTCGATCAAGAGGCTGAGGATTTGGGACTGAGATGTTGGAGAACGTAAGCTCCAGATCGCGACGACTGGAGGCGAAAACTATAGCAGGCAAAGACCTCGTCCAGGATTTTCTCGCCAATGATGATAATGATAAAGTAATACCCACATATGTATACGAAAAGAACTCGGATTTTTTTACTTAGAACAAAGTCCCTTATCTTATATAAAACGGATGCTGCAGAAGCATTTAATGGAATCTTAGAGATCACTTTATAGACCTCGATTAAACCGATGACTTATGGCTAATCTCATTGATGTCATTAATGACACTTTGACGTGCAGAAAAATCTTGATGGTGAAAGAATCCAATAAAGTCGGTATTCGAGATTAATGCTGAAGAAACTAAATTACTTTAAGTGAATGTGGCCGGATCTGAGTAGCAGTTTTTACGTGGCAAATTCTAGCATTCAAAACGTGAATAGAGGTGCAGCAGACGATATATAAAATAGAATCGCTAAATCTTGTAGTAATCCGTTATCGCGAAAGATCGTAGCCGATAGAAGCGTTTTGTAGAGGCCCTAAGCCCCACTGGGGATAACAGGGATTGAAAGAGAGATACAAGAGCTCTATATCGCTAGATAGTTTGATGGCTTAATATTTTGTGATTAGCTTGGAAATTATTGCCGGATTTAACTGAAAAATTGTTTAACTGCTTTGTTTCAGGCTGTTTTTCAAGAGTAATTTGGATCGCACAACTTTCTTAATACTGATAAAATTCAATCTCTCAAGAGCAATGTGAGAAAAAATTCATCTTTCTAAAAGATTTTTTTTTAAATATATATAAATATCATAACAATATCTTCCTGTTGACCAACACGGCACCAGTAGAAAATGAAAATAAAGAGACGAAAGAGGCATTGGATTGGATTGAGACAGTCACAAAATAACATTGGAAGGATGTGACTTGAATGAAGTCCAGAAGAGAAGAAGAGGGCGTCCATCTACCATCAGGATCCGCTCGGTGAGTGCGGAATGTCAATGAAAAGTCCCTTGGCCAGTTATTAATAACTAAGCTCAAAATTAAGAAAACTGGAAATAAATTTGTAGCTGCCCCATATTCCGTTAGGAGTGAGCTTCTGAAATCAATTTATATAATATATAACTATGTGCATATTTTTGTGATATGAATGATAAATTTTAAGGAAATCAAAATATAATAAATATTCGGTCTATTGTAAGTACCGGCACATCATCTTTCTTCATTTTCGCCACTGAAAACAAAATGCTAAATGTGGAACATTATTTGTTACATTGCGTCAATAAAAGGAATCGATTTGAGTGCAACCCTTTAAAATTTGAGGAATTTATGATAATGTAAATAAATAAGGTAGCTGGAACAAGGCTGGGCTGCTAAGCCAATAAAGTACTCATATAATTGATTGTAAAATTTTGAGTGCTTAATCAATAGTAATAAATTTTTAAATAAAATTACGTATACGCAAAGTGTTCTGTTATGGACGTTTGAAGCAGGCATAGACAGGTGGAGCAAAAATTTTGTGCAAATGTAATGCATGCTATTATTAACAAATTCATCAAGTTTTAATCGGTATAAGCAATTATCGATTTTATACATAATATTTGGTATATAAGCCAAAGGTTGGCATTACGAGAGTTGAACTGTCTCGACTAGATCTAGGTACAAAAAAGAATCTCCATTTTGATTTTCTGTCCTGCAATCCCTTCATATGCCTGCACTATTTTTCTTTCGCTACAGGGCATTTAAACTTCGGCTCCTTAGCTCAAACTTTCTCTTCTCACTTAAGTGTGGCATTCGCTTTTGCGGACTGCGCGGCTTTGTTAACTTTTGACACCTTTAATGATGCTGCGCGCCCCCGTCGCGCTAGCTGTTAAATAGTTTTTTGTTGTTGTTGCTGCACTTAGTTTGTTGTAGTTGCTGTTGATGTTGTTGTAATGATGAGCAATGTTTATTTTATTTTACTGTGAAGTTAGCTGTCAGTTTTTTGTGTAATTTACATATAAAAAAAAATGTGTACAAGCCATTAGCAAATTAGTGCAAGTTTTTTTGGTTCTGTTTCTTTTTTTTTGGCTCATTTGAGTTGCGTTAATTAATGAAGGGGGCAAAACATTAAGACATTAGGCTAGAGCGAGATAGCTTAATGTCATTAAATTAGTCTCATAATTACTGGCATTATTAAGTCTAATATTTAAATTATTATCTAGCCGACATTTGCGCTTTCCACTTTGCTTTTTATTTATAATAATAGTTGTAGTTATTGATTTATGCTTTCTATTAAATATACTAACTGTCATATTGGTTTGAACTACTCTTAGTTTTTTTACGCTCTTATCTTTGCGCTCTTTGAAGACGCGTGGGTGCCAAACTTGGCTACTAAAAAGTGGCAAAAAAAAAAGACTCCAAATGCATTAACAGGTTTGCATGCGCTCTGTCTGTGGGGCAAAACATCTGAAGCGGAGCATTTTCGAAATTGAAACTTGAATTTTCAAGGTTTTCAAATGAAATTTTTCTTTTGCAAAATTAAGATTTTTTATAAAGCCAGCTGAAGCTGAATATTTATTCATTTTGAAAAATAATTATTTGTAAATTATTTTTTATTAAACTATTTTTTTGGGAAGAACATAATTACCATATGATCGTTAAATTTTAGAAAAGATATCTACAGCAAAAATTAACAGAAATTTTGTGGACTTTGTCAATATTAAATTGACTATTTTTTATCAAGTGGCCGTCGGTGGCTTAAGTGGTAGCGTACTCGCATCTAAAACCGAAGGTCGGTGGTTCGATTCCCCGCAGTAGCACTGGTACATTTGCCTAGCACTGGCATCGCTAGCTCAAAGACGCTATTTGCCATGAAAGTCTCTATTAATTAAAGACACCGCCGTTCGGATTCGGCTATAAACTGTAGGTCCCTGTTCTGTTCGAACAGTTATTAATAGAGATCCCCTATGCCCCTCCTCCAAGGGGTCTAACAGGGAATTATATATATATATAATATGTTTTTATCAAGTCAATTAATATTTGATTTTATTTCATACATTTTTTGCATATTTCTTTTAATATTTTTCATACAGTCCATTTCGTTGCGATGTATAAGAAAAATTACTAGCAGCTGAATACATTTTTACAGAATATTTTTTGTTCGATTTTTTGAAATCTATGATCTACAAATTTTTAAATATCAGAACTTTGAACTTTTCCATTGAATCGATTATTGTTAATTAAGAATAAAATATATATGATTTAATTTTACTTTTATTTATTCAAACATTATTTTTAATCAAGTCCAATTCTTTGCGTTGAATAAGAAACATTATTATTTAATTTAATTTAATTTTTTTAAACTTATTTTTTTTGTTAAATTTTTAATTTACATTAATTTTTTAACAGCAGAACGATTGAATTTTAAAAAAGTATCTGCAGCGAAAATTAGCAGAAATTTTGCTCAACTTTGTCGTTTTTGAATCGATTATTTTTAATCAACCCTATTGCTTTGCCATTATTATAAATAAATATTATTTGATTTAAAGTGTTTTTATTATTATATTGTATTTTTTTTAAATATCCCTAATCAAGTCAATTTATTTGCGTTGAATACGAAAAATTATTATGTAGTTTATTTTAATTTTTATTTGAATTATTTTTTTAAAATACTTTTTAATTTAAAATCTTTGATTTTAAATCGTTACATTTTTAAAAAGATATCTGCAGCAAAATTAATCTGAAATTTGGTCAACTTTGTCGTTTTTGAATCGAATATTCTTAATCATCTCCATTACTTTGCATTAAATAAAAAAAATTATTATTTAATTTTTTTTTTTTTAACTATTTTTTTGTATTTCTAATCAAGTCCATTTTTTTGCGTTGAATGAGAAAAATTATTATTTAATTTAATTTAATTTTTTTTAATATTTTCAAAATTTAAAATCTAGAAATTTTTAACATCACAAAGTTGAATTTTAAAAAATATATCTATAGCGAAAATTAGCGGAAATTTATTTATTTTAGTTTTTTTTCAAATTTTTTCTTTTAAAATAATAATCAGCTTCATAACTTTGCTTTGCATAAAAAAATTATTTTGTTATATTTATTATATTTTTAAATTTATTTAATCAAGTCGATTTCTTTGCATTATATAAGGAAAATCAATATTTAATTTATCTTAATTTAAAAAAAAATTTTTTTTAAATATTTTTAAATTTATAATCTTAAAATTTTTTATTTAATCACATTTTTTTAAATCTCTTTACCATCTGTTAATGACTCAGCTCTGGAGCTATAACTAAACCATGACCCGTTTCACATGTTTTGACCCATTCACGACCCAGGCATGTAAAAACTTGTAACAACAACAACTACAACAACATCGACAGGCACTCAAAAGAGCAGCGGGTGAAGCGTTGTTTTTTTTTTAGTTTTGGTTTCTTTTATTTTTTTTTATTTTTGAACTTGACACGTTTTTGCTTTGCTGCTGTTGTTAATATAAATTGCTTTTCGCTGCTGCTGCCGCTGCTTCGCCTGCTGCTGCTGTTGTTGTTGTTAACATTATTATTGTTGTAATTATTGTTGTTGTTGTCGAATTAGTTGTTGTGCAAAAATGTAAAGCTTTAAATATTAAACAAATGCCAAAAAGCAAAGCAAAGCCGGCTCAAACCGCAGCGTCAGTTAGAGTTGGGTTAATCAGTTAGACGAACTTTTCATTTTGGCCAAAAGCAAACACCAACAAGCCGCTATTTGAAAGGTTGCGTATGAGTAATATTTTAAACAAATGTTTGAGGCATGTTCAAACATTGATTGGAAGAGCGGATAAAATTGTTAAGTGATAACATAAAATTTGGCTTACAACGGCATTGAGGAAACCTTTTATGGTTTTATTTTATTTTTGTTTTATTATTTTTATTGCTTTCTAATGCAAAATATGCCACGAGCCAAAAAAATAAGAGTCGGAAACAGGTCTTCCTATTATTTGATAATGAAGTGTTTACTTTGTTAATTTCATATTAACTGAATAGAAACTAAAATTTAAATTAAATGTAACGAAGCCTAAAAATCTAATAGTTTTTTGCAGTTGATTGAAATATTTTTTAACAAGCCGTAAAATTATTTTTTTATTAGCCAAAAATGAGGTCGAAAATTTACATATAGCCGTATCATAATGAAAATCGCAAAAGCTAACTAAATTTAATTTGACAGTTTGATGCTGGTCCTAAGAAAAACTTATAAAAATAAAAAAAAAATATTTAAAACAATGTAGGCGGCAAGAACACATTTTTCAAAATTTAATTAATAAATTAAAGCACTGCTTCAAGCAGTTTGTCCCTTTTAAGTCTGATTCTTGGGACATGGCTTTTATGTCCCATTTTATTTAGCCAATTTTTTCTCGAAAGCTCTATTTTTATTTATTTATTTTTAATTTTTATATTTTTATATTCACGTTTTCATTGATATTCTCAAGTTGGCTCCGAGCTAGTTTTTTTGGCTAAAACAGCTTGTTAATTTGGTATGCACCTACTTAGCCAGCTGATTACCTTGACTTTGGTCTAGTTAGCCAAAAAATAGATTTCAAATGCAGTGTGCAAAAATTTGGCTAAAATTTAGTTTCCATGAATAAAATTAAAATAATTTTTTATTAATATTTAAACATCTACATCAGATAAACTGCATAATAATAAATGATAATAAATGGGGTCTGCAAATTTTATGAGCTTGCAGTGCAACATTTTTACTTAATTGAAATATGTTTATAAATGTTACATTAACCACACATCGATATTGCAATTTAAATATTTAAATATGTATTTATGTTGAATATTTCTTGTTTTTGCACGGTTTTTGCAGAGTCACAAGTGCGGCCTCTTGACTAACGACCTATATACAAACACACACACACACGCACGCACACAAAGGCGCACATTCATAGACAACATAATAGGTTGTCAAAAAAGTCTTGCGGTATTTCCGCCAGCTTGTCTTTGCAAGCGCGTAGTTCTAGTTGTATTCGTCGCATCGGTTCACGCTAGAGCTTTTTGGAAAGCTCTTTTTACGTGCTAACACGTGTTTGATTAATTGTTGTTTGCTTTTAGTCGTTCGTGAGTTATAGCGTCGCAAACATGGAGCAAAATAAAGAGAAAATACGGCATATTTTACAGTACTACTACGATAAAGGCAAAAATGCATCTCATGCTGCCAATAAAATTTGTGCAGTTTATGGACCCGATACAGTTTCCATTTCCACCGCACAACGATGGTTTCAACGTTTTCGTTCTGGTGCAGAGGTGATCGAAGATGCGCCACGGTCCGGAAGGCCTGTTGTCGAAAATTGCGATAAAATCGCTGAATTGATCGAAAGAGACCGGCATAGTAGCAGCCGTAGCATCGGCCAAGAGCTGGGCATGAGTCATCAAACCGTTATAAACCATTTGAAGAAGCTTGGATTGAAAAAGAAGCTCGATGTATGGGTGCCAAACGACTTGACGCAAAAAAACATTTTTGACCGTATGGATGCATGCGAATCGCTTCTGAATCGCAACAAAATCGACCCGTTTTTGAAGCGGATGGTGACTGGCGATGAAAAGTGGGTCACTTACGACAACGTGAAGCGTAAACGGTCGTGGTCGAAAAGCGGGGAAGCTGCCCAGACGGTGGCCAAGCCTGGATTGACGGCCAGGAAGGTTCTTCTGTGTGTTTGGTGGGATTGGCAGGGAATCATCCACTATGAGCTGCTCCCCTATGGCCAAACGCTTAATTCGGACCTGTACTGCCAACAACTGGACCGCTTGAATGCAGCACTCATGCAGAAGAGGCCATCTTTGATCAACAGAGGCCGAATTGTCTTCCATCAGGACAACGCCAGGCCACACACATCTTTGGTGACGCGCCAGAAGCTCCGGGAGCTCGGATGGGAGGTTCTTTTGCATCCACCGTATAGTCCGGATCTCGCACCAAGTGATTACCACCTATTTCTGTCCATGACGAACGCGCTTGGTAATCGGAAGTTGTCCACAAGAGAGTCCTGTGAAAATTGGCTCTCCGAGTTTTTTGACAATAGGGAAGCGAGCTTCTATAAGAGGGGCATTATGAAGTTGGCATCTCGTTGGGAACTCGTCATCGAACAAAACGGCGCATATTTGACTTAAATCGCATTATTATAACCAGTTTTATGAACAATTGAAAATTCAATAAAAATACCGCAAGACTTTTTTGACAACCTAATATATACTATATGTACACACACATACACGTTGGTGCTTGACCTGAAAATTAAATTCAAATCTCAAGCAAATACTTTACAGGGAAATGGCAGGAAACGCAAATAAAAAATAAGGAAAACAAAAACGAAAAAAAGAGGAAAACTTGGCAAGCAGCAGGTCGTGTTTTATAAATTGATTGCATGTTGCCAGTCTAAAGACGACCTACGGCAACACACAGATACTCACACACACGCACACATACATAACAACAAACTCACACCCATAAACTCTTCCTCAATTAGTGAGTGCTTCATGTGGTGTAGTCGCACTTCCTGAATTTCATTATTCGGCCTAAAAGTATGCAACATAAATTTCCGAGCTTAGTTTAGTATAAATAGTAGCTGCTAATTAGGGTAACTAAGCTTTCAAGAGGTTTTATGTTTGAATTTATTACTGGTATATACTTTTGGGCTGCGTACAATTCCAGGGGCATACTTTTGGGTGGCTTCACATTGGCCTATGGGTACACAAAAATCAAGGAACTGACCAATTGGCAAAAACACCGCCGCTTCGCGGTATACCTCTTAAGTGGGCAACCGAAATGGAGCGGTACTAACTCCCATCCTGTCGGAGGAAGCTTACGACCAACGTGGGAGAAACCCAGCCCATTTAAATCCAACCAGCGTCTGCTCATTATTAGGCAGGATTAATAACCTGTTAGAAGGTATAAAAGGCTTTTACCGTCCGTAGCGAAATATTTGGTATGATGACGATTGCCGCCGCACAACTAAAGAGAAGAATATATATGATTCCCTGACTGACCCCTGGGAGATGCATGGTGATCTCTATTAATAACTGTTCAAACTGAATAGGGACCTACAGTTTATAGCCGAATCCGAACGGCGGTGTCTTTAATTAATAGTGACTTTCTATGGCAAATAGCGTCTTTGAGCTAGCGATGCCAGTGCTAGGCAAATGTACCAATGCTACTGCGGAGAATCGAACCACCGACCTTTGAGTTAAGTGGCGAGTACGCTACACTACTACACCGATGGCCAAAGAGAAGTATACTGTCTACCAAAAAAACTCTACAGTTCTCATCGACGCTAGCTATTATGGAGCACTACAAAGTAAAGAGAAGAGAACAGAAACGCATTTTCAGACGGAAAAAAAGGAGCAAGAAAGGCGTGAAGGGGAAAAGATACAATCCTGCAGTAGCAGAAATGATGCCAAAAAGTTCTACAAGGTTAAACGTCGAACTTAAGATTCAAATCGGGGCCATCTTTCTGCTAAGACGATAACGGAAATCTAGTCACAAACGCAGAGGAATCGCTAAAAAGATAGAGAGTCTACTTCTGTAAGCCTCTAACAGGTGAAAATGAACCAAATTTTTCCACCGATACAGAAAGTCCCCTACCACTCCCAATCTTAAATGATGGTGTCAACATTCCAACCCCCGATTATAACGAAGTCAACTCAACCATATCTAGGCTAAAGAACGGCAAAGCAGCAGGGGCAAATGGCCTGCCAGTCGAGTTGTTCAAGACTAATGGCGAAAAATTGATCTGGAGCATGAATCAGCTCTTGTGTAAGATATGTTCGAAAGAAAGCATGCCTTTCGATTGGAGTCTTAATATACTCTGCCCTATCCATAGAAAAGGTGATGCCTTAATCTACTCCAATCTACTTCAGCGGGATCAGCCCTTTGTTTGTTGCGTACACGGTCCTGGGAAACGTAAGGTGCGAGAACTGATTGGACCTTATCAGTGTGGTTTCTGGCCTGAAAAGTTTACGGTGGATCAGATATTCACATCGCGTCAAATTCTGAAGAAGACTCATGAAAAGGAAATCGACACACACCACATCTTCGCTGACTTCAAAGCTGCTTTTGACACGCCTGATAGATTGAAGTTTTTCTTATCCACCTCTGAGTTGGTATCCCTGCAAAGCTTTGCATGATGACTTTGAGCAACTCCTGCTGTCTCGATAGGGAAGGCCCTCCCCGAACCGTTTGGCATCAAACGAGCTTTCAGGCAGGGTGATACGTTATCATGCGATTTTTTCAATTTATGACTGGAAGCTATCCTGCGACGGGTCTTTGTTAACAGATCAGGAGCCTTCTCAAAAATTGATAAAGAGTCGAAAAATATGGGCATGGCTGTAAATCTGGACGAGACGAAATACCTGCTATCTAAAAGTAAGGACACGACACGAATTAATCTTGCTAACCGGTACTACTTTGGGCTAAGTAAGGAACTTAAGACTAAAGCCACCACTCGACACACGAAAATAACCCCTTACAAATCCCTCATAATATCCGTGCTTCTCCACGGCGCTGAAGTTAGGACATTACCATCATCCGATAAGGCGATTTTAAGGGCTTTCGAGAGAAAAATCCTCCGATGTATCTTTGGACCGATAAATGTAAAGTGGATGGTGACTTCCGTATTCAATTGAACCACAAGCTTTATAGGCTATTAGGCGATACTGATCTAGTTCGGAGCATACAAATACAACGTCTGCGCTGGCTAGGTCATGTTGCACGAATTGATGATAAAGCTCCAGCCAATACCTTTTTGGAATTTTTTTGGTGAGCGGAGATTACTGGAGGAAGGTCGACGACGACAAGGACTTCCGCCTCTGCGATGGGAAGATCAGACTGCGGAGGGTACACGTAGCCTGGAGATTGTAATGGCCACAATAGTACTAGGAAAAGGTATAAAATGGAACCCCACACTAAAAACTAAAAAAAAATCACGCACGGAACTACTCCAAGTCCTAACCACAATAGTGCAAAACCACCCATGCAAATACGGACACGGATTCTGGAGGCCCTACCCCTCATTCCTACCTACATTGACATATCGTTGGCATACTTGGCGTTCAACTCAATTAATATGACAAGTGCGTCAGAAATGGAACCAGCAACGTTCTACAATGCGCCACGCTAAAACAATCCCCACAGCGACACCATCCTCAGCGCCTCCTATGGCCTCTGGCCCCAGTGTACAGCTTCTCGAACAGTCCAGCAAGCAATGGCAGGATGGTGAGCCTTCCATGGCAACAACCAGTAAGAACGAAATGGCTTCGCAAACATCGCCTAAGCTTGCACGTGACAAACTGCTAGCCATTCGGCACGGAAAACACTTGGACACCCAACAATAGGGAATCCCAAAAATAAAGGAAATGAGATTGAACGTAACCTAAAAACCAGCAAACAGCAGATTGAAGAGAAGACTCTTACCCCTTTAAGTCGCTCCTAATATTATGTATCTTATTTATATTATATTCCGTTAATAATAACAGAAACACACATAACAACAAAAGGATATATGTAAGCATAAAAACAACAACAATAAAGCATAAACTCTGAGCCATGGCTTAAAGAAAAAAACAGCAACGAAATTTGGCTGAAAGTAGTTCGCATGCAGGCGCCTCTATTTTATGACCTGTCAAAATGATATATAAAATTTCACACGCCATGAGATTGCGTTGCTTTTCTTGCCCCCCACTCCTTTGTCCTGCTAAGCAGCACAATCAAATGCAACTTAACGCGCACACAAGGCTTAGCATATCCTTCCTTGACTTCTTGCTCAGCAAATAGTTGTCGATATGATGGCGTGCCTACAATTTATAGATAATTTGATACGAAACGTCACTCAGACCAACAGACAGACAGACCGAGCTAGAAGCATTCCGTCAGTTAGTCAGTTCAATAAGGTAAGTTTGCAAGTGGCACAAGGACAGCTCCTAGAAGCAGCTAGGAACAGGTGCACGGACTTGGTTTAGTAAATGATGGCTGCATTCCTCTACCACAACCTCCTATGCCGGCCGGTATAATTTTATTTATGTGGCAAGCATTTGATACGAATTTTTATTATGCCGGCAACAAATGGCTGCAATTGCCGCACGCCATTTTATAAGGCACATATAAATAATGGCCAACGGGGCGTATGCGTTATTTGTGCACTCAGTAAGCAAAATGCTCCCACGTTCTACATATCAGCTTCAGGGCAAACACTTTGTTTGTGCTTATGTACACACACACACACACATGCACTTACATGAACTCACACACAAAGAAATAAGCAAACACAAATAAAAGAGTAAAACACAAACACACACACACACAGAAACAACGACACACATACAAAGAGAGAAAGTAGAATACACAAAAACAAAAGGCTTAAAATGCAATTAACTAGCTTAAATGACATGCGAGCAAACAAACAAGGCTTTGCAAAAAGGACTAAAAAAGAAAATGGGGGAGAGAGTAAGTAGAGAGAGTGAGATGTGAGTTAATAGTAGAGACCTACTTTGGAGACTACTTAAGGGTTATTATATTTTCAATCAATTTGGATTTAATTTTGATTTAGTAATGAAGGAAAAAAATTACTTTGAGCATATTTAAAGTTTTCATCCCACCATTTCAAACAAAAATCTTTCAATTAAATGAAATTAAATAACATCATTCTCTATTCAGACGGATAGTATTTATGATATCGATATGAAATTTTTACACAATGTACAGTTTTGCATTATTTAAGTTAGGATATGTATTTATACCCTGTACCGTATGGTACCAAGGGTATATTAAGTTTGTGCAAGCCGAAAATGTATATAACATATAGAAGGAGACGTCGGAGACACCCCAAAGTTACCTAATATATGATCAGGGTGAATAGAGAAGTCGATATACCCATGTCCGTCTGTCCGTCTGTCCGTCCGTCCGTCCGTCCGTCCGTGTGAACGCCTAGATCTCAGAGATGGTAAGAGCTAGAGTTACCAAACTTTCACATTAGATCCCATATTATTCCATAGGAGGCAAGTTTATTTTATTTTTTTGATATCGGGGATAAATTATATAGCTTCCATGGAGGTGTTTGAGACGACCTCGACAAAAAAAGCGTTTTAGATGAATAATTCATTTGTTTATGAAGATATCGTAACCAAATTTGGTATTCGAAAGTTTTTATAGTTCACTGTACCAAATTTGATCGAAATCGGTTGACTATATCATATAGCTCCCATAGGAACGATCGGTCAAAAAAAAATTTTTGCTTAAAAATTCTTCTCTTTTTGGTTTTTTGTGAAGAAATCGGACTTTATTACAAGCCAGTAGTACAGGGTATCCTAAAGTCGTCCGCGCCCGACTTTACGTCCGCCATTTTTTTCTTTTAAGTAAGCGATAATAAATAAGATTTCTTATTTTTGGAAATTTTTTCAAATTTTTTACAATTTTATGGCTCATGAAGAGCATAATGTAGAGAAGTAGAATCAAAAACCAAATATTAAAAAAAAAAAATTTTTTTTAATCTTTAAGTCCGTTTGAAGTGTAATAAATTAAACATATGGATAATAAAAAATTATTTTCGTTAACCTTTACATATTTTACTTTTTTTTTACTTTATCAGACAAATCAGACAAATAGTCTCAAAGCTACTTTTTTAAGCTTTTTCGATATTTTATTATTTTAATTTTATTCCATTTAAATAACCACAGCACTAGTTTTCACGAAAATTAAATCAGCGTATTTTTTAGAATAATTTTGGGTCGAGAACGAATAAAAAGAATGATATTTATTTTTTTTCTTAAGAACTGCTTTCAACATTTTTTTGAAAAACCCTTTTTTCTGAACAAAAGTGTGCCGATAATAATTTAATAATATCATATCATTGATTTTTTAAACCTGTTTCGATAATTCGTTTTAAATCTGCTATCTAAATCTATTTTTTAGGGTAGTTTTGTGTCGGCAAAGAATAAATAGAATGATATTATTTTTTTTTTCTTTAGAACCGCTTTCAAGATTTTCTCGAAAACTTTTTTTTTTTCTGAGCAAAAGTGTGAAAATTGTAATCTAAGAGTATCAGAGGTATTAACAAATTATTTCTGAATAAAATTCGCGATTTTTTAAATCTGCGTATTTTTTGGGGTAACTTTGGGTCGAGAAACAATAAGAAGTGTGATTTTAATTTTTTTTTATGAACCTCTTTCAAGTTTTTTTTTGAAAAAACATTTTTATCTGAACAAAGCTGTCAAAATTATAGTCCAAAAATATCATAGAATATTAACAAATTATTTCTGTATAAAATTCATGGTTTTTTAAACCTATTTCGCTAATTCGTTTTAAATGCTCAAGCAACAAAAGATTTGGTTCTAAACTATATGAAAAAATCGGTTTGGTGAAATTGGGAACAGCAAACATTTGGTTTGATCGAAATCCGAATCAATTTTTCAAAGCAAGATCGAATTATAAAAAAAATCTATTTTAAAAAAATTAACGAAAAAATTTTGAATCTAAACAAATAAAAATTAGAAACAAAAAACGAGCTCAAAGTAGCTCTTCCTAAAAATATCATCTCAAAAAAGTAGTGAATTTTAATAAGACTAAGAACCATTTTCAAAATTTTGTTAAAAACACTCCTTTTAATTGGAAAAACCCGGCACCAAGCATTTGGTTTTAAAACAAATCCGAATAAAATTTACAGAGCACGTCCGAATAATAAAAAAAAAAACTCGAATTTTATTTTTTTTAATTTTAAAATATAAGCAAAAAACTGCACAAAAACTTTTTATCTAAGCAAATAAAAATTTATAAATTACACAATTTTTTTAATTAATTAATACATGAAAAAAAAATAAAACAAAAAAATATCTAGAAATATAAAAATAGCCCTACATTTCAAAACAATTAGCTTTTTCCAAAGTAGCTCATTCTTGAAAATATCGTGTCAAAAAATTAAGGAATTAGAAAAAGATTAAAGACCGCTTTCAAAATTTTTAACAGAACATTTTCTTTTGAACGAAATTGTGATTGAGTGAAAATTTGAACTTTTATACTTGGACCCATAGCATGTTCACTTCTTATCCGATTTTTAAGATCTTAGGGTCGAAATGTTTGTAAAAGAATTTTTTTCCATAACAATTAGAGATTTCCAAAGAAGCTTTGCCTAAAAATATCAGCTCAAAAATTTAAGGAATTTGAAAAATATTAAGAACTACTCTCAAGATTTCGTTAAAAAAACATTATTTTTTTACTTTATCTAGGTTGGCTAATACTGGAACTGCCCTCGTAGTTTTAAAGTATAAGTGCAATCTCTGATATAATGTATACAATTTCAATGAGTTAAAATAATTTGTATACTCTACTCCCCAGAAGCTTCCATATAGCATCTTGGTAATAGAGCTTCTGCAGGAAATGTTTATCAAACCAAATTTTTGCAAATCAGTCTAAAAAAACCTATATATTAACATTTATATAATATATAATTATAATTATAATAATTTTATTATTCAATTTATACCATTTGAAATTTTGTACTATCAAATTATATTAACATATATCGAAATATTAAAAAAAATATATTGTAATATATTAATTTTGTAACTCTTATGCAATAAAAATTTATATAAGATTCGTAATATCGAGTTTTGTTGTTGCTCAGGGTATTGTTGTAAGTGTACGATACATAAATTTGTTGTATAATTTTCTTTATAAAGTGAAATAGAATCAACTTCGCAGCAATATCAAAAAACACAAAAATACATTTATTTCCATTAGGAATTTCCGACCCGGAGTCAAATATCTGAATATCATATTTGGGTTATTATTATTATTCACTTATTTACATACGCTCCATTACAGAGTACAAAAAAAAAAACACTACAGTCATTGTAAAGAAAACCCGACCGCACACACACACACACATGCCAGCATATACACACTCACTCCCTTAAGCACACATGCATATGCCTAAAACACAGAGAGACCGAAAGAGAGCAAGAGAGAGCCGCAAAATGCACTCAAGCAGCACAAAAGCAGACTACGAAAGTCTAAGCCCAGTTAAGTCGGGCAACAACAACAACAACCGTTACAAGGCGCTTATCGTTGTCGTCATGGTTGTTGTTGTTGGCATCGTCTGAAGGCTCTTCAAGGTGCATGGACATCAGCGCCTGGTGGCAATGTGAGTGCCCGATTGATGAGCATGTGAATGACTAGCAGAACGTTGAGACCGTGGACTGACAGACGGACTGACTGACAGACTGAATGACTGACGGTCTGTTGAACAAACTTTTAGGCCAACTGGACTACCAACTGACTGGCTCGCTTTAGGAGAATTGGAAAAGTGTGTCAAATAAAGTGCTAAAAGATTTATGCCACGGCTCAGTGTGCGCTCAGCCAGTTACTGTTTGCAGTTGGTTGGGTCTCTGCCTGTCTATTGCTCTCAATAACTGGCACAACGGTAACGACCAAAGACAACAGCAACAACAACAACAACGACAACAGCTGGAAAAAAACAAAAGCAACATTTAGACGACAACAAAGAGTCCAAAGAGTTCCAACTGCCAGCAACGACAGGCGCTTACCAAAGGACCTTAAGTGTTTGTCAGTATCATATAAGTATTATATGTGTCTATGAGCATCATGTGTGTGAGTATGTCACTTTGTAGAATGCGTTTGTGTGTGTCTAGATTGAAGTTTGCCTATATACTCTTACAGGGGGTACGTAAAAGTTTTTTTTTAAGTACTGTATGGGCATAAAATTATCAGAAAAATAAGAATTCCGCCATATATTTTATTCATGGGAACTAAAATAAAAATATAAATGATATTAACAAAATAATGCTGGAAGTAACATCGATGTTATATCGATGCGTCGATTTTATATTCGATAATCGATATTTTTATTTTCGATTATCAAAAAATACCTCTGTATTCCTGAAACATCAACAAGCGGAATTCGCTTAGTTAAAAAAAACGTTGACATGATTTTATTTAATAACCATAATGGATTGATCTCAAATTAGTTTAATGATTATGAGACTGCAATTCTGGCTGGAAAAAATGGCGGACGTAAAGTCGGGCGCGGACGACTTTAGGATACCCTGTACCACTAGCTTGTAATAAAGTCAGATTTCTTCACAAAAAACCAAAAACAGAAGAATTTTTAAGCAAAAATTGTTTTTTTGACCGATCGTTCCTATGGGAGCTATATGATATAGTCTATATAGATCTGAATGCCAAATTTACTTCAAATATCTTTACAAACAAACAAAACACATCGAATTTTGTATAAAAAACGTGTTTTTGGACCGATTGGTCCTATGGGAGCTATATGATCTAGTCAAACGATTTGGATTAAATTTAGTACAGTGTTTAGCAACTATAAATACTCACGAATGTCAAATTTGGTCCCAATATCTTAACAAACAAACGTAACACAACAAATTTTGTTAAGAAATCGATTTTTTGGAAGATCGGACCTATGGGAGCTATATGATATAGTCAACCGATTTTGTTCAAATTTGGCACATTGCTTAAGTGGTCTAAAAAATGTCCAAACGGGGTCGTCTCAAACACCCCCATGGGATCTATATAATTTATCCCCGATATCAAAAAAATAAAATAAACTTGCCTCCTATTGAATAATATGGGATCTAATGTGAAAGTTTGGTAACTCCAGCTCTTACCATCTCTGAGATCTAGGCGTTCACTCGGACGGACGGACAGACGGACAGACGGATATGGGTATATCGACTTCTCCATTCACCCTGATCATATTTTAGGTAACTTTGGGGTGTCTCCGACGTCTCCTTCTATATGTTACATACATTTTCGGCTTGCACAAACTTAATATACCCTTGGTACCATACGGTACAGGGTATAAAAAGTGGTGCAAACTTTACATGTGACAGAGGAGCCCCTTGTAGGCTTTGGGCAGCTATCCGAAGTCCAAAAAACCCCGATCTAATGGTTCTTAGATAAAATCTAAATTATCTCGTTTTAAGGGATTTTTTGGGGGTTATCCTTATTACTTTACCCATGTGTGAAGAAGTTTTTTAGACTACGGATTCAGCTGCTCAAAATCCGTAAGGGCATCCCTTACTGTCACTTGTTACGTTTGCACTACTTTTTTGTGTATAACTTTTTGGATTGTTATCTATTATTATTATTATTATTTCTTTGTTTATTTTTCTACATATGAAATGTAATTAATTTTATATGTATATTTTAATATATTACTAGAAAATATCGAAAACATCGATGGGTTTCCATAACTAGTTTGTTAATACTGCAATAAAAAATTTTATATTTTTATTTTCCATTTTAAAATAGTCCAATAAAAAATTTGTTTGAAAAAAAGCTTTTAAATTATTATTATAATTTAGCTGAATTTTTTATATTTAAAAAATTTTAAATTAATTTAAGCAAATTGTTTTTTTATTTAATTCTAATGTAACACCGAACTCAAATTTTCAATAATAAATTTTAAATATGATGTGGAAAGTGAGGTTCCTGGAAAGACTTGTAAAATTCGAAATTAGGTTTCGAAATATACAGATACATATTTATCTCAAAGCTCAAGAGTCCAAAAGATTTCTGGAACAACTACATAGACCTTTCAATAATAAATTTTAAATATGACGTGGGAAGTGAGGTTCTTGGAAAGTCTGGTAAAATTTGGAAATTAGGCTTCGGTTTATAAAGATATATATTGACCTCAAAGTTCAAGACCTCAAAAGATTTCTGGAATAACTACATAGAACGATTTTAGTGAAAAGTATTACCTCATAATTTCCTTCCTTCCATTGCAGGGTATTCACACTTCGCTATATATTGCAATTTGCCTGTGGTTTATTTCACATTAAGATGTTCATACAAACATGTTGTTAGATAGTTCTAGCTCTATATATAGTATATATATATCTACTACATAGTGCACTTATGTATATAAGTGTGCCAACATTTTGTCTAATTGCTGTGCATGTAGTAAGATAGTTGACCCCATGACTCGATGGGGTCTGAGCATGCAAATTCTCCAGGGATTAGCCAGGTTAATCGGATTTTAGAATCTGTGCAACTGATTTAAAATTTAAATTATTTAGTAAATGCATTGTGCTTAAGTTCTTGCTTATGTAATGAACTTGAAATTGACAGTTCTCGAGGTCATTTGGATGCATTAAAGATGGACGAACTAAAGTTGGTGAATTTTTCGTAGGCAACCTTGATTATTTATTGGAACAGGGAACTGCTAGTCATCACAATCTGATGAGATTTTATTTAAAGCAAATAATGCAATTTTTTTAGTTTTGAATAAATTTTTGATAATAATAATAGCTAACTAAAAATAAATGATTTTTCTTTAATATTTATTTTTATTTGTTAATAAGCATTATTATTTTATTGGTTAATGAAGTATGATAAACTCTCAATGGAAAAAATAAAATAAAAATAAAATAATTCCATGCTTTTGAATTCTCTTTTATTGTTTGTTCAATAGAATTAAACAAATAATGCTCTTAAATCTGAATAGGAATATAATAACAAAAAGTTGGTAGTTTTGGTTTACTAAAAAAAATTAAATTGTTTTAAGATTAAATTGAATTTAACAAGAAGCAGATGTTGATATAATAAGTTTATAAGAATATTGTCTGATGGAGCTCAAATAACATAAGAAAAATTAAAAAATCATCGGTTCTCCTAAAAATGAAAAAACCGATCCGAAAAATGTTATTCGGATTCGTTTTTGGGTGCTCCAGAAAAAGCAATTGTTGCTAGTTCTTTATTATATTATATTTTAAATAAAGTTAAACAAAAAATATTACTTTAGCAGAAAACATTTTTTAAAATCAAACACGACTTAGCTATTTTGTTAGAAGGAAAATTTAATCCACCAAAAACTTTTGGTTTTTTTCGAGGTCCTCTTTGTATCCTAAAGCTTGGTAGCTCTAGCTCTTACCATCTCTGAGATCTAAGTGTTCAAACGAACCGACGGACAGACGGACGGACGGACGGACGGGCGGACAGATGAACATGGGTATATCGAATTCTCTAGTCACCCTGATCATATTTAAGGTTACTCTGGGATGTCTTCGACGACTCCTTCTATATGTTACATACATTTTCGGGTATAAAAATAAGGAATTTTAAAAATATTAACTAAGAATTTTTCAAGTTGCTAATAATAACCATAACCACCTAAAAATTAAAGAAAATACATTATTTTCTTTTCAAGGAATTTACATTAAGAATGTCTTGTTATTACATATTTTTTTACAAAACTTACATTCATGTCTTCTACAATAAAATTTTCACCATAAAATTATGTATCCATTAAAACATAAATGCACTGGAAGTACTTCCTAAAACTCCCTACTATCAATGTGTGCTTTTGTTTCACATAAATTTCAATTTATGGCATTTTCTTTCGTGTTATATTACCTAGCATGAGTACATATATTTTAAGGCAGTATTGTTCTAGTTTTCCATAATTTTCCAGAAGCATACCGAAGAGATTGTCTCTTATACACAAAAAGTAGTTGTTGTAGTTGTTATGTGTATCCTACCTATCAAATTAATCTCTGCAGTAACAATTGAAATACGATACCCGAAACCTTCACAAAATGCCATCAAATGAATTATTGCGCACTAGAATCTCGCATACGCGACGCCCCCTCTCCCACACACACACACACACAGGGACTCATTGCCACCCCACAGATACACACACGCACAGCTTAATGGCTGCAGGTTGCAGGTTTGTCCTTCGTTGGTTGCATGCATGGCCTTAGGAAGACGCAGCTGCTGCTGTTGCAGCCATTGAGACAGCTGCGCTGGAGGCCAAATGAAGCGCCAAAAAAGCAGCAGCAGCGCGGCAGTAATAAGAATAAAAAATTATACTAATGACCATAAAGCGCGAAAAAACGAACAAAAGGAAAGCCCTTAAAAGCCAGCATATACATACACACACACTTATACAAAAGAGCGCAAAGAGAGCAACATAATAATACGCATACGACGTGGAAAATCAAAACATAAACCAAGCGTAGCTCCAAACTAACTTATACTAGTGCAGTGGGTGGGTGGGTGTTGGTGTTGTCGTTGTTGTTGGTGCAGGGATTGTTGAGCTCACTTCGTGTTTGAGCTTCGGCTTTTGCTGCGCCGAGCGCGTAACGAAAACAGAGCGCACGCGAGAGAGCGCGCTAACGAAGGAGTTTCATCATTATCAGCTTCGTGCTCAGCGTATACAACATAATCACAGGTCGTGGGTTTTGGCTCTTTTGGAAAGCAAAATGCATTTCAGTTCGAACCAAACAACGAGTCAGTGCAGTTGGCCCAGGCGGAGCAAAAGTTGGAAAACGGGCAAAACCCAAACAGAGTAAAACCGAAAAGCAAAACAACAAGTAACTAACTATACGTTGTACGTGCGCTTGTGTGAGTGTGCGTCTCTGTGCAAGAGTGTGAGTGCGAGTTGGTGTCGCTGTTGTTTTTGTTGCTGCTGCTGTTGTTGTTGTAAGTGTGTGTTTGTATCTGTGCTGCGCCATAGCATAGATACAGATACCTTCATTTTTGGCTGCAAAACTTTAAATGCACTAGTGCAAAAAAAAAAAACCAAAAAGGTTTTTAAGATACATCGCGCAATCTGCAAGGAAACCATGTCGACGCTGCCATTTTTGCTCAGCGTCGCTGACGAGCTGGACAACATTCACTCCCAGTCCTATATGGATGACTTTGGGCTAGGCTTTCATCCGCATCGTCAATACTATCGCACGCCTACCATACAGCTGTCCTTGCCCGCCAGCACGGAGTGGATGCAGGATCGTCATGCACGCTATCGCAGCTACAAGTTTTACGATGATACACAAAACAATCTGGAGGAGGTAGCTGTCGAAGACAATGACGACGCTGATGATATAGCGCAGCAGCAACATTTAAGTTGTACACACCTGACCGACAATCTGTCTAGCACGGCCTATGCCAGCACCTCGACACAGGCAGCCACAGCCATTGCTGCTGCCGCCGCACACCGCACTGCCAGCATGGTCAAGTCCAATTCGCATGATGTGGGCGTGGGTGGTTTGGGCCTAAATCTCAAGTCCGGCGCTGAGGAGGATGATGAGAACATAGACCGCACCGTACGCATGTATAATCTGTCCAAGAAGTGTTGCAAGAACTACTATCGTCATGCGCTGGAAACCGGACCGAATGCCAGCGGACGCATTAAATGCAGCAGCTCGCATGCGGACAGCCAGCTCAGCTCCAGCTCCGAGGAGAGTCTACAAAAGGTGCCCTCACCCATAGAGTTTCTCACCTGTTTTCTGGTCAAGAAGTCGCGTGCACCCAAGTGCAGCCGTGCGGCCAAGCCGCAGCTCAGCAAGACATAGAACGCGGCCGCGCTGGTGACGTCGTCGAAGCGTCGCAGCAACTGCTTCTGAATGTTGGCCCGAGTCGGTGTGTTGTGCAGCAATGCCTGGCACTGGTTGCAACGTTGCGGCGAGCTGCCCAGCTCTGAGCCGCCCTCGTTGCATGCCTCGCATTTGGGGCGCATTGCCTACTGAGTCGCTGACAGGCGACTGACGGTGGGGCAAGCAAGGCAAGGCTGCATGCAACACATACGACTCGCGACGTCCTGGCGCGCTGAATAATTTTTAGGTTGCAAAACTTAATTAGTGTTAAAGTTGTTTACAGTTCACATTTTTTACCCCCCCTTTAGACCTAGTTGTATAGCCCTAGTTGAAATAACAGTAAAGTGCAGTGGAACGAACGATATATATATATATACAATATATAATATAGCATATAGACGTCATGCAGTTTTGTGACTCATTTATAACATTTTGTAAAATGGCTTGGCTTGCATGCCACGGCCAGGCGTTGAAATTGGACGTCAGCATTGGACGCTGCCATTTAGTTAATTGTAGCAAACAAAAGGCCAAAAGCAGCATGAGAGAATAATATGATATAAAAATAATAAAAGTTTAACTTCGGAGCACCGAAGTTGAAATACTCTTTACGTGGATGAACAGAAAAGGCAAGGATAGGCAGTTGAAATTGTGAATTTTGAAAAGTTAAGTTTTCTTAAAGTTAGTCGATTTGATGAAATATTTCATTGCCAAAAAGGGAATAGTTTAATTTAAAATTGGCTTAAAATAGAGATTTCCACCAAGAATTTCTCAAAGAGTTTTTAAGTGCCTTTATTTTTTAAATTTTTTTAATGTATATTTGAAAAAGAAAAAATGCAAACTTTTTTAAGTAAAGTCATTAGTCTGGCAACATCAAAAACAAGGTAGGTATATTTTTGGATTTATGGCAGAAAATGGGGATTTTTAGCAACAGATTTAAATATATTTTAAGTGCCTTTATTTTTAATTAATATATAAAAAAAATATACCTTTTTTAAGAAAAATTAACAGTCTGGCAACCTTTGCCACCCCGTGGGGTGGCGGGGTTAGAATATCCACCTCAGTGTTCCCCTGCTTGTCGTAAAAGGCGACTAAATGGGGTCAGATGGGTGACCTGTCCCGGGCATTTGATGCCAACACTGGCGGGGTTCCCCAAATCCGAGTCTGTCGGGACTGAAAGGGTAGGGCAAGCCGAGTCCTTGATTTCGGTACCACGGGTTGAGTATACATCCAAGCGTACTCATTGAGGTCGGCTACCTTGTGAGAGTATCGTGGTGGCTGTGTTTGAAACCCACCTCGCGGGTAGAGTCAGCTTGGCTCGACCTGATGTTGCGATCTCAACCGGGTGGTGCTAGCCATAAGCAGCAGAGATGATAGAAACATCTCGCCCCTCACCAAGGGGGAATTGCATGCCCGACAACATGCTTTCAAATTGGTACCAAAGAAATATCAGTCTCGGCTGATTGCTCTGAGGGGCGTTAGCTGGCGCATTAATCCGGCTATCTCTCTGTTTTTTTATTTATAGCAGATAATCTCTATTTTCTTCGGCAAGAGTTTTTAAATATATTTTAAATGCTTTTTTGAAGTAATATTTCAGGAGAAAAACGAAATCATTCTTTTAAGTACAGTCAACAGTCTGGCGACATAAAAAATAATATATCAACTAATTTAATCTAATCTTTTTTTTTAAATTTTTTGAAGGAAATCCCTTTTCTGGCAAGATTATAAAATTTTTTTTAAAGTCCTTTATTTTTTAAAATTAATATTTGAAGCGGAACGATATAGATACAATAATTTTAAAATAGTAGAATGTTCATTTCTTTTCCCATTTTGTGTACAAGCGCATTTTGACAGAATATTTTAACGAATATTTTGAATTCAAACTTTTCAGGAACAAAATATTTTGTCTTAAAAGGATAAATGCGAAATAGACCGAAACGTTTAAAATTATTTAAAATTTTTAATTTTTTTTTTAGAATAGACAAAATATATATAAGATATTTCCAAAAATAAGTTCTATAGTTGTACTGCGTAAAGAGTATTTGAAACATTTTTTAATAAACACATATGCCCTTTTTAACTATTTTACGATTGCAGGGTATAAATATTTATATATAAAAGAGAAAAGAAACAGAAAATCGAAAAGCTTGAAAAATAAATATGTCTGAATGCAAAGCGCTAACAAAAAAATATGGAACACAATTTTTTTTAATAAAAACAAAATAACAATAAAAACGACACCGAAATTTGTAGTAATTTCTAAAAACAAAAAAATGTGCAATTAAAATTTTTAAGCCAGATTTATACAAAAAACCAAACAATAAAAAATATTAAGAGGGAAACCAAATTAAATTTGTTAAGCCTAAAACATTTTTTATACAATTTTTTGATACCAAAAAGTAATACTTTTAACTACAAATAAATATGGCGTATATATATTTTATAAAACCAAAAAGGCACCTAAAAAATAATAACAATTAAAGCAGCACACACACAGAGATAACTAATTCTATAAAAGCGCGCACACACACATAAACACACAAACACACACACTCCCAAAGGCAATATTTCATTTTCTAAACAAGCGCACACAGATACGCACATAAACACACACACACTGATATAGTATGCAGTGAAAAACTTTTTCTAGCACAAAATGGAGGAAAAACTGCCAGGAAAACTGCAGCTTTGAAACTTTGACAATGTCGGCAAGTGTTGGTTGTTGTTTGTTGTTTGAGCTACTGTTGAAAGTGAAACATGTTACCAATTTTTTCGTTTTTTGGCCACTGTAGACAAGTCAATTCAGCAGCTGCAACAACAACAACAACCAAACTGCCAAATGGAGCTAAGGACAAACAGGCGAAAGGTAAAGGCTCTCAACCTTGTGCCATTTTAGAATTGTTCGAGGCGCCATTAAAGTGAAATTTTTGTTTGATTGAAATTAAAAATGGCGCGCAGTTTCGCCTCAAGGGTAATTCTTGTACAAGCTGAACTTGAAACTTAATTGATCTATCAAAAAAATGTTCACAAATTCACAGATAAAAATTGTTTATCAAAAATTTTGAAAAGGGGGCTCTGGACAGAATTTTTGAAGACAATTTTTTTCGAAAATAAAAAATACAACTAATTCTCTTTTTAAACGGTAGGCTCTTTAAAAAAATACCGTCTATAAACAGAATTGGTTACATTAAAATTTACCAAATTCGTTCGTTTTCTACAAGAATGACCCAGTTTAGTTTACTGGCAGCACAAATCAGTTGGATTAGCCAAAAAAATAAATTTTATATATACATTTTCGTGTTCTTAATATATTCTAAATGTCGTAAAAGAATATACCAAACATATACTAAAAAATATACAAAAGAATATTACATATAAAACCAAAACCAGATTTCAAAAGTATTTACAATTAGAAAAAGAAAAAACATACAATATATAACTACACTGTTTGCACTTTCAGAGTTTAATAGAAAAAACATTTAAATATTTACTACAATACATTAAAACATATTATGTATACATAGAAAGTTATAACTTATATATATACTTTTTAAAAAAACAACTTGCATAGCTTTAAAGTTACATAAGAACACAGCCACACAAAAAAAAATATTTTTTCGGGTCTGGAGGTCAGACCATGTTTACCATATGTTTTCGGGATCGCTTTTTTAAGAAAAGTTAACAGTCTGGCAACTTTTGCCACCCCGTGGGGTGACGGGTTTAGAAGAATATCCACCTCAGTGTTGCCCTGCTTGTCGTAAGAGGCGACTAAATGGGCAGATGGGTGACCAGTCCCGGGCAATTGATGCCAAAACTGGCGAGGTTCCCCAAATCCGAGTCTCTCGGGACTAAAAGGGGAGGGCAAACCGAGCCCTTAATTTCGGTTCCGCAGGTTGAGTATACGTCCAAGCAACCTTACCCGAGGGGTGGCGGGATTAGAATATCCACCTCAGTGTTCCCCTGCTTGTCGTAAGAGGCGACTAAATGGGGTCAGATGGGTGACCAGTCCCGGGCAATTGATGCCAAAACTGGCGAGGTTCCCCAACTCCGAGTCTCTCGGGACTAAAAGGGGAGGGCAAACCGAGTCCTTAATTTCGGTTCCGCGGGTTGAGTATACGTCCAAGCGTACTCATACAAAAAAAGATATTTTTTCGGGTCTGGAGGTCAGACCTGTTTACCATATGTTTAAGGGATCGCTTAATCGGAATCCGGGTTCCAAACAATCCCAGCACATCAGGGCTTCGACATAAACTCAAAAACTTTATATTTTGAGGTTTTTCGGACCTCGGATTTGAATTCAGCGACCAAAAAACATAGAATAAACATGGTCTGTCGCTCGGACTCGAATAAAATTTTGTATAAGGTTTTTTGAGGTTATGTCAGAGCGCTGACGTGCTGGGGTTTTTTAGAGTTCAGATTCAGATTCAGCGATTCCGAAAGCATATGGTAAACATGGTCTGACCTCCAGACCCGAAAAAATATTTTTTTTTGTGTGGCTGTGTAAACTTCATCATACATAACGACGTACATACAAACATATCTGCCAGCCAAAAAAATTTGAAAATGTATCTATGTACATAGAAAAAACAGAAAATCCAGAAAGATAAATTTCTAACTGGATTTTTTGTTATGTATTATAACTTTAAGTTAAGTTAGCTTAAACATAAAAAATTTCTTTGTGATCAATTTTCACCGGTCACAAACAAATTTTTTGTACCATAAAAATACTCTATTTATAAAAATTGCTAATCTTCGAAAACTGGCGATTTTTATACATTAAAGTATTAACTTAAAAAAAAATATAGCTTTAATACCAAAATTTTAAAATAAAAAATTTCTTTGTGATCAGCCATCGGTCGGTCACAAACAAATTTTTTATACTATAAAAATTGTCCCTATAACTAGTTTTAGCCGGTATGTTGATGTAGGTAACTCTTGTACGCTAAGAGTGCCTTAACCTTAAATTATAGAACACATTAAAAATCAGTATAAAGAAGAAGAATCATATATAAACTTGTTAAAAAAAGTACTAAAAAAACATTTAATTACTTTATAAATGGAGCACGTCAAAAACTGACGCCATTATAAAAAATAAACAAAGTACATACTTTAAAAAAAAAATCATATAAAGCATATCACAAATTTTCTGCTAAATCGTATCAAATACATAACTTACATAACTACAAACATATAAAATTTGAATTTCAACAAATAAATATGTAAAAAAAAACACAAAATTTTGGTATTTATTTAATACTAAACCTTCATTTAGCTCAACTTCCCCAAACTCCTAATTTATTTAACCTTCAATGGAGACAACAAGGTTGCTGCGTGTCCTTCACAAATTAATGGCGCAAATATTTCTATCGACACAAAAAGAATTTCAAACTTGTCGCCTGCATTAATTTAGTTGGCGTCAGACAGACAACACGAGGACATTCAGCACATTCAGGACATTCAAAATGCCCAACGTCAATACGAGAAAAAAAAAATTGGAAAAATTTCAAGTGCAAGTTGTAATAAAAGTCAAAAGAAGTATCTAGAATACTTGGGTTGGAAATTTTTGACCTTTTCGACTATTTCGTCCTTATACGACACATTGACAGTCAGGCGGCAACTGCGGCATGTCCTTTAGCATGCATATGAGCCATTTCGCAGAGCACACTCTGCTCTGGGTGGCTGTGTGTATATAATCCTGGCAATGATACGCCAAGGATACAACGTTGTTATACTTGGAATTTCAAATGAGTTGCAGTAAACAGTGGCGCATCGAGAAGGACAGCAAACATAACGCGCCTGTTACGCCCTCGCCGCAAACAAAACGCCCACTTTCGCTTTCAGCTGAATTTTTAGCTGCGTCAGCGTTGACGTCGACGTCAGCGTCAACGTCCACGTCGCTGACTATTGGGTTCAATAGCACAAAACAAAAATAGACTAATAGGCCGGCCGACTAAGCTTGGACTGTAGAACCATCGTCGTCTCCGTAGCAGCGCCCCCCGTCCGACTGGCCCCTGGCTATAAATAAATCTTTCGTATGCAAACAAGTGCACAATTGGGCGTTCCTAGTGGGCGTGTTGCAAGGATAAGCAAATGTTTTTCGTGCTGCTCACAACAAAAAGGAAGAGGAAGCTAACAAAACAACTAAAAGAGTTTACGGAGGTATAGCTAAGCGCTTGACAAATTTGAAATACCCTAAAAAGATGTTTGGACTTTAAGGACTCAGTCAGGTGAATACTTTTAAGGCTTTATAGTCTTTAAACTATTTCGAAACTGTTATAATTTATATATATTCTTTTTTCTTATTTTTAGGATTCAATGTAATGGAGACGCTTGGTAAAATCAAGTAAAGCAAGAATCGCACGATTCCAATGCGAATGAATATTTAATTTCTTTGATTTGCCACCTACAATGGATGGATATATATTTGAGACTCAACGACTCAATTGATTTCGGTTGTAAAAACTACCAATTAATTTTAAGAGCATATGATATAGCCAAAGTTTAATAGAAAGAATCTTCTACAAATCGTCGCTAAATTTAATGTTATAAAAAACTCTATGGAGTTGGGAGTCGCTAAAAGCAGCCTAAGTAGGAAAAACGGAATCTTCCAAACTTTAGCGTAGTCAGAATTTCCTAACAGCTGTTCTTCCATATCGTTCAACCAAAGCTACAAAAATCGAAATGTTATCTGGCACCTCTTTTGGCCAAATAGTTGAAATTTAAATCAGTTAACTGTGCCACAGAATTTCGATTTTGTTACCATTTAAAGTCTCGACAGACATCGATATTATTGAACCCTCAAGCAGATCTAGATCCATGCGTCGTTGTAGATTTTTTGGACCCCCCACAATTTGAACCAACATTCTTCTTCTTCTTCTGAATTGGCCAATACAACCCCACTCCAGTTGAGAACAACAAGGAATGACAAAGCTTCGGGAACATGGTCTTGAAACACAGCCGTCGTCTTCCACTTCATCGCTGACTTCCAACTACCGCATTGAACACCATAAGAGGTGGACTTTTCACACCCATCGAGCCAACAAAGTTGCTGAAAACTTTATTTGCTTCACTACGTCAATGCCGTCGCATAGCTCATCGTTCCACCGGGCATGATAATTATCGCCGACGTAAATGGGAACTTTTGTATGATTGCAAAACCTGGAACCTTGCAGCCTTTGACCTCCAAGAGCTGCAGATACCGATGCGCCTTGTAATCCTGAAAAGGAAATCGGCTTAGGCATGTGCTAAGAAGAGACGCTAATCGACATCAGCTTGTAGCGTCATAGACTTGAACCCTTAAGGTAGCCGCTTGCAGGGGCAGACCAGCATTGGCCTGGAGGAAGAATCTGCGATAGCTGTAGCGAAATCAAGAGTCCAACGAAACCTGGAGCGAAGTTGAGCAACCTCGTAGCGGCCCTTTACATCCCCTGTAAAAACGGGACCACAGATCTTGCAAAAAATCTTTCTCTTAAAAATTCCAAGATGCAGCGTGCATTCAACAGTACGTTGCTGGCTAGGTCTCTGCGCCATTTAAGACAACTAGAAGGATGAATTTCCTATAGATTGTCAGTTTTATCTGATGAGAGAGGGCTCGACTGTTCATGTGCACTACTGAACCATAAAGTAGCAGCTCTTGAACAAGAGTCTATTGTTTGCTTGATCTCAACGCTAACATTATTGGCATTTATTCCCGCGGAGTCAAAATAAACGGATTCCTTAGGCAGTCTCAAAGGGATAGCTCCCTGCAGTCAGCTGAGAATCAAGATGCTGATTATTATGGTCTTGCCCAAGCACCAAAGGCAACAGTGACGTCACACTTGGTGCTGCCAATGATGTAAATACCATCGGAGAATCCAAGGAGTTTGACACATAAGTTGGTTTATATACTGCCCGTTCGATGCACATCAGCCTTTCTTATAATGCTCTCCATTAGGTGATTGAAGAGCTTACAAGAGAGCGAGTCGCTTTGTCTGAGACCTTGTTTGGTTTCAAAGGTGGCTAGAGG
The DNA here is from genome assembly GCA_037043745.1 of Chymomyza amoena. Taxonomy (NCBI): domain Eukaryota; kingdom Metazoa; phylum Arthropoda; class Insecta; order Diptera; family Drosophilidae; genus Chymomyza; species Chymomyza amoena. Next base: position 219,669 of record JBAMAX010001378.1, read on the forward strand.
TCATTTACTACCTTGACGGAGCTAAAGGTATGGCTCAACGTCATACCGTAAAGTCATGTTAACTTTGCAGGGACACCAATTTCAAACATGGCCATCAAGTTGACATTTGAAACACCCTTCTGTATAAATTAAAGAGTTTTAATTTAGTGTTCTGGTTTGTTTAATGAATAAAAAAAAAAAAACGGAATACAAATTCTCTAAAATGTCAGCTTGTAAAAACAGCTCCGAAGTGCTACCAACTTGTTTCGCCAAACTGTCAGGAATTGCCGTCAGCACTGCTAATTGCTTTTAAAACATCTTTACTGGCCGACTAACGTGTTGACTTATAGATTATACAACATTGTACCATTCAGCTGCGAAGAGATTGAAAGTCTTCGTATAAAGCTCATTCATTTGATGAGTTAGATTAGAGGTACTACTGATTGTAGAGCGAAAGGTGATACTAAATAGTCAAATAATTAAATCTTTAGCAATAATCCAAAATCTGTAGGCAATGCCAGACAGCGGTTGGTTCCAGAATAGGTTTAACTTTTCGTTAATAGTTTTAAAAATTGTATTTGGTCAATCGTTTTAATCGCTCTGATGGCTAATCAAAGTATTATTTTTCCAGATTTTTTAGGTTACCTTAAAAATGTATCTTGAGCTTGCCGGCAAGGTAAAAAAAAAGTACAGATCTATCTATGTAAATTTTTCTGTTTTCAAGACATAGAGATTTTTAAGATTAAGTTAAATAATAAAACATTTCCAAGATTAATTTCTTTTTTAGAAGTTCTGAAAATTGAGATAATTATGTGAAACTCTAAAATTAACGAAGAGATGGATCTATCAGAAAGCTTATACTTAAGCTAACGAAGTCCTTGAGCATAATTTATTAACATATTATATCATAAATTTAATATTATTGTTTCAAGAATTTATTTAATGTATAGAAAAACATTTATTGATTGCACAGATTCACAGAAAATGGTAATCCCAAATTACATGATAATTTTAATCCCTTAAGTACAAAATCAACAAATTATTTTAACAATCGTATTTTTAAAATTTGGAGAATCAAATTTTTTAACTTAAAAGGAAATATTCTTGCAAATATTGAAATATAAAGTTGTTACTAAGTTACTCATTCACCATTAAGATTTAATTTATTTTTAATTTTATTTTTAATAAATAGGATAAAAATTCTAATAGGGCTGTTTATTACTTACTATATCGTAAGATGTTGGATTGTAATTGATTATGAAAGAAATGTACTAATTTTTTATTTTATAATAATGTTCTCCGAAAAGAGTAATTAATCATTTCTTAGGCACTTTTTAATAGAGGAATTAAGAGTTAAATTAGAATTTTTCAAAAATTAAAAAAAAAATATGAAAAGTTGTAGGGAAGAAAAAAATGTTGAAGGAATAAAAGCTGTTAAAAAAAAATCTAAATTAATTAAATTTAGTTATTTAGCGTTTAATGTATTTAGAAGCCCTTAAATTGTTTTACTATTACTGCTGACTCCAGCAGTATAGCAGCAAAATACTTATTTTCACTCAATCCAAAAAAGGGTTCCCCTCTCATTATTCCAAAGTGCTTTTAAAACTTTTTTAAATGCAATTTCGTTCTCGGCAGGTTATTCTGCTTCAGAAATTAAAAAGAATAAAAAGGCAAACTTTTTAATTTTAATAGCTCTTAAACATTTTTTTAATGCAATTTTGTCCTCAGCGAGCTATAATTATATTAGAAATTAATAAGAATAATTAAGGGGAAAAACTTTTTTAATCTTATAATCATATAATCTGGCACAGCTAAGGACCAAAAGGTCTATGCTAGGCTGCACTCTGTTGTGGCCGGCCAGCGTAACCTAACCTAACCTATAATCATATAATAGCAACCAAAAAGTAACCCATCGTTCACCCAACTCAAAAACAGCTTATTAGTCATAAAAACCTAAAAACCAATCAAACTTGATCAACTTATATCCAAATTAGAATAAGTACTCCTTTTTTTTCGGGTAGGGTATTCCAAAATTTTCCACAAAAAACTAACTAAAAGCTTTTTATATATGTAGGTAGCTGCTATCTTTAGAGAGTTTTCCTTTTGGTGTTCACTTGCATGGCCAATTATAGCTCAAGTTTTCTAGTACGTTGTCTTTGTTGTTGTTGCACGTGTCCTGGTTGTGGTTGTTGTTGCTGGTTGGTTGTCTTCGACTTTTGTTGCAGCCGCAATGCAGCAATTGCACCTGGCGTCGAGTTGTTGGCCTTTTGTTGCACGTGTTGGTAACTATGTTGGCCGTGTTGCTTTTACTTGGCCGCAATTTATTTATACACTCGCAATGCTTTCGACTTCATTTCGTTCTCTGGCCACAAAATGTGGCAAGTTGAGCAGACTGACTTTGAAATATATAAACATGTCTCTGAACAAAAAAAATAAAGTCAGGCCAAAGCTATCTTTTTGCCTTATTGATTTGCCAGAGCAGCAATAATTAGCACAAACTTTGGCTTAGTCGATTTTTTGTGGCATACTTTTAGGCAGCCGTGAAATTCCTTCCTCGTGGTTCATGTAATATTTATGTATTTACTTATAATATAGTTGGCATGCTATATTTACCTAGCAACCTAAAATGTCATTTGGCCCATTAGGCCCACATAAGAAATACCTACCAATGGATCGGTCGCTGCAGAGACTTTGAAGGGCTTAACATTTCATAAGCATTTAATAAAAGTCAAAAGAAAACATATTCAGATATTTGTTTTTGGTTGCTCATATTTTTTGAAAAAAACTCACGCACTCGTACCAAGATATAAAAAATGATTTAAGCATTTTTATTATTTTTGCCGGAAAAACAACAACAACACATTGACAAGTGTAATAAACTAGGTAAACGACGCCACGTCTGATATTCCGATTTTTTTCGTTTTCTGATTTTCGAACTTTATGCGGAGGAGGTGTCCAATAAAACTAACAACGAACACGAAAAGAAAATCTTGCGCTAATCAAATGTCGTAGAAGCGCTCAATTGTCAGTGGCGGAGGGGGACTTTTTTGTTAGAGGGGGAATATGGCTAAGTATTCATCTGCACTATTTATTTCCTTTGCACTATAATAGAACTATAAAAAATAATTATAAGAATATACTTTTGGCAAAACATTTTAAATATAGAAAAGCTACGATTGCCAGTCGATAATATTGGAAATCGAAATAATAAATAATTAACAAATATAAAACAACAATTAAGAAATTATTTTCTTAACTTTTTGGAAACTCGTCCAATTAAAATTATCTTTATACAGCACTAATTCCTTTAAAATAATAATTGCAAAATTTAAAATCAAAAAAACTATTTTTTTCGTATACAACTGAAAATAATTTCTTTTATTATTACACAATTAAATTATATAATATATAATTAAAATAATATTTAATTTAAAAGCTAAAAATATATAAAATAATATAGAAATTCCAAAAAAAAATTGCAAAAATATTTATTTAGTAACTATTTTATCGTATAAAACAAATCTGTTTTTTTATTCAATTTCCAAATTTTTTTTTTAATATATGTGTACATTAGGGCGGGTCAATTTGTATGGAGCCTAAAACACATTCTTCGGCTCATGACGATTTTTGGGTCAATTTAAGCAACTTTGTCCAAGAAACTATGGGTCTAAAATAACTTTCGAGTCTGCCACTTTTTCAAAATGGACTTTTTTAAAATATTCCAAAATCGACTTAGACATTGCATTGAAATGGCCAAAAAACGAAATTTTTTCTCTAGCCAAATGTATATTTCGTTGCTTTTGGGGTCGTGGAATCCATTTTTCATCTATTTTTAATTTTGAGCGCCGACAGAGGGCGCTTTAGTGTATTTTTAACCCCCGACGCAAAAAGAGGGGTGTTATAAGTTGACGTGTCTGTCTGTTTGTCTGTCTGTCTATGGCATCGTAGCTCCCGAACGCATGCAGTGATTTCAATTTAGTTTTTTTTGTATTAAAGGTGACTTATGCGAATGTTGTTAGACATGTTTGGTGAAAATCGGTTGAGCCGTTTAAAAGTTGTGGGGAGTAAAAGTGGGGAGAAAACATCAACTTTGTCCGATTGGCTTAAAATTTGGTCCTATTGTAGCTGACGACGCCACTGATTCGGAGGTTATTTTTGCTCTATCTCTTCCGTTGAAGTAATGGCCATTTGAAGTTAAAACATAAACTTTGTCCGATTGGCTTAAAATTTGGTCCTATTAAAGCTGACGACGCCACTGATTCGAATTGAGGTTATTTTTCTCTATCTCTTGCGTTTTTGCTCTATCTCTTCGCGTTTAGAAGTTATGGCCATTTAAAGTTAAAAACATAAACTTTGTCCGATTGGCTTAAAATTTGTCCTATTGAAGTTGACGACGCCACTGATTCTAATCTGAGGTATTTTTGCTCTATCTCTTCGCGTTTGAGTGCCATTTGAAGTTAAAAACATAAACCTTGTCCGATTGGCTTAAAATAGGTCCTATTGAAGCTGACGACGCCACTGATCTGAATCTGAGGTTATTTCTGTCTGAAGTATGGCCATCGAAGTTCAAAACAGCAACTTTGTCCGATTGGCTTAAAATTTGGTCCTATTGTAGCTGACGACGTCACTGATTCGAACTGAGGTATGTTGCTCTAGTCTCTCGTTTAGAAGTAATGGCCATTTGAAGTTAGAAAATCAGAACTTTGTCCGCGTATTAAAGCGACGACGCCACTGATTCTAATCTGAGGTATTTTTGCTCTATCTTCGCGTTTAGAAGTTATGGCCATTTGAAGTTAAAAACATAAACTTTGTCCGATTGGCTTAAAATTTGGTCCTATTAAAGCTGACGACGCCACTGATTCTAATCTGAGGTTATTTTCGCTCTATCTCTTCGCGTTTAGAAGTTATGGCCATTTGAAGTTAAAAACATAAACTTTGTCCGATTGGCTTAAAATTTGGTCCTATTGAAGCTGACGACGCCACTGATTCGAATCTGAGGTTATTTTTCTCTACCTTCGCGTTTTTGCCTATCTCTTCGCGTAGAAGGGCCATTTAAAGTTAAAACATCAACTTTGTCCGATTGGCTGATCATCCATTAAGCTGACGACGCCACTGATTCGAATCTGAGGTATTTTGCTCAGGTAATGGCCATTTGAAGTTAAAACCATAAACTTTGTCCGATTGGCTTAAAATTTGGTCCTATGCTGACGACGCACTGATTCGAATCTGAGGTTATTTTTGCTCTATCTCTTCGTTTTTGGCCACTGATTAAACATAACTTTGTCCGATTGGTTAAAATTTGGTCCTATTAAAGCCACGCCGATTCTAATCTGAGGTTGGTTTTGCCTATCTTCGCGTTTAGAAGTTATGGCCATTTGAAGTAAAAACATAAACTTTGTCCGATTGGCTTAAAATTTGGTCCTATTGTAGCTGACGACGTCACTGATTCGAATCTGAGGTTATTTTTGCTCTATCTCTTCTCGTTTAGAAGTAATGGCCATTTGAAGTTAAAAACATAAACTTTGTCCGATTGGCTTAAAATTTGGTCCTATTAAAGCTGACGACGCCACTGATTCTAATCTGAGTTATTTTGCTCTATCTCTTCGCGTTTAGAAGTTATGGCCATTTGAAGTTAAAACATAAACTTTGTCCGATTGGCTTAAAATTTGGTCCTAAAAGCGACGACGCCACTGATTCGAATCTGAGGTTATTTTTTCTCTATCTCTTTGCGTTTTTGCTCTATCTCTTCGCGTTTAGAAGTTATGGCCATTTAAAGTTAAAAACATAAACTTTGTCCGATTGGCTTAAAATTTGGTCCTATTGAAGCTGACGACGCCACTGATTCTAATCTGAGGTTATTTTTGCTCTATCTCTTCGCGTTCAGAAGTTATGGCCATTTGAAGTTAAAAACATAAACTTTGTCCGATTGGCTTAAAATTTGGTCCTATTGAAGCTGACGACACCACTGATTCGAATCTGAGGTTATTTTTTCTCTATCTCTTCGCGTTTTTGCTCTATCTCTTCGCGTTTAGAAGTTATGGCTATTTGAAGTTAAAAACATAAACTTTGTCCGATTGGCTTAAAATTTTTTCCTATTAAAGCTGACGACGCCACTTAGTCGAATCTGAGGTTATTTTTGCTCTATCTCTTCGCGTTTTTGCTCTATCTCTTCGCGTTTAGAAGTTATGGCCATTTGAAGTTAAAAACATAAACTTTGTCCGATTGGCTTAAAATTTCATCCTATTGAAGCTGACGACGCCACTGATTCGAATCTGAGGTTATTTTTGCTCTTAGAAGTAATGGCCATTTGAAGTTAAAAACATAAACTTTGTCCGATTGGCTTAAAATTTGGTCCTATTGTTGCTGACGACGCCACTGATTCGAATCTGAGGTTATTTTTGCTCTATCTCTTCTCGTTTAGAAGTTATGGCCATTTGAAGTTAAAAGCATCAACTTTGTCCGATTGGCCTAAAATTTGGTCCTATTGAAGCTGACGACGCCACTGATTCGAATCTGAGGTTATTTTTGCTCTATCTCTTCGCGTTTTTGCTCTATCTCTTCGCGTTTAGAAGTTATGGCCATTTGAAGTTAAAAACATAAACTTTGTCCGATTGGCTTAAAATTTCATCCTATTGAAGCTGACGACGCCACTGATTCGAATCTGAGGTTATTTTTGCTCTTAGAAGTAATGGCCATTTGAAGTTAAAAACATAAACTTTGTCCGATTGGCTTAAAATTTGGTCCTATTGTTGCTGACGACGCCACTGATTCGAATCTGAGGTTATTTTTGCTCTATCTCTTCTCGTTTAGAAGTTATGGCCATTTGAAGTTAAAAGCATCAACTTTGTCCGATTGGCTTAAAATTTGTCTGTCTGACTGTCTGTCTGTCTGTGGCATCGTAACTCCCGAACGCATGCAGTGATTTCAATTTATTTTTTTTTTGTATTAAAGGTGACTTATGTGCGAGTGTTCCTAGACATGATGAAAACCGGTCGAGCCGTTTAAAAGTTGTGGGGAGTGAAAGTGGGGAGAATGCGTAAAAAAAAGCAAACGAGCTTGACCTTAAATGTAATCTATACCTTAACAAGAATCTAAATTATAGTAAGCATATTATAATATACTAAAGTCTAACTTAACCTAACCTACCTATAAAAAGTATGAAATAAAAAATTAAATTAAAAATTTAAAAAACCCCCGAACTTAAGTAATTTTCATTTAAAAAGTGAAAAATAATAAAAGAAACTTAATGTTAAAGTACCTAAGAATCTATTAATAATTCTAAAAAAAATACGTCGCGTTGGGGGACCGCTCCTAAACTAACAATTTAAATACAAATAGTCTAATTAAGCAACAAAGATTAACTTAAAAACAAAATTAAGAAAATACTTCAAAAACTTTCATAGAATTACTTCAAAAAATTTGCATGTAAGATACGACCGTCAACGACGTCTGCCCTCGCGTGTCCCCCAACGCGACGTATTTTTTTAGAATTATTAATAGATTCTTAGGTACTTTAACATTAAGTTTCTTTTATTATTTTTCACTTTTTAAATGAAAATTACTTAAGTTCGGGGGTTTTTTAAATTTTTAATTTAATTTTTTTATTATATTTTTATTTTTTTTCAAATTCACATAATATTGCAAAAATCGAGAAATATTTCATTTTTTCATAATACTCAGGCACTGTAACAAATTTTATGAAGATTTCTTTACTATATTATATACCTCCTATATGACCGATCGGCGGGTAAAAAGTTTTTTGAACAAAATTCGTTGTTTGTAAAGAGATTGGAATTGAATTTGGAATTTAGAAGTTTTCTAGAGTACCCAAGCACTGTACCATTTTGATCAGAATTTTAAATTTCTTTTATTTTTAATTTTCAAAATAATCATATTATTACATTTTTTTGTTTTTATTTTTTTGGGGCTTTTTGGTGTCTTCTAATTTTTTTTAACATAATAATATATTTGCTCTACGTAGTTGGGTTAAAAGTTTTTTGTTGCCCACCTAGAGAAGCGAGCAGGGGTGATACCCCTATTTTTGTCAATAAACGTTGTTTACAAAACTGCTTAGCTTTTTTTTAAAAAACTCATTACTCAATATTTCGGATAGGATTGTCTATTTTTTAATTATGAAGATTCGCGAAGAAATTGAGACATTCGAAAACAAATAATTGGCGAAAAACCGTTTTGGATATAAAATTTACCAAAATTAAATAAAATAAATGAAATATAAAAAAAAACTAAATAAAGTAAAATAAATTAAAATAAAATAATATAAAGTGAAATAAAATAAAAAAATGGAATAATGAAATCGAAATTAATTAAAAAATTAATTAGAAATGAAATAAAATTTAAATAGAAATGGAATAGAAATAGAAATGGAATAGAAATTAAATAAATATAAAATACAAATAAAATAGAAAAGAAATAGAATTGAAATAGATATGAAATAGAAATGAAACACATATGAAACAGGAATGAAATGGAAATGAGATAGAAATGAAATGTAAATAAAATAGAAATGAACCAAAATGGATTTGGAATAAAGAAGAAATTTAAATCAAATTTAAAAAAATATAAATGAATAGAAATAAAATGAAAAGTTCTTATTAAATTTATGGAGACCTTAATTCCGTGTAATACTCTTTATACACTTTCTCTGACTAAGTTTAGACTAAGGATTATTAAAAATAACCAATATATTGATGGGAGTTATTTATACAAGAATACAATTTCCTGAAAGGGTTAACCCTCTCATAGACTTAATTCCGCCGATAAAAATCTAGAAACTTGTGTATTAGCTTATTTTGGGTCGCTAATGACGAATTTGGAAAAATTTTTTTGAGGGTAGATCCCCTGGGCTCCACGTGTTGCGCAATAAATTGGACAATGTGACGCTAGGTACGATACTTTGTTGTTTCATTTGTATTGTAATTTCTAAGATATTAGCTGCTTTGAAATCAGCATTAAAATAAACGAATTCCCGTGATTTCGATAGGAAAAATAAATAAAAAATATTTGATTGGGACGACTGTCTTTTAAAAATAAAAAGAAAAAATTAATTTTTCAGATAGTTCTACATCATGGGGGGTCCCCTGACTGCTACAATTCCCTCTTTGCCTGCGCCACTGCCATCGCCTAAGGTGAGTCTGAGAACCTGGCACGTTGCCCGCTGCACAGTGGCAATATATTTGACAAATTTGTGGCGAGTAAAACAAGCAGCAGCAACCAGCAACAAGCCGCAGCAACAATTTCAGACCATAAACAAGCAAATGACATAGTCAACTAACAGATTCAGATACTCAAAATGTTCCAACCGAGTACGAGATACATTTTTCACAACAAAAAACAGCTGCAACAAAGCCGCTGCAGTCAAAGGCGGGCGCGTGCCTCTAATTGCAGCAAGATGCAGCCATTTGGTGGGTGGATGCAAATTAGATTTACCTTATAGTGAGATTTTTTTATTTATTTTATAATCTATAGAAAGCTCACATCAAGTTTAAGCAGCGTTCTGGGTGGGCTGTTGGGTGACTTATAGAAAGTACGTTCCAGAGCGACCCACACCTTTGGGGGATCAACCCGCTGATCGCTTGAACGCTTTTGATTTGATTTTGCCATAAAGTGAAACAAATTAGTAGACGGCTTTGTATCTTTTGTTGTATCTAAAGCTTGTTGTTGCCTTTTTATTAAATTGTTTTTAGATATTTCCCTCCCCCCCAACTAAATGTAATTGCTTGGCATTATTGTCACTAGTTTACATTCACTTGGAGAGGCTTTTCTGTCGGCTTTCATTGATTTCCAAACAGGCTACCAAGTTTAACACTGCACTACATAATTTTTGTGCGTCATGCACGATGCATTTATTCAATTTACACCTATGTCAAAATTCATTTTTTATTTTATTAGTAAGTTGCGACCCTCCGTTGGCGTTTTATTTATAGGGCCGCATAAATAACAATTCTGATCATTTTCTCCAGAGTATTTTTGTGTGTCTCTAAATCGTCTTAAGCCCCCAAACATATGACTAATTTATACGAGGCGCTATAAATTTCCAAACAGCTACAGGAAAAATGGTTTTATGTGGCTAAGCATTTATGGTTTTTGGCTTTTTAATAAAATTATGAAAGACGACTTCAGATCGCAGTGTTCCATGGGTTTTGAAGTGATTAAGTAAAGTAGGAGAGTTGCAAGTATAAAGACTACTAGATGGATCACGAGTTGAATAGAAATTCTGTACGAATGTGTTCTCTAAATTTTCCGATATAGCTTAAATATTTTTTGATACTGGTATGTATCAAGGTGTATTTTATCACATTTTTGCAGCGCCATCTAGCAAAATAAAAGCATTTGGTTTAGGTAAAGTAGGAAACTTGCACTAAATGGATCTTAACTTCGAAAGACTTTTTGTTATAAAAATCTTCTCTATATTTTACGATTTGTTACAATATTTTTTTGGTATTCGTAAAATAGCCAATGTATTTAATCATAATTTGGCAGCGTCATCTACCATTTTGGCAGCGACATCTACCGTAAATTTTTTGCTTTGACTGTGAAATAGTTTGAACATTTATAAAATTTTTTATTTTATTTAATAAAGATTAGTCAAGTTTGAAAACTTGACCTTCGGCAATTCAGAGCTTTTGCAATGGTACATATGTATTACAATAAATATATTAATTTCTGATGAGAATAATATCTTGTTTTAATATTAAGTCTTTGTTTTTTCATTAGTCGAGTTTTAGTTATTAAAATTTTTTGTTTTTTTTCTAAATTATTTGGGAGTATAATTTTGATATAAAGCTTTTAAAGAGTCACAATAAAAATAATTTTTTGAAAATCAATTTTTGGTCAAAAAAAAGTTTCTTTTTAAATTCGTTGTGGTAAATTGTTTAAATTGAATAAGAGCAAAATTTTAAGAAAGTTTTGAGATGAGACCTTTCCTTAAAAAATAATATATTTTTATTCATGACTTTATCTGATTTAATTTGATGTGACGTCACATAACTATAGCCAGAAAACGATAAAGACGCTTCCAAATATAGCTCATCGGTCAAGTTATGATAGTAATGTTATGATACAGTGCTCGAAAAAAGGTCAAAGGTTTTTTCAATAAGTCTCGAAAAATAGCAATAATAATGTTTACAAATTCTTTTTTTTAATATTCATATTCATATTCAAATTTTTATTTTTAATTTTTAAAAATATTTAAAGTTGATCTAAATATTTTAAATTATTTTTTTTAATCTTTAAAATATTCATATTTTAAAATTTTTATAATGTTTATTTTATGTTATGCGAAATAAAAGCAAAGCCGGTTTTTTTTCTCATAGACCCATTTTTTTATAACGTAGCTGGGTTTAAAGATTTTATTGACAATAACTCATTGAGAGAAGCGAGCAGAGGTGAACCCCCTGTTTTTGTTTACAAACGTTGCTTGCAAAAAAAACTTAGCTTTTCTTATAAACTGATGAACTTATTGGCCTATATATTTGGCTTAGAAATAATATACGACTATCTGAATATGCGATTTGCAGGTTCGGTGGCTTTTACGAACTACATTGCCGCGCAAAAGTTTCCACACACTTGAGAAATTATTCGGAATTTATTAACGATCTCGAAATGAGCTTCAATGGTGTTTTTAAATTGATAGAATAAGTATATTGAATTATCATCATCATAATGTGGCCATGACAATCCGTTCTCGGGTTACGGCCGACCTCAGCAGCTCTCGCCAGGCGCCTCTGCTTTGCGCGCGCCTTCTCCAACTAGAAATACCAAGGGAGGATAGGTTCTCCTCCACTTGATCTTTCCATCGGAGTCGTGGTCGTCCCCTTCATCTCCCTTCGTCGGCTTTCGCTTCGAATACCTTTTTCGCTGGAGCATCGTTATCCATACGTACGACATGGCCGAGCCAGACGTTGTATTGTAATGCGCTGGACAACATCTATGTCGTTGTAGAGCTTGTACAGCTCGTGGTGCATCCGTATGCGATAGTCGTCCTCAAAACATACCGGACCGAAGATTTTACGAAGAATTTTCCTCTCAAACACCCCAAGAGAAGCTGCATCTGTCCGTGACACAACCCATGCTTCTGCGCCGTATAAGAGCAAGGGTAAGATGAGCGTCTTGTAGAGTGTTACTTTTGTTGTTCGAGAGAGGTCTCTGCTGCACATCTGCTTACTGAGACCATATTAGCACCTATTGGCAAATGTTATTCTTCGCTTTATCTCCAGGCTGATGTCATTTGCGGTGTTACACATTGAATTATCATTATCATTAGCAACATATATTCATCAATAAGTCTGAAAAACTCATCCAAACCCTGCAAAACCTATCAGCAAAATCAAAAAAAAAGATAGAACGTTGAAAATCATGGATCAGCCGGCCCAATCCCCTGATCTTAGGCCAGTAGAACTTTTTCTGGATTGCAGTAAAGAGTTTTGACTAAAAAAAGTGTAATCGTTCTATGTGTAAAGATATATTATCTGTTACAGTTGAAGTAATATATTGAATAGTTTAAAAAAGAATAATCTTTAGAATAAAGTTTCTTCACATCCTATCAATAGTTTCAAACGTTTACGATAAATTTGTTGAATTTGAAGTAGTAATTAGCCGGTGTCCGGAATCTTTTGCCAGTCAGTGTAAGTGTTTTGGATTTAAAATTTATCTACAAAAGATATTTTAGGCAAAGACTTTTGTTTTGAGTGTTATTGCGTTCTACTGAGCTTCAGCTAGCAATATTTGTAAAAAGTGTTTCTAAATATCTGTTCAGCACTGTAGAACGCATTGCTGAATAAATCGAACAGCGGCAAAGATGATTGTACTCATAATGAATGCATTGGACATAGATACAAACACACAGACAATGCAATTTTCTGCACACATATACATATATAACAAGCCAATGCAGTTGTAGATAAATGTATCTATCGGATAATCTTATGGGATGCAAATTGCGTAGATGTCGTTGTTATTATAAACAAATCGAAAACAACAAAAACATTATAATTAAACAGAAGTTTGGACAAACGACGGACTAAAGCATGTTCACTCACACAACGATATGCACACGCATGCACACACAGATACTCACACACCGATGTTCAGATACTCACACTCACACACATCTGCAAAGCGTCAACGTGTCGTCATGGCTGCCGTGGGCTGGTCAGGCCCATAATTGTTATTTTGTCGTTTTTGTTTTTGTTGTTGTTGTTGCTGATGTCGCGCGTATTTGTTCGATGTCAAATATCAGAGAGTGTGTGTATCTGTGCGTGTGTGTATTTGTATCTTTGTTTGTTGCTACCGTTGTTGTTGTCACTAATCTTTAGCGAAAATCGCGCAGCCAAAGCCGTTCCAACAGCACGCTTACAAATTGCCTTTTGTCATAGTTATAGACACACAGATACACATGTATTTGTTTGTATCTATGTGTACGTAATCTATCTCAATACGCTTTAGATTTATATCTGCGTCATTTTGTAAAGCAAATTGAAAATGAAAATGCTTGTATAAAAAATAAAACAAAAATAAAAAACATTACCAAATTTGGCAAAAAAGTGAAAAGAATTATGCGCATTTTGTTTGCTTTGGTCTGTCTGCGATTTTTATTTCGGATTTCCGCTAAAGAAATTTAATTAGGCAATGTTGAGTTTGGTTTGGATTGGTTTTATATGGCTGCTATATACAGAATACTTATATATAACAAATATATAAAGCGATTTAAATGCTGTGAACGGAAACGGTTTGTAATTAAGCGGGCGTTGCTCAAAATTTTAGCCAATTATGAACAGAAACGTTTTGAGTTAGCTAACTGTTTATTAAAAACTTGGAAAGAAAGTTGAGCTTAGAAAAAAATATATGAAAAAATAGAAAATATCGAAATTTATTGCAAATAGTGGATCTAGAGGCTAGTTTAATTTATTGTTAATGTATACATTTATATTTTAGTACTAAAATTTCCTTTGATTGTGACCTAAAATGGAAACAATTTTTATATTTAAGCCAAAATTTCAAGAAAATAATGCTTCAGAATTTTGAAAATCTATTATTTTTCGTGTCGTATGAATCTTATAAGTTTTAAAACTAAAACGTGATAATTAAATAATAATATTACAAAAAAAAATACATTTATAAAATTATCAGGCTAAAAGGGCCTAGCTTGATATGGTACTAGAAACTTCCCCAGCGATTTTTTTTTTTTCTCGAATATTTATTATTGGAAATAAACTCTTGATTTTATGGGTTAACTCAGCGTAACGGTCGCTAAGTTTATTCAATACATCACCCACATAGGGAATGCCTAGATCTTTGTAAAGGTTTCGGTTTCGGATATACCTCGGGGTATTTTGTTTTTGAAAATTAATGATTCAATTCGATTCAGAATGGCAAAAAAATTTAGATCAAATTTCAGTTTTTAAACTAAACGAGTTGCGACTTAATTTAAAAAAAAAACGTCTTTTTCATGTATATTTAATTGCGACTAAGCTATATATATAATTTTTTAAATCTAAATTTACAATTCGCTGTTTAAAAAAAAATATTAAATTTTTTTAACCAACACATTTTCTTAAAAAATTAAATTTTCTTATATTTTTTTAAGCATGCTCTTTGATTTCGACAATCACCATTTGTTTTTTAAACACGTGTTTTATACGATCTTTATATGGTGTGAATATAAATCTAATCGATTTGGTGGAACAATGTCAAAAAAAACTAAGAAAACTGTTTTATTAACACTAAAATTTTTTATTTATTTTTCTTAATTTTAAGAAAAGTTACTAAAATGTTTTTGCTATATTAAAAAAATATAATAAAAATATTTAATAAAAATTAATTTATCCAATATAACTGCCATAAAAAATAATTCATTTTTTAATACACATAGAATAATACAAATTATAATTTTTTTCTAATTCTTTCAATATAACTGATATAAAAAATTTAAAATTTTTCAATATACATTGAAAAGTAAGTAAGTGAATTGGTGTTGCTAATTTATTAATATAATATTTTTTTTACAATAGGAAACTTAAATTTGGTACATCGGTAGTTAAAGCGCATGTTAAAAATTTCTGAACTGGTTTTTCTGGTAATTGGGAAATGTTCATCTCGGAAGCACTATGAAGCAAATCCAATAAAGAGCAGAAAATATGTAAATAATATCTATAAATAAAAATAAATAAAAAACATATATTTGTATGCACATTAATATGAGCTTAATAAGAAAATAAAATATTGATTTCGTGGTAAAAAAATAAGTGCAGGTACTCCCGAGTACCTTTCAGACTGAGTAAAATTTTTTAAGCTTTTTTTTTTAATATGGCTCAGAAATATTATGTATTATTTTTTTTTTAAATTTTTTAACAATCAATTCTGGTATATACATTAACAAAGCAGTATAAAAAAAATCTTATATATGATTCCAATTTTTAAATATATATAATTTTTTTTATATATTTTTTGTACATACATGGAATAATTTTTTTTAAAAGATTCAAACCCTCATTCTTGTGATAAGTACATAACAGAAGTTTTTCGTAGAATCCAAATTTTTTAAGTTCAGTTTATAATATCTGCTCGGGATTTCTATTTTGTCTTGGACTTCTTGATTTCACAATGGAGTTATTTGTTCAAGATACACTTGTATAGAATTTCCTAAAGCCAAGCGTAGATATTTTTCGAAAAGTGTAACTGAAAATGGATGGGAATTTAGATTTAAATTATTCCTATATGGGTCCTCAAAAAGTTGACCATAGTTCTCAAAATTAATGTGCTTGCCGATTTTACAAGCTGTTGTAAAACGTCACCCAAGTACTTCCGATTCCGAAACCATATACCTTAACTTTAATAAACTTTTAGTCAAAATTGGTTGAATTAATAAATTTGAAAAAAATCCAAAAGTATGCAAAAAATTTCGAAGCGTAATTTTGAAATTTTCCTGAATATCGAACTTTCAAGATTCTTTGATTTTGTTTTCTTTGAATATTTTGCGTCAATGACAGCCATTAAAAAGCAAAATTATTTTAAAGAATAATTAAAAATTTTATTAAAAAAATCCCCAAAAATATTAAAAAAAAATAATAAAGGGAAATTTCGAAATTTTCAAGATTCTCATTACATTTAAAATATTGTCTGATTATTGTAGCTATTAAAAAACAAAATTATTTCGATAAATAATTTTATTTATTTCATTTCCCTAGCCACCCATTAGAATAAAAGCAACCCACCAACCTGAGCCACCTCAAGGAAATAACTTTGAGTAGCCGTTTGTTTATAGCAGCTTGGTCAACCTACGATCAACCCCACCATAACAAAAACTACACCAACAACAAAAACTACTACAACAACATCGACGACGATGAATTAAAAACATTTTCAAGATAAACAGCGCAAAAAACGTCACAGCTGTCATTGATGGTTGCCCACTGGAATTCAAGCTCAGTCTGAGTCTCAGCACGGTTTGTATCTCACAGATACAGATACTTTCAGTGGGCTATAAAAGCGGCTACGTGGTGCTGTGCCGAGCTTAATTTGCCAAGTGCTAAAATCGCGTGCGGATGCCAGAAAACGCCAACGAAACGAACGGAACGGAAAAGTTGAACTAAAAAATTAATCTATAAGATACGAACGAGCGCGCTTAACCGTGAAATTCGTGAAATTCGCCACGCGTTGCTGCATCCTGCCAAAAACCAAACTTTAAACCAAACACACACAATATGGCTTTGGTGCCTGCCACAAGCAATACGGATTGGGATTTATGGGATTATCGACGTCGTTTATGGCGTGACTGGGATCTGGTGGACTATGATTTGCCCTACTGGAAGCGTCTCTCCTCACGCGTGGGTTCGGCGCCCGATCTTAGCCGCGTTGTAGTGGGCAAGGATGGTTTCGAGGCCAACGTGGATGTGCATCTGTTTAAGCCCTATGAAATAACCGTCAAGACCACCGGCGATACCGTCGTAGTAGAAGCCAAACATGAGAAACGTCGCGATGGCGACACATTTGTGGGTCGTCACATTGTCAAGCGTTTCGTACTGCCACGTGGCTACTATCCCAACGATGTGCGCTCCGAGCTCTCCTCCGATGGCATTCTAACCGTGCGCTGTCCGCCGTATCTGAGCAATGAGCGTAGCGTCTATGTGCGTCAAGTGGGTCCCTCTTATCTGGCCATAAAGAATTAGAAATAGGAGCAAGTGGAACCAAAACCCCTCCCCCCAAGGAGCAAATTCTATTGTGTGTTTTGTTTTTTTAGTTTTCTGTTGGTTGCACTGCGTTCAAATGGCACAAAAAGTAAAAAAAAGCGATTATATTTGTTAAAAATACATAATAGACGAAACAAAAAATATTTTAATTTTTATATATATAAAAAGAAAATAGTTACAAATGAAATTGGACTTTTTTTCTGTTATTAACACGAGACATTTTTTAAGTTCAATAAAAAATAAAAAAAAGTTTAATTTATTGAAAATTATGCGAAAAAGTGTTTAATTTTTGGGATAGTGAGTGAGTTATAAAGAGAAGTAAGATTATTTGGTGATATTTTTGAAATCTACAGGATGCGAAGTCCCTTATGGTAAAGTATAAATATTCCTAAGCATTAAGTAAGTATTTTTAGTGATCAATTTTTTGGCCATTTTGGTAAGATTATCAGTCATCAGAAGAAGTCTCTAAACTCTAAACTAGATAACTTTGAAATAAATCATACTTTTTTATTATAACTTATAAAAAGAAAGCTATTTGGATAAATATGAACAAAGCTATAAACAATATTATATAAGAGTAACTACAAAATACTAAAAATCGCATTAAACTTTAGTAAGCTCAGAATGAAAAATTCCTACTAATATTATACTTTACTAAACCTATCTAACACTTTCCTTCAAAATTGGATCCTGCCAGCTATAAAATTTTCTATATCATCAATGGCTTTCATTCAACTTCATTAATATCTATCAAATAAAAAAATTGTTTTTCATGTTCAGTACTTAGTTTTAGAGTAAATATGAACTTGGTTCAAGATGCTAATATTTTGGATCAAAATCTCCATTCAAGATTACATATTTGCTCTTTTGAATTTCAGGTTCAACTTGATTCAAGTATAGAATAGTCTCTAATCAAGATTTGTTTGATTTGATTTAAGTATTTTACGTTTGGCACTAACTTTAAGAGTAAATAGGGACTTGATTAAAGATGCAAATATTTTGCATCGAAATCTTTAGAACTTGTTTCAAGAATTTCCCACACTCATATGAAGTATTTTTTATCACAATTTAAGCTCAAAATTACTTTTTTTTTACATATTTCAAGAACATTTCGTCTTTATTTTTAAAGAGATCACGTTCTTAATTCAAGAATTTCGGACTTAAAGCACAATAGTTGATGTGAGATCGAAATTCTACATTTCAAAATTTTCGTTCTTCCACACATATCATATTACATTAATTAATATTAATTAATTAATTAAAATTTTCTTATTTCAGGCGCATCATTTAGTTGCTTTGCTTAGGAGCATTTAACGATAGGTAACGATACCGATATTAAAGTTTCAGATAAGATCCATTTTTAATCCATAGGAGAAATTTTTTTTTTTTGTGATATCGGCTATCGTTACATTATATAGATAGGGGTACTTCAGACGACTTCGAAAGAAATAAAAACTTTAAAAGGATATTCCCTTTCTTTTATCAAGATTTCTCAACCAAATTTGGCACTCGTAAGTTTTTTGCACATTCCCAGAACTGCACCAATCTCATCAAAATCGGTTAATATAGCTGCCATAGGACTGATCGTTAAAAAAGCCGTATTTGGTACCAACTTTGTTGCGTTTCATTGGCTTATGAATATATTGCAACCAAACTTGCTTGTCAAAAAAATATATTTTAGAATTCTAAAGCAATAAACCAGATTTATTTCTAACGCACAGGGACAAGGTATGCCAAAGTCGTCTGCGACCGATTTGTAATTATAATTTAAAAAAATTCCAACTATTGTTTTTTAGTCTCAATTGAGAAATAAGTTTTAAGTGTGAATAAGTTTCTTTTATGACTCATTAGAGATCTAACAAGTATCATTGCTGTATTTTATAGATCAATTTGTATTGATGATAATCAGTATTAAATGCTTAATCATTTTAATTCATTTTTGTGCACTTTTTTTAACAAACTCTTTAATTGTTTAATTTGTGTCTATGAAATGCTGTTTATTTTCAATAGATGTTAGTTTAAGTCATTTTTATAAAAAAAAAACCAATTTATTTCATTACGTTTTCTATAGATTTCCCTTACTTTTCCAAAAACGTAAGGAGCTTATAGTTTTGGTAATATGAAATGATATACTAAAAAGGCATGTAATCTAAGTTCAACAGATGGACGAAGTAAATTGATCTGGCTATGATGGCAGGTCATCCGATTTGGATCTCGAAAACAGCTGGGAAAGATAAATTGGTTTGATATTATATTTCTAAAAGCATTTCGAACAGAGATAGCCTTATAGGGATTGAAAAGGATATATTTAAGTCTAAATTGCCCAAATATGGTTCTCTCTTAAAATCCTTTCTTTGGAAACCAAAAAAAGTATATTATTAAAAATTAAGCAACTTTATATGATTCATGATCCATTTATGCAAGACACGAATATGAATCTGGCAAGTCATGTGAACTTATTTAAAAAAATAGGTTTTGAGTATTCTGGGCTGATTAAGAAAAAATAATTATTAACATCTATCTAGGTTAGGTAAAGCTGTGTAGGCAGCTCAGATAGCGACTGAGATCATATGAGGTCCATGAGGACCATGAGGTCCATTGTGTTGCTTAATTAAAAGAAGGGGAGGAGACGAATTGAAAAATGGGAGGGATTGTGGAGGAAGATCAAAAGCTGTAGGACATCCTTAATCGCCTAAGTTTCTCATGTTGCAGAATCATTTTGAGGATTCGACAAAAGCAGCCAGATCCGCTATGAGCACATAAGCTAGAATACCCAGATCCTCAAAGAAAGGCTTACCCAGAAACTGGATTCATTTTCTAAGCAGCGCCGGGCATTCCCATAGCAGGTGTTGGATGCTTTCTATATCCTCCTCATCTCTGAACCTGCGGCAGAAATCTTGATGAGAAACGTGGGACCTCTCAGCCATATTGCCTATGGAGCAGTTCTCCGTTGCAACGCATACCACCATCCTAGTCCTCTTTTTATGAATACGCAGGAGTTCAGATGTTCGCTTTTTATCATGTCTCGCCGGAGTGCTCGGGAGTTGCGACAATCGGACACCATGTTCCATTCTCTTTCAGCCAGAGCTGAATACGACGTCCTTTAATGGTCTTTTTATGTCCGCCATTGCAAGGTTTGCCGCCAGCGCTGAGCCGTTCCTGGCGCACTCGTCCGCCGTCTCGTTACCAGGGACATCTGAGTGAACTGGAACCCATCAGAAGGTTATTGAGTGTTAATGAATACGGTTGAGCGCTATCGTCGTGTTACGGATCAGTTTACTCTTTATGGTATGCGTTGCAGCCTAACTATCGACAAGAACTACAATGTTCCTTGGACTTCCTTCAAAGGTGCCAATAAATCTAGCCGCTTGTAAGACTGGGTATATCTTCGGTTGAAAAACGCTACACTAGTCGGGGAGGCGGAATGAAAGCTTCGTCGAACGCTCTTCAAAGAAGATGCCTGCTCCTGTACCATCATGCATTTTCAACCAGCAGTATAGATCGTCCGCTCGTTCGCTTTTAAGGGGGTTATTTCCAGCCAATCTTCTATCGATCTATGTATTCAGTGGCGAAGCGAGAGCATTGAATGGGGGGTGTCACGCCAGACTCCCCCTCGCTACACCCCTGTATGTATCTATGTATCTAAATATCTATACATATCTATCTATCAATGTATCTATCTATCTATGTATCCATCTATCTATTTATTTATATATCTATCTATCTAAGCTATCTATCTATCTAACTATCTGTCAATCAATGCCAATTGGTTTTGATTTTTCTACCAATAAAATAGTCTTATTCAAACCACATTAAAAATTCGTTTTGGTGAAATTGGCAGCACCAAGCATTTGGCCTTTAAATAATCCCAAAAAAATATTCTGAATCCGAAAATCATATTCTGATTCATTTCCCGGAGCATGGCCGATTATTTTAATTTTTAGTTTTTATCAATAATTTATATATATGTTCATTCATTTAGTTATTACTATAAATAAAAACAAACTAGATTACAAGAATATTTTAACTTAAAGTGTATCCAAATAAGACTTAATTTATCAAAGTAAAAAGTTTGCTTCTAAATTTAATTTATTTGACCAATTTGATGCACAATATATCAAAGACTACTTTAACTTCAACATTAATTGGACTTAAATTTAATAGACAGCAACAAGACGTAGTCAGCTGCAAAACTAGAACTAGAACTGGAACTGCAACTGGAAGTAGAACGCCTTTGAGCAATTTCCGTAAATGCCAACTAAGGTTAATTTTAAAAATAAAAATAGAGCAGCCACAACAACTGCCAACATAAAACAACTTTGTGACACTTTTTTTTAACAAGTCCTACACCATTTTGTCTAGATATTTACAATTTTTATAAATAAATAACAACTGATCTGCAGATAGCAGCGTATAGTAGGTGCCAGTTAGGCTCTATAAATAAAACTATTTAATTAAACCAAATAAAACATAATAGAAAAAAGTAAACAAAAAGTCACACGCTGTTTGCTGGCGTTTTAAAACGCGCGCACACTTACAACTTGTTACAGCTGAGCGATTCGGAAATTGTTTATAAAGAAAAGACTTTGGGTCAGTCAATATGAATGAAACCATTTATGTTTAACCTTAAAATAAGCCACTATATATTTGTTATGTATAGCAATCAATTTGTCAATCACATAGTAAGCTATCTACAGAATTCCCTGTCAATACTTAAGCGCATTTTTTGCGCGTTTTAGAGTCAAGTCAAGTCAAGCTAAAAGCTAAAAGCCAGTCAATATAATTTATTTGTTATATAGTTAAGTTTTTTTACCTATATGGGTCGCAACTATTATAGCTAGATACAACAACAACAACAACAACATGTTTGTTGCACACCAAATAAGTTCAAGAATCGCGAGTGTACCACACCTACGCGAGTTTTATTTTATATATTTTTATTTATCTTTTTTTTCACAATGTATTTAATTTTAATTAAAAACAATTTAGCTGTTTATGTGTCGAAGCGTTGTTTGTGTGAGTAGCTCTTATTTATTGTATATATTTTGTAGCGGCGCATTTGATTTTAACTATTTTTTTTTTATAAAAAAGTCGCATAACAAACATTATTAATATTATTATAGACATTTACAATTGAATAATGAGCAATTTTGACAGCCATTTGTATATGATTGGGGGCGTCTCTAGATCTACTCTATAAGGCAGACAGCTGACAGCTTTATGCGCATTAATGAAAATTTAGAAAATTAAGCTCCCAAAGCGATCGGCGCTGACAATGTCAGCCAAGTTCAATGTGCATTAAGTGCAACTGTGCCATTTCTCATAATGCCCCAAATGGCCCCAAAAGAAATGCTTTTAAAATGATTCTCACGCAACGTGACTTTCCCAATGTCCCAATGATGTTAATGATCAATGCTAATTACAATGATCATAACGACGATGATCATCAGCAGCATGCGTTTTATAAATAAACTGTCGTTGTTGTTGTTGGGGGAGCTGCTGCAGTAACCGGCGCCAACAAAGGCGGCAGCAAAGCGAAGGCAAATGAGAATGAGCACTCACGAAGTTAAAGACGAAGATGCAAAAGATGCTGCCGATGTTGTCGTTAAGAGGGCCACCCTAAGCAGAGTGTGACAGCCGGCACTTGTGCGCTCTCGCGCTAATTATACTCTTAAAGGGAGTGCATGCAATTTTGGGTGCAAGAAGGACATAATAGAAAGTGGTGAGTATGAAACACAGAAGAGAGTGAACGTGTTGAGCTTCTTTATGAAAAGAGACATGCCTGATTGTGGGGTCTGTTCAGAGCTGGGCAAAAAGAGAGCGGACGAGAAATGAGAGTGTGTTAGTGAATTATGCACTGCGCAAATGAATTTTGTTGAAAAATTATTTTGCTTTTATATTTACATATATTCCTCGTTATTATCTCCGTTTTTTAATTGTAATAATTATATATGATATTAAAATAGTTAATTATTTATTATTCAAAATGTTGATTCATAAATATATATTTGATGCGCAGAACAGTGAATGAAATTTTTTGATTGCTGATGTTCAAATACAGTCTTGGTTGGATATAGTGAACTCCCGGTATAGTGAACACCTCGATATAGTGAGCACCTAAATTACATACATAATTACACACACTATTAAGTGAAAAATCAAAAACCACTAAATAGTGAACCACATCTTGAAAGTATTTTCAAGAAGAAACGAACGAAAAAACACAAAAAGGAATCAGAAACGGGTATTCTTCCTAATTGTACATACTTTTGCTGTTGATTGTTGCAAAATCAGCTGTTTCTTGACGTTATTGCTTGTTTTGTTTAGGTTTAATTAATTAATTTCCTACAAATATATTTTAATGATAAATTAAATTTTGATCAAATAGAATAGAAAATGTCAACCTTGATATATACATTGAACTGGCCTTGCAATAATTAGTTCACTAAATCCAGAAACGACGAAATATATCTCTGTGATAACTGATCATAGCGATGTATTTAATCATTTATTTCTCTCAGTGCACAAAATGTATAAAGCCATGAATTGAGTAATAATTTTGCTTTCAGCTGTG
Source organism: Chymomyza amoena (assembly GCA_037043745.1). Lineage (NCBI taxonomy): Eukaryota > Metazoa > Arthropoda > Insecta > Diptera > Drosophilidae > Chymomyza > Chymomyza amoena. The sequence continues at coordinate 243,429 of JBAMAX010001378.1, forward strand.
CTCAAATTGAAGCTCGTAATACTACCTTAGAAAATGATGTATCCAAAGAATATAAAACTATGAAGGATATAGTGATATAGAACTATATAGGTAATTCTATATTTTTACTATGTTATATATATTAACCAGAAGGAGGAGGCAAATTATGAGAGCCTTATACCAATAAAGCTTATCATGTAGCGGTTGAGATATGTTAGATATGTTCATCCGTCTTTCAAAGCAACTAATATTTAGACAATTTGGGACTGAAAATTTGACAAGTAGATGCTCTTTGAAACATTTTCCTATACGGGCCAAATTATCCCCAGCATGCAAATTAAAAATAAAGAATAATAAAGTCGAAATAAAATTTACTTTATTCCTCGATTTTTGAAGGAATAAATTATGCAAACTTTATATGTACGCCATTAACAATTTATGATTTATTATACCAAAATACTTAGTGGGAAACTTTAAAAGACAGCCTTGGATATTTAAGATATTGTAAAGCGTATAAGTACCTAGTTTTTTTTTGTACTTTGCTTGGATATTCAAGATACTTTAAAGAGACCATTTTTTGAGTCATAAGAAAAGGCCACAAAGCTGTTGCCAAAAAAAAAAAAATACTTTTAACTCATAAGGATACTTACGCATTGTTTATACATTTTGTCGAGGGCTTTGCCCTATGACACCAATTTTAAATTACTTGGTCTTAAATACATTATACTATATAATTTTGTTACTCATAGTAATATAATACGTAGTCTCTCTGAGGAATCACTTCTTATTTTCTTTAAAGATCTATTTGGTTAGTTTATTTTTTTGAGTGAAATATCTATAAATAAACTAGCCGGCCTCCGGCACGCTCGCTTCGCTCGCTCGTCTAGATCTTTATTTTCTTCCAATGATTTATTTTTGTGGCGAATTCACGAAATTGCATTATGTGAAAATATTGATCTGATCATATGTATTTTATACAGAAATTAAAACATGAATTGTAAGCAAAAATCGCAGAATTCCTATCTTCTTAAGAAAACTTTCTTGGAAAGGAATAACTAAATCAATATTAATTTCTAAAATTGATGAAATTGTAAATTATCCTACCGAGTTTTTAAATTCACTTGATTTGCCAGGAATGCTAGGAGTGGCAACCCTTATCTCTTAGGGGTATGAAAAATAGATGTTGGCCGATTATCAGACCTATCCAATAAGCACACAAAATTTCATGAGAATCGGTCTAGCCGTTTCGGAGGAGTATGATCACACAAAAACCAATATTCACAAAAATGCGTATATCTCACGGACCAATTCACACATCGCAATAGGCTTAAAACCTCGGTATTGACAACCTCTTACACACGCAAAAATCAGATTTGAAATTCATCGACTCGTTCATGAAAACAACCGTAGCACGTAAAACATAAGTTTCTTCTTATATATAAAATTCTAGTTTCACAATGTTAGTTACCATACTCCTCCGAAACGACTGGACCGATTATCGTGAAATTTTGTGCGCCTCAATAAAATATAATTTATAACGTTTATAATTTTTGTGTTTTCTTTCGACAAAAACAATTAACTAAAAAATATTAGTTAATCTGACAATGTACACAATGCCAACATAAATTAAAAAAAAAAATTTTTGTAGTGGAAAATGAAATTGTCCTTTTTAGTATTTTCGTCGCAATTTTGTTATATTTTCTCAACCTAAAACAATCCTTGGACTTCCACTAACATTTCAAGACCAAAATTAGCCAAATCGGTTCAGCCGTTCGTGAGTTTCTAAGCTTCGAAGGAACATAACATTGTGACGCGGGAATTGTATATAAGTAAGATTCAGCAACAAAAATGTTTGTTTTTATTTATTTATTTTTCTTCTTCTTTCATTGCAGAAACTCAAAAATTAATTTGTATATTATGAATGTTTTTCACAATTTCAATATCTCCTTTCCAGGGTGCAGCCGGAAGCCATCGTTGGTCATCAACTGCTTAAGGTCAAATCAGGCTGTTATATTAATGCTGCAGTTAGGTTATAAGATTTTTTAACGATCGTCTCTTGAATCTTCTAACTGGATCATCATTCAGTAAGTTCCTTTTTTATTTCTTGTAATTTCTTTTTCATTTCAAATATATATTGCTCTGACAAATTTCCAAAATATTTTTGTTACTTTTAAATATTTTAACAAACGAAAAAGCACTTCTAATCTGCTCATTGTTATTGCAGGCGTTGTAAGTAATGCACTTTTGCATTTCGCGTCGTTGTTATGATTGCTCGTGTACCTTTGCATTTTTGAGCGACAAAGCGAAAATCATAATTTTATAGAATTTTTTTCCTCTTCGCAGCAAATTTATTGCATGCAGTTTTAGAATAATCTGAAATATAGTCTAATAATATAAGTATTTATATAGAGAAAAATATATGTCATAGTTTAACTGATCGTTACTTTACATCAAATGTTATTTTAAGCTTCAAAGTCAGATCTAACACATAATATTTGTTTTAGTCCGTTTTTTGTATAGCTTTGGCTTAGTATATTTAAATATTTAGTTAGTTAGATTTTAAAAGCTACCGCTGAAAGTTTAAAGTTTAATTTTAAGCTTCACATACTAGGGTTGTCTTGTATATTTTGCGATACCGGATTATATTACACCAAAATTTTGTTACAGAAATCTATCGAAAATAAGTGACTAAGACAGAGGTTTTGTCTTGTTAATTGTGACAATTTACATGCACACAAGGGACATTGAAGGAGACCCGAAAGTTCCTAAAGTTACGACATCATTAGGTCACAAGCTTAAAAATACATTGATCGACTTAAAGTACTTGAGAGCTAGGAAGAAAAGTCTAAAAAAGTGTCATCCAGAGGATCGTCCTATGAGATTCATATAAGAAGTTATATCAAAATATAAAATCACATAGGAATACGCATATATTCTAGTAAACATTGATATTTCCATATGTAGAATCCCTTAATTATAAATGTTTATTATTTTCAGTTCTTCTTCTGTACCTCTAGTTTAAGCTACCACGAGAGGTATTAGCGAACTATTTTATATGAAACTTAAAAAAAAATTATTGTGACCAGATCTTAGTCGAGAATTTCACAATAAAAATTTCTCAAAGTGGGGGAATAGTCCATTTAAAAAAGGAAACGTTTTTTTTCATTTCTTCAAAAGGAGTATTAGAAAGTATCATAAAAGGGTATTAGAAAAATTGTGCGAAAAGTAGTGTGTGACATTAAAAATTAATATATTACACATATTGAAACAGCCCGTTTTTAAAGTGTATCCAAAATTCGCTACATAACATACGCCATTTTTCATCTCTTAGTTTTTCCTTATGATGAACGTGAAAATATCAGCATATATCTTTTTGGAGACAAATAGTGTGTTTGGTTTGATTTTCCCTTTGTGGTCGTTTGGCTTTTCTTGCGTGCCTCAGTCTTGCCTTGGCACTCGTCCGGAGCGGTGCGTTTTCTTCCATTCATCGAGTAAGGACAACATTGAGAGTCCTTTTAACACTTGCCGTGTGTTTGCCGTGTGTGTTTCAAGTGCAATTGATCTATATATTTTTTAACACACAACAAATTCTGATTGATTGCAAATGCATTAAGGCCATTTGAGTGTTGTTTTCAATAAGTTTTTTCATGTGTTCAAGAAGTGCCAAGTGAAAATAGTTCTAACCCATAAAATATGTATATAAATATAACTTATATACTTATATGTTGTAGTTTTGAGTAGTTTTTGTGCGAGTTCGTGTTGTGCTATTTATAAATCCTTAATCTAAATGGATTTTTATACCGACTAAACACATAATACATACATACATACATATATATTTTCAGCTTGCTGACGGTCGCCTCTCAAAAACGAAAATGTTCTGAAAAGTGAAATTTATTAATGACTTGTTATTTATAAAGCAAATATACAAGAAGAAATACAAAAATATACCAAAAAGTGTAAAGGTGTTGCGGAAATAGTTTGAAGAGCTTTGACAGGCATTGAGTAGTTGACTTGCCCGCCAAAAGGATTAAAAGGCTGGGAAATGTGGCCAACACATTTTATATTGGCCGCAGTAATCTGCGCTGCATTTTCAGCTGGTGAGTGTTGTAGCTCTACTCTAATCTTCGGGAACCCATGAATCAGTCTAAACAGAGTGGGTGTATGGCTGGGAATATTAATAAGGTTTATGACGGAACTCCATGACTCAAAAATATGACAAAAAGGGGAAGCATTATTGCTATTAAATCAAATATCTTGTGCCTATGCATTATATTGGGAAGTCATTGGGATGCGTTTTTTAGGGGCCATAAATTAATTAAATTACTTAAAAATTAGTGGGTGGACGTCGTCTCAGATAGAATTTTTAAAATGTAAGCCAAATGATGAGAATATCAAAATTCTTTGAATATCATCTTAAAGTATATCAAAATGCTTCGATGGTTTTATAATTTTTCAAGAGTATCTAGTCTATGTTTGAACCCCTTTGGAGTCCACCGATACAACATAATTTAATTAGCTTTGCATTTATTTGCTAAAATATCTACAGGATTCAATTTATACCGCTTTAGAAATTTTTTAAAATGATACAGGATATATATATATTATTTTTTTTTCTAATTTCTATGCCAAGATATATTTTTATATGAACATTATTTTGTTTTATTATTCAGTGTATAGAATGATTGATTGCGTTTCAGAAAAATCAAATAAATTTAATTCAAGTTAATGGGTAACAAAAATACGACATGATCTATAGGGTTACTATTCATATTTTAATCGGAGTGATAAAATGGTATAGTTGTGTGGCTAGGTGTCTATTGTCCTTATTAACGTCATTTTATGGCATTTAATATATCGGCGAAAAAAAGTGAAGGGCTACTTTTTTCCCGAACTTCTCTGATTTAGATGATTTTTATTTATTATATATATATTATATTTAGTAGAGCTACTAGCTGATAGTAACCACGTTAAATTTTATTGTAAAATTGCCAATAATTTATTAAATTATCGATAACTGAAAATTGGGTTTTTATTTTAAAGACTTCTCTTTGACAAGCCGTATTTCCTAAATAAATAAAGATTTTGACGCGAATTTTTATAGCCATGACAAATAAAATATTAAATTAAAAAAAAAAAAATTATATTCCTTTTTAAGATTTTTTTAAAATTTTTATCATTTATAACATAATTTCAAACTTGACACGATAAGTTGTTTTGACTTTTTAAGATCAACTTTAAAAGATTTTAAATATCATAATATTTATGTTCACAAAAATTGGGTTTTTGCAAATATTTTTTTCCAAGGCCTTTTAAATGTTTCCCAATGTTTTAAAAAATTGTATTTTTTTATTATTTCTTTCATTTATTTTTCATTAATTAGCGCAAGCATCAGAGACGAAGTTTTTTTACAATTGTTAAAATTCTTAAAAGCTTAGAAATGATAAAGGATATTCATAGTAGGAAATGGCTGAAACATAATTCTCTTTATTATATTTCATGGATTTGGAGTTGAATTTGGCGTAATTTTTTTCAAAGTATCAGTTATATAATGGAAAAATATCCTCTCAAAACTTCTTGTTGAGTTTATTTCCCCAGAGATTATAATATCTATATCTATAAAAGTAGATCTGGTCCTCAATTGTGCCAAGGATGAGACTAGCGTAATAAATTAATTTCTATAATATATGTAGAAATTCACATATAAATAGTTTTATCTTTATATCTTTAAATTTAAAAAGTTTTTAAAATCTTTTAGATCATGAAAAGAAATTTAGAATTAAATAGCTAATTTTTTATTTTCTGTAAATTTTAAAGGTTTTAAATCATGGACTTATTTGAATTCAATGCAAAAATCTAAATTATGCTCTATGTAGGGGCTTTATTTCAGTATAGAACGATCTCCACTTGTTTTTGAAACTCAGACAACTACTTCGTGTTGTTATTCCTTTATTAATACAAAATTGCTAAACTTTTTCTGATGCTTTACACTTTTTTATGATATTTTATATGTTTTTGTGATGTACGATTGTTCCTGTATTTTTCTTAAAAGAATTATAAATTTTATGGATTTATCAAAATAAGTCAAGTCCTCAAAAAAGTATTAGGTTCAGTACAAAATTATATAAGATAGTTGCTAAGCATATCCAAAAACTAAGGAGAAATCCATTCCAAATATACTGATTATAATTTATTTGAATTTTGACATAAAAAGAGCTTTTAAGCTAATCGTTTAGTTATTTGAAGTTTTGGTTATAATTTATTGCCCCCCTGCAGCATTCTTTGACTTAGTAATTTATTAAAATTATATATTTATTTTTTTCGATATATACTCTAAGAAAAAGCGATAAGCTTTAATGGTATTAGTCTAGTCACAATGATTGACAGTAGCTTTTTTTATCAACTTAGTCAACAAAATAATGATAAAAAAGTAATAACAGAAAGAAAAAATTTAAAAATTTCATAACTTAACTTAAAACTTTTTAAAAATAAAAAAGATATTTGTATTTTCTTCTATATATTATATATATTTTCTTGCATAGCTTGCAGTTGGTTTTTTGATGCGATCCTAAATTTATATGGTTTTAAGGTCGTAATGTCCATGCCCACATTTTTAGGATATAGGTTTGAACTTCGATAACATGTATGAGCATGTCCCAGGATCAATGCTTAGAAAACCCATATAAAACGTTTCCGCACCCAAATTTTCAGAGTGTTAAATAATCGAATTGATTGAGAAATAGTCTTACGTAGGAACAACATTTTATTGTTTCCTAATCAAGCTCGGCTATCTATATCTTTAGAGTCAATCCTTATCCCGAAGTTACTGATTTAATTTGCCGACTGTCCCTTACCTACATTATCCAATCCACTAGAGACTCTGCAACTTGGAGACTAGTTGCGGATATTGGTACGGCCTGTTGAGAAGTTTGCGTATCCCCACCATAAATTTTCAAGGCCCGAGCAGAAAATATCGACACAACAGGATATGTTATATGCTCATTTAGCCCATTTACCATATCTTTCTGCGAAAGACTTCTATGGTGGTATAACTCTTCCGATATTGATTTGTTTATGGTCGCTCCTTTTACCAGAGTGAGCACGAGGCCCATATTTAATAACAAACGGATACTCAACAGGTTAAGGAATTGGAAGCGTATTCTCTTTCGTTCAAAATTATTCAAGTATTTGATTGAATTTCCGCCTTTCGCTTTGAACTAAGGACCGACTAACTCGTGATCAACCACTGTTCACACGAAATCCTTTTCCACTTTAGTCCCCCAAGATCTCATTCGATTATTATTGCGTACTTTAAAAAACTTTGCTTAATTAGATAATTTTCTAAAAAATTTTATTTTTGTAACTCAAAACCTAAATCCTAGTTTTCATGGTCAAAGTAATTAACTAAATAATTTTTCAACACAACTCACTTTAAATAGCATTTAGTTAACTGAAAAATGTCTTATTGGAGCTCAGTAAATATTTTTATTAATTTTAAAAATATTGAAATTTCTCAGAAAAGATTTATTTACTTTTAAGTTTTAATCTATATGTTAAAGGTTACGCGTCCCAATCGGAAGATTCTAAACTCGCGTTTTTTACTTTTAGCATTTAAATAAAAATTACGACTTTGGCTTAAATTCATTGCTTTAATAATATTTTATAATATACAAAATAAATCTAATAAAATCTGAAAAAAACGTATAAATCAAATCTCTAACATCTTAGCTGCCATTTTGGCGCATATGTCCAATTTTTTACAACTTTTCCTTGAATTTTCTACAATTTTCACATCGTACACGCTGAATCAGAGACATTTTCTTTTTATTGTTTGTTGCCTTACAAATGGGCTATTTAACTACCGGCCGGCATTTAAAATCTTAAATATGCCTAATAAAAACGAAACTTAAATTTCAAAGAAAAGCGAGAAAAACTTTGCGACAATGAAAAGTTTTATGTTTTTTTTTTTTGGCAAAGATATGACAATGTGGCGAGTGGTTGGGTTGGGTCTGTTGACTTTGAGGTTTGAAGATTAGTCAATGTTTTGGCTGATGACTTTGCCACATAAAAATGCGACAGCTGTCGCACTAATTAGCCTAAATTTGATTTTCGCACTATTCCGCAGTAACGCACGCAGCTTATGAGGATTGTGAGAATCCGCCGCAAGTGGATCATGCCAGCTTCAAGATCGATGAAACCGATGATATCTATAAAGCGATCTATAGCTGCGAGGCGGGCTATGACCTAAAAGGGGCAGCCGAGCTCGTTTGTGATTTGGATGCAGATGTTTGGCAGGGTGAGCCACCCACATGTGTGTCAGGTGAGTCACGCTTTATATAGTAAAAATCAAAAATGATGAGTGATATCTAAAAAACAATTGCAGATGCTGTACTGACAGATCGTAAAAAGAAACTTCAGGCCATACCTGAAGAGCCCAATGTATCCGATGCGATGGCTGAAATTCTGGACATGAGCTGCATACAAGCTAAAGTGCAGGCACCTGAAATACGTCATGGTCTGGTCACCAAATACGAGCGACGACGCAAGGGCGAAAAGGTCTTCCTGGTGGCCTACTATGGCTGTAATGATAACTATGACTTCGAGGATGAGCAGGTGAATGCCTTGTTCTGTCGAGCTAAGCAATGGGTGGGCGAGGTACCTACATGCATACCCCAAGGCGAGTACACAGAGGAGGATGTAGGTGGTGAGGAAGAAGATGACGAGGGTGGCGAGGGAGTGGAATATGATGAATATGAAACAGTGCGTGAGAATGACGTCGAAGAAGAAGGAGAGGATGAGGCAGAGGAGGGAGAAGAGGAGGAAGAGCGAGCAGCGCCACCACCACCACCACCGCCTATAGTAGAGCCAGAAGTGCCGGAAGCTCCTGAGCCAGAGCCAGTGCCACAACCAATTGAGCCAGAAATTGTGCAACCAGAAGCAGAGCCAGAAGTTGTAGTGCCAGTGGAAGTCGAAGAAGCGCAACCGCAGCCAGCAGAGCCTGAACAAGAGCCAAAACCTGTTGAGGAAACGCAACCCATAACCCCTGCTACTGATATTAATATTGTGGTGGAACCCACCCAGGATCCTTACACCCCGCGACTGCTGGATGAAAACTGCGGCGAGGATCGTGGTGGTTGTGCTCATAAATGCGAACGTCTGCTCTTTCCGGGCGAAAATGAGCCCAGACTAAAGTGTTCCTGCTATGAGGGTTACACTTTGGATCCTCACGACTACGCTAACTGCCATGGTGAGCTGAGTTTACTAAAACTTCTCTTTATCTAAACACTAACTTACTCTCAACCTAGATATTGATGAGTGCCAGGAGTCCAATGGTGGTTGCTCGCAAATTTGCAACAATCTGCCCGGTTCCTTTGAGTGCGCCTGTGAGAAGGGCTACCAAATTGATACTGTTACCCGGAACACCTGTGTGGGTAAGTAGAGAGACATCATCTAAGATGACGGCTTGCTCAACTTTTGCCGCCGTTCAGACATCAACGAGTGTCTGCTACGCAATGGTCATGGTCCGTGCCAGGTCACCTGCCACAATTTAACGCCTGGTTATAGTTGTAGCTGCGAGGGTTTGCCGGGCACACAATTAGCGCCGGATAATCACACCTGCTTGGATGCGGGAGAGTGTGCTAGACAAAATGGCGGCTGCTCGCATGGCTGTGTGTCTACGCTGGGTCGTGTGTTCTGTCTGTGTCCCAGTGGTTTTGTCATGTCTGGGGATGACAAGCATTGTACAGGTTTGTCTGATTCTTCCTGTAGTACTTCCTAACTGCATTTGGGTGTTGGTTTCCATTAATCTTCTAATCTTCTTCTGCTGGGTCGGCTGTCCGTTTTATACTCTAAACATTGCCAGAAACTTTACATAATAATCTCAATCTCTTGCAGACATAGACGAGTGCGCACAGCCAGAGATCTCCGAGCAATGTGCTCATGGCTGTGAAAACTTACCTGGCTCCTATCGTTGCATATTGCCCTTGAATTCCAAAGAGGGAGCAGCCGAGGCGGAGGAGGACGAAGACGAATCTGAGCAAGAAGAGAACAACGAAATCGATGTGGAACCAACTATAACCCGCGTAGAGGAACATCTGGAATGCACTGCTGGCTATCGCTTATCGCCCGATGGTAAGCAATGCTTGGACATTGATGAGTGCGCCGAAAACTCCCACAATGGCTGCGAACACTGCTTGAACATTGAGGGAGGTTACGAGTGCACTTGTCCCGCCGGCTTTGATCTCTCCAACGATGGCAAACACTGCCAGGACATAAACGAATGCGATATTGTGGTGGCTGACGATGCGGATGATGAGCATGTGCCCCATCGCGTGTGTCAGCAGCGTTGTGAGAATACCCTGGGCAGTTACCACTGCGGCTGCCAGCCAGGCTATCATTTGCTCGAGGATCAACGTAGCTGTGCTCCTGATAACTGTCAGGATTTGGACAATCCACAGCTGAATCGCACACGTTGCGCACATCACTGTGTCAACCTGCCCAATGGACGTTATGAGTGCATCTGTCCCAAGGGCTACAAGTTGTCAGCTGATCTGCATAATTGTGAGGTCTCAGAGAGCGCGTGCTCACGCGGGAATGGTCATGAGAGCTGTCGTCCTGGCACTTGTCAAAGTAGTGAGGATAACAGCAGCTTCAGTTGTTTGTGTCCACCTGGTTATACAGATGAAGTCAACAGCTGCAAGGACATCGATGAATGTGCCACAGGCACAAATAAGTGTAGCCATAATTGTCTTAACACTGCTGGTGGTTATCAATGCCTATGTCCAGTGGGCATGTTGCTGGCGGAGGACGAAAGGAGTTGTGTGACACAGGATGTGTGTGCAGTCAATAACAATGGCTGCGAACAACTGTGTCTGGCCAATGAGGGTGGTGCCTGTGCCTGTCGCTCCGGCTATAGGCTAAGTGAGGAGGGCAAGAGCTGCATTGATGTGGATGAATGCAAGGTGGAGAATGGCGGCTGCCAACAGCTGTGCCGTAATCTACCAGGTGCGTATGAGTGCCAATGCGAGCCGGGATTCGAGCTGCTGGAAGGCGCACCCAGTGGCTATTGCTTTGACATTGACGAATGCACGGAAGGCACACACGAGTGTGCCTCCAATATGCGCTGCGAGAATCTTAATGGCTCTTACACCTGCTTGTGCGAACCGGGCTATGCTTTGGGCATCGAAACCACAAGTTCACCATTAGATACATCCGCACAATCAATCGAAACCATTTCATCTCATGCTTGCCTGGACATTGATGAATGCTCCTTGGCCAATGGCAACTGCTCTCATTTCTGCTTAAACTTTGCGGGCAGCTTTCAGTGCGCTTGTCCGCCTGGGCACACACTCAGCTCTAAGGATAACAGCACCTGTCTGCCGGATAATCCTTGCCTGTTTGATAATGGTGGCTGCTCGCATGTCTGCAATCTAGCCGCCGGTTTATCCTACTGCTCCTGCCCGCTGGGCTATACTTTAGGCTTGGACGCGCGCAGCTGCCAGGACGACAATGAATGTCTGCACGAGAATGGACAATGCGCGCAGCTATGCTTCAATACACCAGGTGGCTTTGCTTGCGCCTGCGCCGACGGTTATACCTTGGCTGCGGATGGCTTTGCGTGCTTGGACATTGATGAGTGTGCTCTGGGTTTTGGTAATTGCAGCGACATTTGTATTAATCTTCTAGGTACACATGCCTGCGCCTGTGAGGCGGGCTATGAGCTGGCCGAGAATGGCCACAGCTGTGAGGATATAGACGAGTGCGCCGACGGCGCTGCTGCAGGCTGCAGCAATGACTGCATCAACAAACCCGGCAGCTATGAATGCACCTGTCCTTTGGGTTACATTTTACACGAGGATCTGCGTAGCTGCCGACCAGCTTTGGTGGGCTGCCCACCTGGTAGTCGTCAAACTGCCGAAGGTTGTGCTCCTATGGAGTGTGCTGAGGGTCTGCTGCTAGGCGCCGATGGCAGCTGCGTGGACATAGATGAGTGCCAGCTTGGCAATGGCGGCTGCTCGCATGAGTGCATTAACAGACCATCCGGATTTGAATGTGGTTGTCCCGCTGGCATGAAACTCGTAGATGGCAGACAGTGTTTGGAAGAATGCGGTGCAGGCTTCAAACGCAGCATGCTGAATGATGGTCAATGCGTGGATGTGGACGAGTGCGCTCTGGCCAGCACTTGCCAGCACAAGTGTGAGAATACGCCGGGATCCTACAAATGTCTATGTCAAGCTGGGTATCACTTGGCATCCAATGGACGTGACTGCGTGGATGTCGATGAGTGCGATGTGGGCAATGGTGGTTGTCTGGGAGGCAGCTGCATCAATCAGCCAGGTAGCTTTAAGTGCCAATGTGCTGCAGGACAATCATTATCTTCCGATGGACGCACTTGCTTGGCCGTGCGCAAGGTGGAGCTGGATGTGCGCGATACCTGCATGCCCTTCCAGGCGCCTGCCAATGGACAAGCTCGCTGCAACAAATATAGACACAAACAGAAGCGGTTCTATAATACGCGCTGTCGTGTCTGGTGCAACAAAGGTTTCCAGCTGCAGGGCTCTGAGATCAGAAGTTGTGGAGCTGCGGGTAACTGGGAAGGACAGGAGAACAAATGTTTGCGTAAGTGGTAACATCTTCAAAAACCTCTCTTTGACTTGTTTTAATACTCACATTTTGCTTAGCAATAGGCCAGCGCCGCAATATAACTCCCGTGGGCGCTGGACTTATACCCACCCGACGCACTGCCACTTGTCCAGCTTTGCAGTTACCTCGCAATGGCGTCATCTTTCCGGCTAGCTGCACACAGGGTCCTTCCAACTTTGGCGCTGGCTGTCATCTGCGTTGCCATCCCGGTTTCGCACCTGCTACACCTATACTGACATCCTGCATGATTCCACAGGGTTGGTCCTTTGGTGGTGTTTTGGAATGCCGTCCATTTGGCCCAGGGTTGTTTACCAACCAACTACCTGGACAGTTGCCATCCACTTGGCTGCCAGGCCTGCCAGCCATTAATTCCAACTTTAGACAACCTATTGCAGCGCCAACCCTACAACCTGCTGCGTTTATCAAGTGTCCACAAAACACTGTAATTCTGCTTAATCCCGGCCAGAGCAAGGCGCATGTAGTGCTACAGCGGCCGCTTACCAACTTGGACTATCGTCATATCATCGCCCGTCCAGCTTGGGCAGCTCAGCTGCAGGCACATCTGCATGCGGGCATACACGAGATCAGCTATCAAGGTCGTGATCCGGCAACAGGACAAAATGTGGGCTGCAAGACTGTCATAACCATCAAACACCCAGCGGCATCCCAGAATCTGCCAGCAAAGCTGATTGATGCGACATCTATTACAACTGCAGCGGGCAGCTTTTGCACGCCTTCTTTTGAGGTTAGATTGAAGGAGAATCAGAATTTGCGTTCAATTGCTTGGGAGGAGCCACGCTTTGAGGGCAATCTGCTCAAGGTCTTCAAGAGTCATGTAAGTGGGGTTATAATCTTTGCAGTTATTTACTATTAATGGCTACTCTTTTTTTTAGTTCCCTGGTGCCTTGTTTGGTCTTGGCGATCATACCATACGCTATGAGGCTACCACTACTGACGGCATTACTCAGCGCTGCACCTTCCAGATACACGTGAAAGGTAAGTAGCTCATGAATACCCTCCTATGGCACACTTATTCATCCTTGCACTGCACTCTTAGCTGCTGCACCGGGAACACCAACACAGGGAGCTAATTTTGGCAACATTTTCGGTTCCGATGAATTAAACTCTGCACCCGCATCCCTTACCCTTGCACCGGACCAGCACCACAATCATCACCATAATCACCACCACCAGCAGCACCATGAACATGAATCCTATGTAGTCTGCCCTAATCAAGAGCCCGTCAAAGTGACTGCCCTACAATCTGTAAGTTACTATTGGCACAATTGGCTGCAGCGCTTTAGCTATAATTGGCAACAACACCAACATGGCTTCCAAAGCTTCCAACGCTTCTAACTGTAATACGAGTCTTTGTGCGAAGGCTTTGCATTTAGCTTTAAGCTTGTAGATACATTTGTATCTGTATATTGATTGTATCTACAACTGTGCGTTGCATTTGTGTGATTTTTTTGTAGGTCAATCTACCCGTGGGCTGCACTTTGAAGAACGTACGCAAACATTTGCGTCCCCAGACCCATCTGAAACGTGGCCTGCTCACCTCGCTCTGGAGTCGTCGTGACTTTTTATAATCGTTGTGCATTTATTTTTTTAATTATTTACCATTTATGCCATGTAAATGTAATGAGTGTAACGAATTTTTGTAAAACTTTTATAATGCAATGTGCGTATACTTAATTTTTGCATTTGAATATTTTGTATATTTTATGTGTAATTTAAATAAATATTCTATTTTAATATGAATTTTAATTTTATTATGTGGTAAATCATTTTCGTAGGCACTAGCGAAGGTAGAAGGGGTCAAGGCATCTCAGATTCCTGACGAGAATGGTTTTTGTTTTAGGTCTGATTCGAATTCAGCGACTCCGAAAATTTGAAAACTCAATTTTTTTGTGTGGCTGTGATATATATGTATAAAATCCTATGACTCCGCGGGGGCTCAAAGGGCTGCAACGAGGTTGCTCCATTACCCATTGTCAAGCGCCAACCTCTTGACTTCGGTCCAGGTTTTGTTGGTTAGAAGCTTTCAGATTCCTCCTCCAGGCCAATGCTGGTCTGCCCCTGCGACGGCTGCCTTGAGAGTTCGAGTCGATGGCGCTGCGGGTGATGTCGATTGGGTCTCTTCTTAGCAC
>JBAMAX010001379.1:0-52902 GCA_037043745.1 Chymomyza amoena
GTAGCCAAGCCAGCCCCATATCCTTTTCAGGATTTCAAGGATTTTGCAGCGATTCCACAGGTCAGCATTCTAGAGCGTATTAGGCCAAAAATTTATCAATATTTTTCGGAGACAGCGATTGATGAAAACTGTGGATGGGGGACAATTTCAATAAACTTAACATTTTTTCTTTGAGCCCATTGGATATCTCCCAATCCGAATGCGACATAAAATACCATAATAAGTCAAATAGAGATAACTTGTAAAACAACCCGATTTATAGGGTTTTTGGAAGTACAAAATCTTTGGATTGCGAGGAATTTTGGACATCGGACACCGGCTTAAGTATATCTATCACATGTAAGGTTCATAACAATTTTTTTTTGTGTGCTTGTATAATTATCGATAATCATCTTAGTCATTGCCTAAGAAATCGGACAACCTTGTAATGAGTAAGTTTCTTGGGTTTATAAAGTTTACTTTTGCTCTTATCTCTCAAATTTATTGCGAACTACCTGCTTTTAATATAAAATTATTGTAAATTTTTCATATAATTTCATCATATTTTGGGAATGCCATGTAATCAGTTTTACTTATGGTATGATGAAATTTATTCATATTCTGAACAAGCAGAATCATCGCTTAAATGAATTTATTTGTCTATGGGAAAAAAGCTTTAAGTGGTTACTTTTGATGCGAAGCTCTACATTTTGGATTATTTTAACAAATGTGATGTGGGATACCTTGTACCACTAGCTTGCAATAAAATCCGGTTCCTTCCCAAAAAACCAAAACCAAGAATTTTTTAGCAAAAAATTTTTTCTTACCAATCGTTCCTATGGGAGCTATATGATATAGTCAACCGATTCCAATAAAATTTGACACAGTTCTTAAATACCTTAAAAAAGATCGGAATGCCGAATTAAGTTCAAATATCTTTACAAACAAACGAAACACATCGAATTTTGTATAAAAAACGTTTTTTTGGACCGATTGGTCCTCTTGGAGCTATATGATATAGTCAACCGATTTGGATTAAATTTATTACAGTGCTAAGGAACTATAAAAAACTTACGAATACCAAATTAGGTCCCAATATCTTAACAAACAAACGAAACACAACAAATTTTGTTAAAAAATCGATTTTTTGGAAGATCGGACCTATGGGAGCTATATGATATAGTCATATATATATAAAAAACTTTTGAATACCAAATTTGGTTACGATATCTTCATGAATAAACGAATTATTCATCTAAAACTTTTTTATGGCGAGGTCGTCTCAAACACCCATATGGTAGCTATATAATTTATCCCCGATATCAAAAAAATAAAATAAGCTTGTCTCCTATGGAATAATATGGGATCTAATGTGAAAGTTTGGTTACTCTACCTCTTACCACCTCTGAGATCTAGGCTTTTAAACGGACAGATGGACAGACGGACGGACGGACATGGGTATATCGACTTCTCTTTTCATCCTGATTATATTTTAGGTAACTTTGGGGTGCCTGACGTCTCCTTCTATATGTTACATTCATTTTCGGCTTGCACAAACTTTAGATACCCTTTGTACCATACGGTACAGGGTATAATTATCAAACTAAATACGATCCTGAAGTCATGGTCAAAAATTTCGACTCTAAATATCCTCATCCACCCCACCACTGGAGGAAATTGTGGTGCCAAGGCATGAGAAACTATCGACAAAGTCGATAGTGTAGTGTAGATGGTGATGCATTCACTTTGGCTTGGATATCACTTAATTTATGAGAGATGAGACAAATGCCGTCCGCTTAATCCAGGTCTTCCAAATGACGGGTGAGACTCCACGTAATCCCCATATTGAATAGTAGTGGTGATAGGGGGCATCCTTGCCTAACACCGGTGCTTGTTTGGAAAGGTGTACTGATTTTCCTGTTGTGTAGTAGCGCCAAGTCCACATCTGTCTGGCACTCCTTTCCTTGCTAATGGCCGCCATATCGCTGATCTGATCTGTCTACTGAATCGAAGACCTTCTTAAAGTCGATGAGCAGGAGGTACAGTGGTGTGCGTCACTCCACAGTTTGTGGAGCCTGGCCTACGCAACTCCTGTGTGGTCTGAAGCCTGCCATGTTCATCGGGAATTGTTACCTCTATTTTTTTTAAGGCGATCGTTCAGCAAATTTGCTATTATTTTGTAACTAGTGTTTAGCAGCGTTATTTCGCCAGTTGTTGCAGTCAGTAAGGTCTCTTTTCTTTGGTAGCTTACTGATTATTCCTGCTTTCCAAGATGAGGGCACACACTCAGTCTCCCATATGCGAGTCAAATTTGGATGCAATGTTTTGGCAACAAGCTGTGTCTCCAACTCTAGCAGTTCGGCAGCTATGCCGTCAATACCAGCTGCCGTGTTGCATCTTAGTTATCTAATTGCGTTACCAATTTCTCTCACAAAGGGGTATGGGAGGTAACCTAAGGTTGTTGATGGGTGCGACGTCTCTGTAATCTTCATCGTTTCTGCTTCCTGGTTCATTACAGCTTATCTCCATGAAGTGTTGTCAACATCTTTGGATTTGTGCATCCTCATTCGTTAGGAGGTTATCATTAGACAAGAATTTTATATATTATGCAATAAACATAAAAATCCAGGATTTCCGCTCATGTCTTCAGGTCAATCACTTACTCCACGCCAAATGAATTTTCCCATAAATTAAAGTCCAAACAAATCTCCCATTTTAATGCAAATCATTAAACAAAAATTAACATACACGCGCTTATAAAGACTATATTAATTAAAGCTTGATAAGAGTTCTATACAAAAATAACCCATTAAAAGTCACCTACAATAAAAGGCCCGTCCGTAGTTAGGATTAACTTGTCATCAAAATCAAAAACTGGGAAACGCATACAACGCCCATATATTTATTTACTACTAGAAAGCCATGCGGCAAATAATAATTGCCTAGAAATGCCGTTGAACTTGTTTGGTAAGAACCTGTCAATTAAAATTTGTATTTTTTTGTTGTTCTTAAATTGTTCTGAGTGATTTAATTTTGCAATCAACAAAAAACAATAACAAACCAAAAAAACAAAAACAAAACTAGTCAGATTTTTTGCGACCACCAGCAGCGAAAATATTTTTGTACATTTTCGAGTAATTGATAAGAATATTATTATAATGATATTCTACCGTCTATAAGACAGCTACAGATACAACAACAATGCGGTCAGTCAATCATATATATTGTTGTCTAAGGCGTGGAAACGTATCTGCTCTTAAAACCCCAACTTACTGATAACCCCGATTTAAGTATCTGTATCTGTATCTGGCCAAGTGTCTCAGTCTGAGTCGAGTCTTCGTGTGGATGCTGATCTGTTCTCACTCTTCGAACACGTTCAATCGTGCAAGCTGGTTTAGGTTTTTTTCTGTTGTTATTATTATTTTTTAATATATATATATTTATATAGTATATATATAGTATCTGCAAGATTAGCTTCTAGTTGGTGGCACGAACAAGTCTATTTAAGCGCGTGATTAAGTAAAAAACTAATTCAGTTTCAAGTCGTGTGCTGGCTCGTGCGCTAGCAGCTCCTTAAAAATAAAAAATAAAACATAAATAAAAAAAAAAACTCAATAAATAATAAAAATTAATTGAATTAAATTACTAAGCGAAATTTGTACAAAATGTATCAGCGTCAAGTTTCCTTTGATAAGGTTGGTGTGAAAAATATAAAAACAAAAACAGTTCAAATTTTTTATTTGCGTTCTTTCAACAAAAAAAAGGCCTATTAAATGTTGAACTTTTACTAACCTTGAAATAAAAAGTGACGTAAAAGATTTAAATTTAATACAAGTGAACTGTGGTTTAAAGACACTTCAACTCATAAAAATAATGTGGATTAAAGAAGTTCAGGGACATGATGAAAGTTTCATCATGAAACAGTGAATACCCAAGTTGCCAAAAGTGGTGCAGATTTATTTTCTGAAGTGAAGGATCTAAATATAAAAATTCGAAAAAAGTGGTCAAGATAAAAATTACCAAAACTATAAAAAAAAAAAATTAGAAAATATGTAGACTTTAAAGCTGGAATAAAAGATCTATGGTATCCTTGCGGATGATGATTATTTAAAACAAAAATATAAAAAACAATTTGTATTTTAAATGTTTTCAAAGTGCAGCTAAAATGTTTTTCTAAAGAAGATCAACAAAAAACAACTCGAATTTCTGAAAACAAAATCTTGAAAGTTAAAAGAATACAAAATTTTTCGAATATATGAGCAAAATGGTGTTAGGTAGCATTGACAGCTGTGCCTTTTATTTAAAAAAAATTTAATAGTAAGCTTTTATTATCTTTAAAAAAAAATTAAATAGAATATTTAAAGAAATTGGGATCACTATAAAAAATTACTTTATCTCAATATAAATTTGTCAAGAGATTTAAAACAAAAATAATATATACACCGCGATATTATTAAAATTTCCAATAAAGTAAATTCCTAAAAACTTATTAAAAAAAAATCTCTCGAAAATAAGATCGACAAAAAATATACGATTCTTAGAAATCTTGTTTTTAAATCTTGAATTTTGGAGGAATAAAACATAATTTTTAATAGGAAAACAAAATGATTTTAGGTATCATAGACAGCTGTACGTCTTATTTAAAAAATGTTAAATTAATTAAAATGCTAAATTAAATATAGAATGAAGTAGGGATTACCATAAAAAATGACTTTACTTCCGGAGCAATAATTATAGAGTAAACAAATAATATATACAGCAATATATTTTTAAACTAAAAACTTATAAAAAAATATATCTGAAATAAGATCCACAAAAAATGGATTAAAAAACAAAACTATTTTCAAATTTTGACTTTTAAAAGAAAAAAATATTTATCATAGTAGGTGAACAATCTTGAACCTGAATCTTTTATTTAAAAAATACTATAAAAACATATAAAAACTTTACAAAATTAGGTATAAAAATGGCGGACGTAAAGTCGGGCGCGGACGACTTTAGGATACCCTGTACCACTAGCTTGTAATAAAGTCCGATTTCTTCACAAAACACCAAAAACAGAAGAATTTTTAAGCAAAAATTTTGTTTTTGACCGATCATTCCTATGGCAGCTATATGATATAGTCAATCGATTTCAATAAAATTTGACACAATGCTTAAATACCTTAAAGAAGATCTGAATGCCAAATTTATTTCAAATATCTTTACAAACAAAAAAAACACATCGAATTTGTATAAAAAACGTGTTTTTGGACCGATTAGTCCTATGGGAGCTATATGATCTAGTCAAACGATTTGGATTAAATTTGGTGCAGTGCTTAGAAACTATAAAATACTCACGAATGTCAAATTTGGTCCCAATATCTTAACAAACAAACGACACACAACCAATTTTGTTAAAAAATCGATTTTTGGAAGATCGGACCTATGGGAGCTATATGATATAGTCAACCGATTTCGATCAAATTTGGTACAGTGCTTGGGAACTATAAAAAACTTTCGAATACCAAATTACGATATCTTCATAAACAAACGAATTATTCATCTAAAACTTTTTTTTTGTCGAGGTCGTCTGAAACACCCCTATGGGAGCTATATAATTTAGCCCCGATATCAAAAAAATAAAATAAACTTGTCTCCTATGGAATAATATGGGATCTAATGTTTGGTAACTCTAGCTCTTACCATCTCTGAGATCTAGGCGTTCACACGGACAGACGGACGGACAGACGGACATGGGTATATCGACTTCTCTATTCACCCTGATCATATTTTAGATAACTTTGGGGTGTCTCCGACGTCTCCTTCTATATGTTACATATATTTTCGGCTTGCACAAACTTAATATACCCTTGGTACCATACGGTACAGGGTATAAAAATTATAATTCATAATGGGTTAACAAAATAATTTAATTTTAATTTAAAAAGCATTCAAGCAACCAATGCTTTGCTATTTTTTAAAAAAGTTAAAAAATTATTTTAGCATAATCAAAACTAAAAATAAAAAAAATATAAATATATATCACCATAAAAAGTTACTATTTTCAAAACAATTAAATATTGAGCTGAAACAAAATCGATTTAAGTCGCGATATTATAAAAATTCAATAAAAAATTAGTTTTTCTAAAAATATCTTTAAAAATCTCTCTTAATAAGATTGACAAAAAATAATAAGATTTTTAGAAAAGTAAAAAGTTAAAAACTTCCATTTTAAAAAAATAATTTATAATTCATAACAGGTTCAGGTTAGGTTTTAGATAACCATGAAAGCTGACAATTTATTTCACAAAAATTAAAAAAAAATTTAAATATTATCATTTAAGGAATGATAAATATAAATCAAAGGTAGTCGGATCATAGTATTATAGTTCTTCTCTCTTTAGAAATAATACAAATATAGAGAAAAAAAAAATATTATACATATAGCACGAACTTATTATATTTTCAATAATTTATTTGTTTATTTATATTGGAGTAGGTATTAAAAAGTACAGTTGGCCTTAAATTATATAATTTTATAAATATATAAATTAAATTATATATAAATTAAAAAAAAAAATTAAACACAACACTGGAGCATTTTTTTATCATAATGTAATACAAAAAAATTGTATAGGAAGATCAATAGAAAAGTGCTTGATAAGAACAAATTCGTTATAGATGAGCTCGCATATTACCGATGATTTTAGAGATGGTTTATAACGATTATACGTTTAAAGATATTTATATATCTTACTGATGATTTTAGAGAAAGTTTGGGACTGACACTTAGGTATACTCCAGAAATACCTTTACATCATAATATAACTATATCGCATCAAAAAATTATAAATTCACTATTCATCGAATGCGTATATTAAAAATTTTAATACCTATTACATTATAAATTTAAAAGATTCGAAATATGAAGACTATTTTCTGAAAAGGTCCTGATGGGTCTCGAAAAATGCGGCTCGGTAAATATAACTAGTTTACACGAAAAATGAACCTTTGTCAAAAAGTGTTTTTGGGTTAATTTTGGTATCGAGAAACACGAAAATGCCAACTTGAGAGAAAAAAGGTTAATATCTATTATCGTAAAAAATACTTTCTTACGAAGGTTCACCCTTAAATTTGTTAACTAGTGTAAGTTGTAAAACCAGTTGCATCGTTTATAGCTTGGACTAGAATCCTTCGAAATTGACTTACAATGATTTCTCAAACAGCTCTTAACATTAATTCAAAAATTTTTGATCTTGGAATGTAATTTGTTCCTTCTAAGGCCTTCAAAACTGCAATACTTTTGATTTCACAAACGTAGAGTATAGCGCCAAGTTCTAGGCCATAAACTTGGCCGCATTTATGCTCATCATTGCGGTTAGACATAGACCCTCAAAACTCATATAAACTTTCATATGTGTTAGATAATATGATTTCTAGGGCTTCCCTCGAATAGTTTTTGCAACCATAGTTGGCCCAATTCAAGGTCTACGATTAACCTTTGAAATTTGATGCAAGTTTAAAAACCCGCCACAAGGTCAATATTGAGAGCATTTTAGATGATCTCTTACGTGATGCTATAAAGGAAAGATTGAAATAGTTTCAGAATAATATAAATGTCATTATGAGAATACTTTAATCGGCAAAAACAATGATTGATGTACATTTTGTGTCGCGTGTTTTGTTAATCACGGATTATGCAGACTTTATTCACTGATAAGAAACAAAGCGTTGTTTTGGAGTGCTACGTCCATCATACTCTATATGTATAATTCGCAAAGGGGTCAAAAAGTGCCTCATTGATAAGCAGCTCTATAAGCAAATATTATAACGATTTTAATTTCTTTCCAGCCCACGCGCATTGAGGACTCTGCCTATATAGCCGAGGGCATTGATGTCAAGGAGGCACGTAATACTTGCCTGCTCTTTTCGCCCAAGGATTCCTCACTGTCCAGTGGCGCCTTGGCCAAGACACTTAACATATTCAACAAGCATGATGTTAATCTGGTGCATATAGAATCACGTTCCTCGCTTCGTGTGCCCGGTTATGAGTTCTTTGTGGAGTGTGATGCCAAGTCTGGTGCACTGGGCCGTGCTATAGAGGATCTGCAGGAGCAGTGCACTTATTTTAATGTCATCTCCCGTGATTACAAGGATAATGCTACCGCAGTGCCTTGGTTTCCACGGCGTATACGTGATTTGGATCGTTTTGCCAATCAGATACTTAGCTACGGCGCGGAGTTGGACTCTGATCATCCTGGCTTTACCGATCCGGAATATCGCAATCGTCGCAAGTACTTTGCCGACATTGCTTATAACTACAAGCATGGCGAGCCTTTGCCACATGTAGAGTACTCTAAGGAGGAAACCGAAACTTGGGGCATTATCTTCCGTAATCTTGTCAAGCTGTACAAGACGCATGCCTGCCGCGAATATAACCACGTCTTTCCGCTGTTGATTGATAACTGCGGTTTTCGCGAAGACAATATTCCACAGCTGGAGGATGTGTCCAACTTTTTGAGAGGTAACGGAGACTACTTTTGTTTCTTCATTTTCAAAAATAACCAATGATTCTCCCGTAGATTGTACTGGCTTTACTTTGCGTCCAGTAGCTGGTTTGCTGAGCTCACGCGATTTTCTGGCTGGTTTGGCCTTCCGCGTCTTCCACTCTACGCAATACATTAGACATCCTAGCAAGCCCATGTATACGCCGGAACCGGATGTCTGCCATGAACTGTTGGGCCATGTGCCGCTCTTTGCTGATCCAGCTTTTGCGCAGTTCAGTCAGGAAATCGGTTTGGCCTCCCTAGGCGCTCCAGATGATTATATTGAGAAGTTATCCACGGTAAGTCTTAAAAAATGGGTTGGTTACTTGGTAAAAGCTCAAAGACTGGGAACAAGGTTTAGAGTTTAGAGCTCAAAGACAGGGAACAAAGTTTAGAGACTTAGAGCTTAAAGCTCTCGAGATATATCAGAAATATGATCTTCTTATTCTCTCTTCGCAGATCTTTTGGTTCACTGTAGAGTATGGACTGTGTCGTCAGGAGGGTGAACTCAAGGCCTATGGCGCTGGTTTGCTCTCTTCCTATGGCGAGCTGGAGTACTGTTTGACTTCCAAACCGGAACTAAAAGACTTTGAGCCTGAAGTTACGGGCATTACCAAGTATCCCATAACGCAGTTCCAGCCACTCTACTATGTAGCCGACAGCTTTGAGCAGGCCAAGGAGAAGACCATGTAAGTTCAATACCACTCCAAAATAAAATTTTTTTTAATCATATGATATATTTTCGATCCAGAAAATTCGCCAACTCCATACCCCGTCCATTTGGTGTGCGCTATAATGCCTACACACAGAGCATTGAGGTGCTCGATTCGAAGCCCCAGATTTGCAATCTTATGAACAATATAAACTCCGAGTTCCAGATACTGCAGAATGCCATTGGAAAATTACGCGTTTAAAGGGGTCCTTGGGATACTTTTTTTTTAATGCACCTTATATCTATAGCCTAAGAATTTAATATTTTATAGCCATAAATAAAAAGAAAAAAAACACTTTTAAACATTTTTGAACTTTTCTTTTTTATATTATTGTATGAATTATCTAAATTTTTTTTACGTTTTTTAACAACTTAAATTCTAGATAAAGATACAACTTATTCTAGGTCTTAATCAAGAGTTTTGCTTAGAACTTTATAGGTATGTACAATGCTTACTTTTAAAAATTAGGCTAGTTCCAATATTATAAAATTTTTAGTACTATATCTTAAAAGTTATAACAAGGTAGACGAGTTTCATGTACAATTTGTATGCTTAATAGATTGTTAGCATTTGGCTCTTTGAAGATATATAAATGGAAAATTTTGGAGTTACAAGGATTGTAGCTTTTCAGAAAACATATTCATTGGTTAATATCTAATATGTTTAATATTTTCGAGTTAAGCTTAGAATAAAGAAAAGGACTAGTACGAATCAAAACAAAAACTGGTATAAAATCATTTTCAAAGAGTACCTCTTACTATAATTATACAGTCCATTAATATTTGAATATGTTCACAGCAAAATTCAGTTGCAATCTCAACCTGAGTTTTGTTAAATATAAACAATTAGATTAAATATTTGCTAATTATATAGTTAAAGGTTAGTAAGGCTTTCAGAAGAAGCGCAGTCTTGAAAAAATATATAAATTTTTATAATTAATAGCTGTACAGGTTTAATAGATAAATAAAATTTACAAAATGTATTAAATTTTTGCAATTTAGCCGAATTACAAATTATTATAATTAATGAGATATTTTTAATTTTATATTATGTTATATGGCTGCCTTTTATATTTTTGAAATAATCTATCGAACGTTAAGAACAATTTTAATTTATTTCTAGTTTAACACAGGTACAACTCCAGCATCTGATCTTGGATGGGTTTCATACATTTTTGCAACTTCCGGGGAATTCACCCCCCCAAAAACGCCACTGGCTTACCAAATTTAAAAGTTCAGAGCTCAGCCAATCGAATCCCTCTACATTATGACTCATCTAATGGGAAAATTTTCGTTTCTCTAATTTTCAATGATTCGCTCTCTTATGTAGAATAAGGGGTTCACTCCCAAAGCCCCCCTTGGATTCGCCACTGGTTCCTCAAATTTAAAAGTTAAGAACTAAACAATTCGAGTACCTCTGCATTATGATGCATCTTCTGAAAAGATTTTCGCTTTTCTAATTACCAATGATTCGTTCTCTTACGCTTTAAACTTTAAAGGCTACCAAAGAACTAGTTCTTTGCATACTAAACTTTTGAGAACAGGCTTAACTCTTGTGAGTTCCAAAACAGCACATAATATTAAACTACTTAATTATATACAAACTTAAAACTATTAATAAACTTGATATACAAATATACTATATATACATTATAGAAGAATACTCAGTCTGTTGAGATCTACAACTAGCGTTTTGAAGGAAAGTTCCAATAAAGAGAGCCATGTGCTAAACTTGTTTTCAAAGTTGGCTTAAATACAATTTGATTTGAACTGTTTATAAGCTGCCTCTAGACGAGAATATATTATATAATATATATTTACATTAAGGAATATCATAATAGACTGTCACACAGTTTGGAACATCTCCGAATAAAACTACTGACTGTTGCCTGTGGAATGCTGTGAGTTAAAAATATGTGCCGATGACTCCTGGGACAGTTGATATGGTAATATCTCCAAATCGTTGGGTAAATTATTTGCATTTTGATTGGTATTGAGCGCTGGAAATGAATTATTATGAAAATAGTTGCTTGATGGTTGTTGCTGCTGCTGCTGCGGATGTTGCTGCAACATTTGTTGTTGCTGCTGTTGTTATTGTTGTGGTTGTGGATTTAGGGGAACACCAAGTTTGGTTGTCCAGTATGGAAATATATAGAGAAAGGTAAAATTATTATAAAACTTAAGCTTAACCCGGAACTAGTTCGAGTAAGCGAGTCGGGTCGTCGGAATTGGGGTAAGGTCAGTGGGGAGTGATGGCACTGGGATGTTGAGACCTTCGGTTGCCACCTATTTAGGAAACTGACAAAGATCTAGGTAAAAACTTGGGATCGTTTTGACAAGGTCTGGTGAATTATGTGCGATGGGATATCCTGGGCTAAGGCCTTGGTTTTCGAAACTTTTAACTACCCCCTTGTAAATTTTTGGCAGGGGGGCTGAAAGTGCATCGAGTCTGATAAGTAACAGAGATTTGTGGAACTTGGGATCAGATTAATTGAAGGCTCTCTATAAGGAATTATTATTTTCTTTAGTCAAGTTGGTTCCTAGGATTGTGGGGTACCTCACTGTGTGGAAACAGTGTGCTCTTGGCTTCGAGGAAGCATGCCGACTCTTCTGAATGGGTGTGAGGTCAGTGGGGGCTTAGGTCAGCGAGGTGTTCGGAGGAGTCTGTTACCACTTATTTGGTAGCTTGGAAACTTGCAAAGATCTGGGGTGAAACTTGGGATATATCTGCGGTGAATTATATACGATAGTTATTTAGAAGCTTGGAATATCCTGGGCCAAAGCCTTGGTTTTTTAAACTTTTAGCTACCGCCATCTGGATAGTTCGAATCGAGCAATTTCTTGGCCGGGAGGGTGGGTGCGAGTATATAGGTAATGACAAATATTCCGCTGCGAAGATCTTTGTGGTAATTTGGGGTCTCTCTGTCATGGAAACGGCGAGGGTTTTTAAGGAGTTTCTTAATAATTCGTTTTTTTGTACCAGGCTCTAATGACTAAGGCCTAAATACTTTAATTATGCCATGGACCCCTTGGGGAGTCACTTCTGACTCTGGCTTAGCAACCATGGAGAAATTGTCAAAGTAAAAGAGCGGATCAGATTGATTGAAGACTGTCTAAAAGGACTTATATGCTCTTTATTAAGCTGATGTTTGCTGTCCCCCTAGGATTGTGGGGTATCTGACTATGGAAATAAAATAACCATCTGTGAGGATAATACTAAGGTTAAAAGAGATCTATGCCTCTAGACTGAAATCGGTCATCAGTGGCTTCTGGTCTTTTGGAGAACAGACGAACAGAATGAAGTTCCCCATCTTCATTGCCACAGTTACAACAATTCAGAAGAAAAAGAACCGTGCTTCTTTTCCTCTATAAATGCCCTGCTCTTTGGAAGCAGAGAATGGACACCCTTGGAAGGCCGCTTTTCATTGGACTTGGGGAGCTGGCGGAAATAAACATCAACGACCTTCAGAGGTTCCTAAACCGCCGAGCTATCTACGCAAAGAGCCAATGTGGATGTGGCAAAAAATCAGTACGAAAGCGCTAGATGGGCTCATGGACTGATCCCCCACAACAACCAACTAACCAAAGAGAGTTAGATCTTTTTGTACAAGTGTGGGTTGGGTGCCCTTGGGTGGCCATGGCTTTATTGTATAGAGGAGCTGAGGACTCGTTCTGGGAAAAATATTATAAGGCTAGATTACGATATTCTACTATTCTACAGTTCTTTGCCACGATCTGTTAAAATGGAACAATCATTAGTGCAGGAAATTTAAGCTCAGGGGGATAGATTAACATTCTCGAGAGGTAACAGTTAAAGAGAAGGGTTGAAGTGACTGCCTTCTAAAGAAAGCCTTGTTTACACTTCCTGAATGAAGACAAGACTCCATCTTAACAATGGAATTCAACTAACTGACACGCAGATCACATTAAGGGACGCTAAAGGGATGAGCTAATCGCAAGTAGTTTTACCTGCTGCTGATGTTGTTGTTGCTGCAACCTGCTGCCGGAGGAGCTGGGCAACAATTTGTTATCATCGCTATGCGACTCCGAGCCATCATCGCTAATGCCCATATGGAAGTTTAGAGAAGAACTCGATTCGGTGGCCATTTGCATATAGGAAAGCAGCGAATCATCGTTGGTATTGTGAGGAGCATGCGAGTTGTTGTTGTTGCTGTTGGAGTTGGAATTGCTGATGACGTTGTTGTTGTAGCTTTGGTTATTGTTGCTGGCGCTATTGATGTTGTTGTTGTTGCTATTGTGGCCTGCGTTGTTGTTGCCGTTGGCGGCATTGCTGTTGAGCTGCGGCAAGGTTGATGGCGTGCCCAGAGATTGCAAGGGCGAAAGATTAAGAAATGCATCAATATCCTCCATTTCCTCATGCGACAATAGGTTACTCTGTTGCTGCAGCAGCTGTTGTTGGTGTTGCTGCTGCTGTTGTTGCTGTTGCAGCTGCAACTGTTGCTGCTGTGGACTTGGCAGTGGTTGCAAGTTATGCTGCTGTTGGGTTTGCAAGCTCTGCTGCTGTTGCAACATCAATTGCTGATCCTGCACCTGTTCCGAGTTCAAAGCAAAGCCATACTGATTGAACTGCGGCTCCACCGTATTGTTGCCACAAAAGCTAAAGTTGCGCTGCTGATGACTGCCGCTGTGGTTGCTTGTGGCACTGCTGGTGCTGGCCATGTTATTGGTGGCAAAACCCATGGGCACCATGGGCTGCAGGTACGTGTAGCGCGCCAGCAAGAGCTGCTCCGAGACCAGACGCAGCTCATCCTGTTGCTGCATAATTAGCTTTTGCAGCTCATCATGCTTGCGCTGCAGCTGATCCTGCAGCTGCCCTTGTGTGGGCGTCATCACCATGGTTCCCGGCAGCAAGTCCGACTGGGGCTGTAAATGAGGGGGTGTTAGAGTAGCTATGGAATGCATTTAAAGGCGACAACTTACCTGCAGCGGCGAGAGCATGGGCGCCACCGGAAAGGGTGCTATGACTGGTTGCACTGGTATGGCCGTCAGATATGGTGGCGGCTCTAGAAACGTGGGCGTTATCAGCTGTGGACTGGGCAAGGGATAGCTGGACTGTGGAAACTGGCATGCATTGCTGGTTACTATTTGAGTGGAGGCAAGTGGCAACATGGGCAACATTTTGGGCTGCCCTTGAGCTTTTTGCAGCTGCAACTGCTGAGAGACTGATTGAGATTGTTCGGACAGCGACAGTTGATGGTGTGGTAGTTGTTGTTGCTGTTGTTGGGCGGGTTGTCGGGATTGCTGCGTATGACGATTATGATGATGGCTGCCATGATGATGTGAGTGCTGTCGACTCTGTTGAGGGGTAGAAAAAAGAAAGGTAAATATAAATACAAAGAAGATGCTGGGGCCTAAAGTGTGAATAAAAAAATTCCCAGAAAAATATCCGACGCACGGACAATTTAATTTTCTACATAAGAGTTATAAAAATAAAATATACGTCAAGTACAAATGATTACCCACCGAGCTAACATGCGTCATCAAGGAATGACGACTTGTCACTGATTCGGCCGACATCGATGTGGAATCCGATTCCGTATTTCGATTATGATAGACACATTTTCGCTTGGCCTTAGGCGAAACACCCGTTGAACTAATGTTGCCATAGCTGGAGGCAGGTCTGGAGCTCTTTTGCGTATTGATTTGATATGAACTCAAAGCGTTGGCCGCTGTATTAGACCACATGGGTGAGGATTCAAGAGTTGGTGAAGTTTCCTCACTGACGCAATTCGTCAAACTATTACGCAGCTGTACGCTGTCCAGATTATGCGCTGTCAAATCTAAATCCTGCAGCGTTATGGTAGCAGGTGCCGATTTGCTGCTACTTGCTGCAGAGGTCAGCGTCTTTGAGGACTTGGAACGCTCCTTGCTGCTTTGTTTGACCACATCCGCATAGCTGACCACCTTGTGTGTGCATACCACATAATCGGGCTTGGAGTGATGATAGGAAATATAGTAATCCGTTTGCAGCCAAATCCATTGTTGACCTTTGGTGAGAAAACGATAATAGCAGGACTTGCCCTCGCCGGTTTGGCGCACTGCAGCGGAAAAATTTGTTAAGTTTGATGCTAAAAGTTGACATATGCGCTAACTTACGCTCCTCATGACAGGACACAATATTGTCCAGATCATCAAAGTGATAGTAATCATAGCCAGAAGTGCCCAGCACTTCAAACGGCATATAGCCTATAATGGGCGGTGCTCGATGATCCAGAAACAGAAACTTCCATTCCATGCTGTGTTTGGAGGTAAACTCGTTGCCCGTAGGATCTATAATGCTCATTTCACGTATTAACTGCGGCGCCTGTATGCGACCCGTGCCCACAAAGACCAGCTTCTTGTCCAGCTCCACATTGGGATTAAGTTTGAATACACGCGGCGGCATGGGATTACTTTGACTGCTCTCGGAACCGGAGGAGGTGCTGGTATTGGCATCATTGCCTGTGATATATAGAGAATTATTATTATGACTAGTCAGTGATGGGATAAGGCTATGACTACTTACGAAAGTAACCCACAAATTTGACCAGCTCATAGGAATTGCTATCCAGCTTGTCCAGGCCTCCGCGTTTTAAATGCGTATAAAAAGTTATCTGATTGCTGGCATTTATATCCGTTTGCCTGGGCTCTATAACAGGCTTGGGGTTCAGGAATATGTTGAACAGCTCATCGTGATCCACTTCGTAGGTCAGATCGTAGATGGTCATGTTGTACAGTTCGTGCTGTAGAGGAAAGGCAAAGAAAAAGAGTTTAAAATAAGTTTATATTGAAGAAGAAAAGGATATCGATCTGCGATTTATTTGCAAAGTTACGTGAACATGGGATAGACACCCAAAGTAAATTAAAAAAAAAATATTTGAGCTTATCTTCAAATTTTTGGTATAAAGAATTAAGTTCGCTTTGGAATTTTCCGAGATATCGCGGATCGATTAGATTTATTTTGTATAACTTCTGCTTACCGGCTGATAGCCCAGCTGTGAGGTAATACTTTCCGATGCATAGAATATGGCGCCAGTGCTACTAAAAACTATGATAAAACCATCCAATGACTCCAACATCAAATGCGAAAACTCATCATTTGTCAGAAGTGTTGGCTTCCAGTCTTGATGTATCTCAAAAACCTTTGAACGATCCGTGGCCTCTGTAAAGTAACAACAACAAATTAGATTCGTAAAGATTATTTTGAACTGGTTCACATACCATTGTGATTCTTCAGAAATGCTATTGCAGATTTTAATACCGTAGATTTGTCCATCTTGCGATTGGAGGTCGTTATCAAGGCGCTCAAATCATTGACCAGCGTATTAAACTGATCTCTACGTTTTTTCTCGCTCAAATTACGTGATTTTCTGCAAAATAAATAAGAATATGAAAAAATATGTACATAAGAATATGAGTAGAGCAAATAAGTTATATGTAGTAGTGTTGCAACCCCTTGTGGCATGCCGCTGCTACCCGGCAACCTTTGCCCTGCTGTGCGCTACTCTTAATTCATTGTTTGGCGTTTATTAGACAAATATGCCCATATGCTATCCACACCCCCACGCATATGCTTATGGAATCCTTGAAATCCTTGTTACCTGCTGCTGGCAAACCTCCTGTATTTGGCTGCCATTGTCGCATCACATTTGTTGCGCTAGAGCAGACTTTTTTGGTAACCTTTTTTGCATTTGACATTTACATGTCAGACGTAGGATGTAAGACCTTTTACATGATTTTTTTATGTCTGTTGTCTGTTGTCTGTTACATGGAGTCAATAGCTACTATGTGTATGCATATATGTTTGTTATTGTTTTGGAAGCTCCTTGAATATTTGTTTTGTTGCATCTACCTTGAACGATAGTTTACTTTAGCGGAAATATTTGGTTTATATTACATCATAAAATATTAGGGTAGTTTGACAAGTCTGTGACTTTTTTTTTCATATCTAGACAATCTCTAGAATAATAACGAAAAAAAGTGATTTTCTCATACAGTAAAAAATTTAGTACAAGCACCCGTTAGAAGTACAGTCGTGTCTGGATATAGTGAAATCATTTTTGCAAGACCTGTTCACAGTATCAAGGCTGTTTACTATATCAAGATTGACATTTTTTTGTTTAAAACTCTTATTATTTGTTTAAAATTGACATTTGTGCAAGATATCATTAGAATATATTTGTAGAAAAATGAAAAGGTAAACAGAACAAGCACTAAAGCCAAGAAACAGCTGATTTGGCAGCAATCAACAGCAAAAATACAATTAAGGGGAATACCCGCTTTCGTTTCTGATTCCTTTTTGTATTTTTTCGTTCGTTTGTTCTTGAAAATGCTTTCAAAATTTGGTTCAGTTATTAGAGGATTTGGATTGTTCACTAAACAGTGTGTACAAATTTAAGTGTTGACTATATCGAGATGTTTACTATACCGGGTGTTCACTATATCCAACCACGACTGTACATTAAAATTTTTATTTTATATTTAGTTAGCATCATAAACATCACTTTTACTTTTATTTATCATCAACCATTATTCAAACATCAATAGCAATTCCTTTGCGCGTAAGAAAGTAGCATAAAACGAAATAAAGAAAGAGTTAAACATGTAACTGTAACATGGTTGCTGCTGCTTGGCTTTGTTGTTCATGTAACTCTCTCATATTTTTCCCACAAGCATATTCTGGGTCTCCCGCTTTGCTCAAGTCAAGTGTCTAACATTTTTTTGCTCCCCCTTTCCTCCCATAACCAACAGAAGCAGGACTTTCCACCACCACGCACCTGCTTATACAACTTTTTTTACGCAGCGCGATCTTGTTTTGTAGCCAACTAAAGAACAGCAAAGCTACGGTACTTGCCTGCCAGCTGGGGCTCTTAAATTGAGTAAGAGTAAAAAAAAGAAAAGCAAGAAAAAATACAAACTGGCACTTGTATGCATGGATGTAAGTATGTTGTTTTGTTGTATTCACACAATGCATACAAAATACATATACACACATACACATGGGCTGCGTGCTTTAGATGACAAGCCGCGGCCACTTTACTCTTCTCTCCCTAACTTGACCACGGCACGATCTCTCAACAAGAACCCGAAGTCGTGTATCTTCAACTTCGTGTCTGTTGGGACTTTCTAATGTTTGATCGTGCTTATTGAGTAAAGAAAAGTGAAACAAAAGAGAATAAAAACTAGTAAATCGCGCCTTTGAGGCCTTTTTGGTCATGCACTGCAGTTTAATTGCAAATTAAAAATTAATAAGTTTACGCACTCCAAAAAAAAAGTGTTCACGTGTTTTGAAATAATAAAGTAATCAGCAATACTTGGATAAACTTATACGCGGTATTGATTTAAACAAGTAAATCAAGAAAATTAATAAAATGCGCATAAAAGTTGGCAGTGAAAAGTTTACAAAGGAAGGCAAATTTAAATTTGTATAAAGAGCGGGGGCGTGAAAGGGTGCGTGCTTATGTAATCGTTTTTTTTTATAATATATATTTTTTTGGAGTGAAACTAATAAGTGCGCTTGTAAGTGTATGTGTGCAGAGAGCAAAAATTGATCTCAGTGCGCTCTTTGGTTTATTTTTTTTTTAACGCAGTGAAGTCAATAAGTTCAAGTGGTATGTCTATGGGTGTAAGATTAAAAGCAGCATATTCTGCTTTAGTATAAGTGGATTTTCAAGCTCTTTTTAAAGTATGTGTAACCACTGGTTTTTGTTGTTGTTGTGATGCCCTGTAGACAAATTGGTTGTAGTTTATTTGTAGTATGCAAAGTGTATATTGACGGCATGTTACTATATTGCTTTAAGAGTAAATGATAATTTAATAAAATAATATTGAATATGGACTACAAAAGAGAAGGCTGTGCAGGTAAGTCAGTATGATTTTGTATTTTTTAACTGAAAGCATTTTATTTTCACTTATGATCTGATTTGAATTAAAATAAGCGCCCATGTGAAAAGTGTCAATAATTATTTACATTCTACATTTATTATGTAAATTAATTAAGAATTCTATTAATAATGAAATCCAAAATCTAATTATATCGAGTTCGTATTGACAAGAGGCCAATTTCCATTTAACAAAAAAATTAGGATAACATAGAATTGCATTATGAGGTAACAAACTTTTTCTTTCGAAAGCTAACTATAAGATGTGTTGCATTCTATCCATGTCGATTTTTAAAAGCTACTTGTCTTCTGTTATGAAAATAAAAAATTTTGTTTTCGTCTTACGCTTTTAAATTTCTGAATAAACGGGACAACAAATTTACCTTGATAAAATTTTAATATTTCGATAAAAAATTCGAAGTTTAAATTCGCAAGTGTCACATTTTTTCACGTTGTCAAAAAGTCAAAGCAATGCCGATGTTTATTTAAAAAGTTGTATCATTTAGATTTAAAAAGAATGCTTTTGGATTAATTTAATATCTGGACTAATTTAATATCTAAAATTGTATTATATTGAGTTTTTTTTTCGAAACTATTTTTTTATAGTAAAAATAAAACTAAAAACTTTTGAGCTCACTTATGAAAACATCGAATGATCCAAGCTTATTCACTTTTTTTTTCGTTTTCTTAAGATGGTTTCCATATTGTCCGTATCGAGTTTTGCAAGCTGCTTGACTCAAATTAATTTCGAATTCGAGATTTCATGGTGTTTTTAGGGCAAACTTTTTTCGAAATTGAAATCCAGCTTCAAACTCATACAAATTTATGTCTGCTCGCTATTACAAGACTTGAGTTGGACATTTAAAAGATATTTGACATTGTTGAAACCCGATATGATCCTAGTCACCATAGAAAATTCATGAATAATCTGAAGAAATGATCGGAGGGTAGGACATTTTGTATAAATAAACGCTTATTTTGAATACCTAGTAAAAAGAGAACGTTGTAGTTAGGCAATTAATCTAAAAGGAAAAATCTCTACAGATTTTGAATACAGTTTGAAAAGTGACAACCGTTTGTGCCATAGAAATGTGAAATAAAAAATGGAATTTCGATTGTACGAGAATGGCAGAAAAGAGTTGCTACTGTTCAGAAGTAGTAGAAGTGGTCTGAGAAAGTTTATTTATTATTGGACTTTTACAATTGTTCCTACCACATGGTATAAGTGACAACCCTACTCAGTTGTCATGAGATGTCAGTAGCATTGTTAAGCAAAAAGAATTAGTAATATTTTTCTCCTCAAACTGCTACGCCATTTAAATTCGAACTACCTGCTAAAGGTATTGGCAATCATGTCCATTATTAACATAGGTTTCTGGCACTTTATGTAAAAATGCCTATTAATTTAAGTATGCTCTAAATTCGTTATAATTCCATTTAATAATAAGTTAACTTAATGTACAATTTTTTAACATTAATTTTATTCCGAAATATTATTTTTTAGTTGGCTACTCCTTAGCTCAAGATGGTTTTCCACGTTGAGACAAAATGGCATATTTGCTAGTGATTTTTAAAAATTAAAATCTTAATTCACGATTCGAACATTCGATTTATTTATTCGCATTACTGAATAATCCTATTTAAATAATAGGATAATAATAAATAAATAATAATAAATATTTCTTGGAATAAAATTGGTTTTATTGTTAAATTTTATAAAATTTTGAGGAATAGTAGAGATTTTAGAATCATCTCGAAGGTGTGCGCATTAAAATTGTAAAGTAATCGTTTTCTGTAAAAATTTCAATAATGGATTATAACCTTTTGAATTTATCGGTTGATTGCCAATAAATAAATATCTCCAAAAAATGAATCATTCATTCAAAAAGTCACGAACTTGTCAAACGGTCCTATAATATTTTTGTCGCCGCTCATCTTGCTTGTTTAATATCGGAAGAATCAACCTCACGATTTAGGATTTAAATATCCTCTTGAAATTTTTTGGCTCTGAAGAATATTAGAGAAATGCCTCTCCTATTAGTCTTCTAAAGAAGTTTAATGACGTCAAAATTTATTTTGTAATTTAATACATACTTGTAGTCAAAACATTCCACTGCGCTTTAACAAAAGTCACATTCTGTGACCGTGACTAAATAAATACCCAAGCATCGATACTTACTATATATAATATAGTAATCAATCCCAATAAATTAATGTGCTAAGTAAAGCTTACCCCGGCAAGTCAGTCAAGGAACTACTCAATTATTATACAATTGTTTTGTCGTAATACGATATTTATATCAGAGAACGTATAAGATAAGATGACGTTATTGGGTGCCAATGATGTAATTAAACCATTTTTATATATTACAAAAATAATTAATATTATCAAATCTGAACTCAGGTTACAGTTAATTGAAGTTTTCCCGTGCATGCCTAAAGGCTAACAATGGAAATGGAAACCAAAAAAAAATAATTGCAATTGCAATATTCAGTGCGTAAAAAATATTTTGGGGGGATTTTTAAAACGTGTTCGTCATTTTTTTCCAGCACTGCCAAACATGAAACATTAATTGGTTTATGACACTTGATTGGCTGATTGGATCTGGGGGCTAGTTGGAAACTCTATCCTGTCCTGCGGGTAGCCTTAACCTTTCAAACAATTTTATTAATACAACCCACGGTCTACACGTGTTTTGGTGTTAATTTACACGGTATAGAAAAAACATTTTTTCACAACAAGCGGAGGCTATTCAAATTTACCTAAGGATTTACTTCATGTCAATTTTAACACGATTTTTTTTCGCCGGGCCCGGAGCTCTTGGAGGGGCCGAACTCGAGAGTCAATCGGGAAAGTCGTTCTTGTTCAACTCAGAATTGAGTCTCAGGATTGGCAACTTTGAATTTGGAATCTGAGTTAGCAAGAAAACTCGACTTTGATGATATAATACAAGCTTTCGCCTCAACTAAAGCACGGAAGATGAAATTCTAAGCATCTTGACAGTTTATGTGAAACAATGTAAGGCTAACTTAGTTCAAAAAAAAATTCAAACTTTTTTGAGTTGCGTTTTTTTTAAGATCTGCATTGGAGTTGTATGAAATGAATTATTATAATTTTATCAAATCAACAAATCTCTCAAAAATCCTTTCTGTACTGTTTTTATGTTGTCTCACAACATATCCGAGATTTCCCCCGAGGCCCGGATATTCTTTCTACGGCCTTGGCCAGAGTAACCAAACTTTCACATCAAAAGCCTTATTATTCCATAGGAGACATGCTTTTTTTACATTTTTGATATCGGGGTTACATTATATAGCTCCCATAGGGATGTTTCTGAGGATCTCGAAAAGAAAAAAGTTTATATGGATGATTCGTTTTTAAAGATATCGTAACCAAATTTGGCACTCGAAAGTTTTTTAGAGTTTCTGAGAACTGTACAACATTGAAATGTCAAAATCGGTTGACTATACCATATAGCTCCCATAACACGGATCGGCTAAAAAATAGATTTTTGTACAAAATTCGGTATGATTCATTTGTTTATGAAGATATCGTAAACAAATTTGACACTCAGAAGTTTTTTTATAGGTCTCAAGCACTTGTCGAAATTTGATCAAAGTCGATTGACTATATCATAGAGCTCCTATAGGAAAGATCGGTCAAAAAAAACATTCGCTTAGAACGATAGAATCAAAGTCGCTGAGAGCCTTTAAACCGAAAAAAATCAATTCACCTAAGGTATATAAATTTATATTGAATTTTAAAAGGTTATTTTAATGTTATTCTGATGATTTGGATAGGCTTAAAGATTGATTAAACTGTTTGACTTGGGCTATAAAATGATAGGGATCAAATCCGGAAAGTTTCAAATCAACTTATATAATGTGAGATAACTTAACTTTCTAAGTTTGGCTGCGCCTTTGCTTCCAGATATCATATTTCGATTATTATTCCTAATTCCTTATAAAAAGAGATTTACTCTTGAAACAAAAATGTTGATCTGGCTTTTACATTAAAACGACCAAAACGGGGGGAAAATAAATAAATGGGGCCAATTCTGACGAGGGCTAACGTGGTAGTTGTTCCTCGTAAGCTATACCCTATACCCATCCATGGTTTTGACCACAAAAGTAGTTAAAACCCCCCAAAACAAAGCCTTCCAGAAGCTTTTTAAAAACAAAAAAATATACAAAACTGATTCCGTAAAACGAAAAATATCAAATATCACATATTTTGCTGGCGATATCTTAAAGATTCGTATACCATATTAAAAAATAGCTATCATGAAATATTTAACTCGAAATTGGCATAAATAAAATCTAAGAATAAAACAGAATTTAAAAAAAAATGATTTTAGTCTAGTCTATTTTTATTTCACCAAACTTGTGAATATTTGAAAAATTATTTTAATCGTTTAGTTTAGTTTTAGATTTTATTTCGTGAAATTTTGGTGAAATTGGAATCAAAAAACGAAATACGATCACATTTTTCATTCTGGAATCTAAAGTTGAAGCGTTTTTGTGTTGTCTCTCTTATAAAAAAAAAGTCTCTCTTATATATCATACTATTCTAATCAGGAAATTCGCCCAATGAGAAATAAAACAAAATATCGCCAACAACAAAATTTTGGGAATGCATATTAAGTAAAAATTTTATACTGCTAGTTCGTAGGGTCTTTGATATATAAGTTTTTATACGGATAAATGGAAAGACGTCGGATTAATAACAACCCGAGTTTTTGTTAAGCAACTTGGTATGAGATGTGCTATATAAAACGTTATTTATACCCTTAATCGCCAGAGAAAATCATTGACATGATTATTAGAAATTATTCTGACTCACAGAATTTATAATTGTACTTTAATCTGTCTTATAACATGATAAATTAATAGAACACGATAATAATCAGATATACATGATAATGAAGTATGTTTAACCCAGACTGTTCTCAGTATTGTTTAAAATCAATTTAAAAATCAAATCGATTATCATTTTAGTAAAAGGCAAAGATTATTTTTAATTTAATTTATGCCAAATAGTATAAAATTAAGAGTATTTGATGAATCATTGGTAGGGTGACCAACCGTCCCGGTTTTCCGGGACGTGTTACCAGGTTTTGACTGCTTGTCCCGGTGTCCCGGTTCGCGCCGTAAAAGTCCCGGTTTTTTCTCTAATGCTTATTTAACATTTTCAACAAAGAAATTTATTGAAATTTAGCTTTTTTTCTTAGATTTGCCTCTTTGGCATATGGTCACCATAATCAGTATAATAATAATAGTTAAACTTTGTAGGGAAAAATTTTTAAGGAGATAAAAGAGTATAGAAAATTCAGATTTTATAATGAAACAGTCATAGAAAGAGAATTTTGTATACAGAAAATTTGAGTGGTAACTCCTTTTAAAGAGGCAGGGACAAAAGTTAGCAGTAAGTAACATAGGCAGATTTAAAGGCGTAATTTTCGGGTTGAATTTAAAAGTGAAGAAAATCAAAAATTAAAGCCCCCCAAGAGAAATTCCTGGATTGCCACTGAGTAAAAAAGCTAATCTTTTTAAATCTCCAAGAAAACTTAGTTTATGTGCGTAAAATAAGAATATTATTCGAATGTCATATTAAGTATGGTCCTTCACTTTCCACTTTTCCTATTTCAAAAATTTTCTTGTCTATTCAATATTCTTATCACTTACTCCCATTATCAATATTTCAAAGGGCATGTTCTTGGCCTTAGTGAGTTGAAACGCTAAGTTCCTTAACCTACCGATCTACTTGTCAGGAATTTCTGCTAATTCCTTTTATATAAATCCTGCAAAATGTGTGGAAATGGTTAAAAAGTCAGCACTTTTGTTTCCCGGTATGATAAACAGTCAAAACAAAACTCAGACTTTTCATAATTAATTACATTCAAGTTACTTTAGTGAAAATCCTTTGAACTCATTTATCATCCCTAGTTCTATCAAAAGCTGCCAATAATGTCTCTCGTAGCTTTTCCCACGCTCAAAAACATTTGTTACGTGACATTATCTTGCGTAAGTTCAAACAAATGGTTGAGGATACATTTTTCTGTTTTTACAGTGACATAAGAGATAAGTCCTTGCTGCGCAGCTGCATATATCTACTATATACTATACTATCTACCTTATGTGTATCGTTTTTTAGATAAGCTGTAAAATTTCCATTGCCTATTAATTTACTTAACCAAAAGAGTTCTGGACGAAGGACTCACTCACATGCACAGGTTCCCTGGTGCTGGTCCCCCGGACCGTTGCCCAGCTTTCTTATGAATGAAACTCACGTAAAACAGAAAACTGTCAGTTGCAGGACCTTCAGTTTCATATCAGCGGCATGTAACAGACGCATTTTATGATATACATATGGTAAATAATTTTAGACTTACCTTTTTGTATCATCTTTGTCGTCGCTTTCGTCGTCCATTTT
The DNA here is from genome assembly GCA_037043745.1 of Chymomyza amoena. NCBI lineage: Eukaryota > Metazoa > Arthropoda > Insecta > Diptera > Drosophilidae > Chymomyza > Chymomyza amoena. Next base: position 25,534 of record JBAMAX010001379.1, read on the forward strand.
TCTATGTGTTGTTGGATAATCCAGTTAAATTTCAAGGTGCTTTTAAGTTTTCAAATTTTTCACAAAACATATAATCAGTATAGAGAATTTTTTTCTTTCTATATACTTTTGGCAAGTTTTTTTTTTGTTGAATAACACGGCACTTTTTTACATATTTATTTATTTAAATTTTATTTTTTTAAATTAATTTATTTGATTATTAGATGCACTTAGGTAACATTCACTTTGCAGCTAATTTCAATATGTGCAAATGCGTGCCACATTTTTGTTTCTTTTTGGCAAACTATTTCAAAAATTAATTTTTAATAATTAATTAATTATGCATAATTTTCACATTAATTAAAGCTCCTTATTTAATTAGCGCATTTAATTATGCTTGCATTGCGTCAAGCGCTTCTGAGATTTTTTGCACCAAAACGTTTTGAACCGCGAACCGAACCGTCAGCAACAAGTGCAATTGAGTTTCTGTTCCTTATCCGGAATTCCGCTCCCAAAGAAGTTCTGCTCTGCCTTTGATTTGCCGTTGCGTTAACCCATCACGCACACTTCAACAGCCACAGACACTGTCACACGCACATACACACGTTGCCATTCGCACAGACACTCCGGATCAATTGAACAGAGCCAATTTATTTTATGCGTTAAAATAAATAGAATGAGTTCAAATAAAAGAAATCTAACAACTGAAAATTATAATTTCGTTTATAATTTTTATATTATCAGACGCACTCTGGATAACAAAAAAAAACAAAACGAATAATTTTATTATTATTTTATTCTGCGTGTCGATAATTTCGGATCTTACCCTTATGTTTCCCAAAAATTTTCCTAAAAAATAATTGTCCGTAAAAATCTAAGCTGAAATTGGCATAAATATTATCTAACAACAACAAAGTTTTCACATATTTATTTTTTTTTTATTTTTTATATTACCAATATGTTTGCGATACACATTCTTCTTCGAAATAATTGTCAGTAAATATCTAATTTGAAGTTGGCACAAATATTCTATGAATTTCAAAGTTTATTAAGGAAATTATTTTAATATAAAATTCCCTTTTTTTTAAGCTTATTTTTGCCGATTCGCTTGAATTCAAAGAAAATTAATATCCTAACTGAAAATTTTAATATTTTAAAAATCGCACTTGATTTTAACTAATTTTTATATAATCAGCCGTGTTCAGGAAAACGAACAAACCAAAACAAAATATCTGATTCGGATTCGTTTTTGCGTGACAATTATTTCATACATTTTTTTTTTTATTTAGGATATTTCCTTTATGTTTCCGATAAATTATTATTCTTAAAAATAATTGTCAGTATAAATCTAGCTGAAGTTGGCTTAAGTATTATCTAGGAATCAACGATTATTTTATAAATCATTCTAACAATTTTTTTTTTTTTTAACCTATTTTGCGAATTTGTTTTAATTTCTTATGCAATAAAACTTTCTATTTCAGACTACATAAAATATTTAAGTGAAATTGGGAGCACCAAACATTTGGGTTCAAACGAATCCGAAAAGAACCTTCGTATCCGAAAACAATCTCGGATTCGTTTTCCGGAGCATAATCGAATATATTAGGCTACTATTGACTTAAACTAGTCGAAATTTGTTTAAAGCATTCTTTTTCACTCACAGAGCCGCATGTCTTAGCTTGAAAAATAAATAAATTAGTGAAACTTCTTTTTAGAAGATTTGGCATAAGTTATTTTATCTATGATTGGATTGGTGCCTTCTTATTCCTTTTCTCAGGTCGTCTATCTAACTAATATTGTTTCTACTAAAAAAATAATCTAATAAAAGATTTTATAAAAAATAAAAATTATAATCAATTTTACACAACAAAAATTTCGATTCCTAAGAAAAATTTGGTACCATTACCATTTGGTATATTTTCATATTTATGAAAGCGTGTTGAAGCCTTTAAAAATAATAAAATACAAGTAAATGAAATTTTTATCAGCTCAAATAAAATCTGCTCATAAACTCCCATCGAGAACCATTAAGACTGTCGCTATTCAACTGGCTTGAAGTGTACGCTTGTCTATTGTCTACTGTGCTCTGTTGCGTATTGCAGTGACGTAACGTAAGCAGCTGCCGCCTGGCTGCGTTGCGACTGCGTTACGCCTGCGCATGTGCCGCACACAGCCCAGTGGCCAATTTGCACGAGACCAATGAATGCAGGCAACCAGCCACCAGCTAGGAGCCGGAGTCAGAGCCACAGCCAGGAGCATTTGTTGCAATTGCAACCCCTAAAAAGTATGCTATGCTATTTTGTGTGGGTTGGCAACTCTGCCTCTCTGCTGCTCTGTCGCTCTGCCGCAGCCACTGCTGCTGCTGCTGCGTCATTATCATGACCGCTGCTGCTGCTGCTTTATTGAATGCCATAACAACCTTTTGAGCGGATTTATTTGTTCTGTCTTTGTGTGTGTATTGTAGCGTGTGAGGGTGTGCGTAGTCCGCATACACACACTCTGTATGCATGAGTGTGTGGTGACTGTGTGTGTGTGTGTTTGTCCAGCAGCTGCTAACCAATTGCCGGTCAGCATTGGCTTTTGTGACGTTTATTTTTAGCTCTCACATATTGCATAATATTGCAACAGTGACTGTCTCTCTATATACATGTATGTAAATATATACAAGTGAGCTTGAGTGCATTTATATAGGCTTAGAACAACGGTAGTGTACTAGTCTCAGTTTATTTCAGTTTTAATTATGCCAAGAGGAGCATTGTCCTAAGTGAACTATAGCTTAGAGTGGGTGCTGAGTACTTGGTACTTGGGGATTTCTAGGATTAAAGGTAACAAAAGGGAATAGACTTTTTGCACAAAAGTTTTAGAAGTCAAAATAAAGAGAGCAGCTCAATTAATCAATAGAAAAACCTTGAAGTGAAAAATAATAGAGTGTGCTATTGTTTATGAGCACAGCCAGCCGTGGATCAAGTATCTGGTCTTGGGACAGATTTTCACTTCGAAATGTATGTATATGTATCAGAGGGCGCGTAAATTTGTTAACCCATTTCTACAACTTTTGCGGGTAAAGTCCCCTAAAGTCCACCTTCACTGACCCTAAGTTTCTACGGTACTCTGTAACCAAAAGTACAATTTTTTGACTGGTTTCTGTATTCTTAAAGTAAACTAACTTTTTAATAAGATTTCCTTTACGTCCAATTCTTTTTTATATATATACATATATTTTATATATATTTTATTATATTTTTATATTTATATATTTTTTGAAATAACAAAAAAGTTTTCTTTTAAAATTTCATTCGATTTATTTGTAGCAAAAAAAAAGATCCCATTTGTTCTCTCATAAAAATTAAGATAGGAAATTCCTCTTTCATATTTATTTTCATTGCATCTTATGGTTTTTTACTTCATGTATTTTTTACACGGGTTTTTCTGGAATATTTATCCACCATGTAAAATCATAATTAGATGTAAAGTTTGGAATACACCAAAAGTCTCCTGATTGCCAAATTAATTTTCGATATCTTCATAAGATTGGATGCAAAAAACCCCTTCAAAAGGGAACGAGCTGACGATCTATACTGATGGTTCGAAGATGGATGAGGGTACAGGAGCTGGTATTTTCTATGAAGAGCTTTCGATGAAGCTTTTATTCCGCCTCCCCGACTGGTGTAGCGTGTTTCAAGCGGAGATATACGCAATCTGGCTAGCTGCTAGACTATTCGACACGTTGCACGGCAGTCCAAGGAACATTATAATTCTTGTTGATAGTCAGGCTGCAATCAATCTGTCATCGCATACCATAAAGAGTAATCTGATCCACAACACGACGCTGGCGCTCAACTGTATCCATCACTACTCAATAACCCTCTGCTGGGTTCCGCGTGACTCAGCTGTCCTAGATAACGAGGTGGCAGTTGAGTGCGCCAAAAACGGGTCAGCGCTGGCAGCTAACATAGCGGTTTCAGATACAGAAAGAACATTACAGAACGAACATTTGAACTACTACGCTTCCACTAAATCAGTACCAGTGGGTAGGTGTTGTAATGGAGCACCGCACCATAGGCCATATGGCTAAGAGTCTGCACGTTTCCCATCACGATTTGTGCCGCAGCTGCCGAGATGAGACAGACAGAACTCATCCAACACCTGTTATGCGACTGCCCGGCGCTTCTTACTTGCCCATAATGGATCTGGCTGCTTTTGTCGAATCCTCAAAATGGTTCTGCAACTTGACAGATTTAGGCGATTAAGGATGCCCTACAGTTTTTAATCCGCCTCCACAATCTCTCTCTTTCTTTAATTCCTATCCTCCGTCTCTCACAATTAGGCACACAATGTACCTTAGGTCTGGTTAATCTCAGTTCCTATCTAAACTTCCTACTCAACCTAACATGCCTATAAGATAAACGAATTAATTATGGCCTAAACACGTTTTTTGACCAATCGGTCCAAGGGGTGATATGAAATAGGAGACTAATTTTGATAGCAGTGCTTAAGAGCTTTACTCGCCAAAGATTAAGATTCTATCTTCATACCATAATTTTTTACCTGACTGACTATTATGTCAATCGCACCTGGGCGGAGCGTTGGTGATCTCTAATAATAACTGTTCAAAGAGAATATCTTCCTAAACAAACGACTTTTTCATCAAAAATTTTGGCTTTATCAAGTTGCTCAGTAATTTACTATAAACTTGTTTCCTATGACATCATAAGAGATCTAATCATAAAGTAAAGTTGCTGTAGCTATTACCATCTCTGTAATTACCTAAAACAATATAGGATAATAAAGGGTAGACCATCTGTTGGTGAATGATCAATATGGCACTATAGTGCCAAGGGTGAGGCAAAACCAACATAACCGCAGCAAAGTCCCTCAAAAATCATTGTAACAATTATTATGATTTCCTTCCGCCGGGTTAAACAGTCAACAAGGAATATTATTTGAGTGTTATGGGTGGTTTGCATGAAGCAAAAGAACCCGGAATTGCGACGAATCAACTCATGATTCATTCTTCCTAACTATTGCGACAAAAATTCAATCCACATTGTTCCACAACCTCCGTATTCACCTGATGTAGCAGCGTGGGCCTTCTAAAAAAAGGCCACTCCAGGGACACCGATTGGAGTCAATGGAAATGATTTAAGCTGCGTCGAAGAAAGAGCTGAAGGTCATCCCGGAAATTGACTTTAACAACTGTTGCGAAGATTGGATAATCCGTTGGCGTAAGTAAATTGTATTAGAAAGGGAAGGCGATAAAATTGATTTGAACGTATAAATAAAGATTTATAAAAATAAGTTGAATGTCACCTTATTTTTAGGCCAAAGCAGTATGAAAATGGTCCTTCTGAGCAAAATAACATAATTGAGGCCAGCGTCGAGAAGTTGCTTGGAAAATCGATCAACGTTCGCAAGAATTATACCTTGCTAGGATCACTTTGAGTCGAATTTTAGACTAGGATCTACATTTGGACACTTAAAAGATTTAAATTTCGCAATAATTGAAGCCCACCGACCATTAATAACGTCGTTTATTCGTTCAAAGGATGGGAGCACAGCCTGATGAGTTTTCGTAAAAAAGAAAGTCGTTGAAAAATAATTTTTTATGCATAAATGAGTAGTTTCAAGCTTGAATTTGGTATAAAGATACTCCTGCCCAATTTTGCTGGACAATATGCGAATAGAATTGAATTAACAAACAAACTCAGAAAAAATTGTTCATGGTTATCATCTGATTGATTAAATGAAATATATGGAACATAATATGAAGTGAATCTCCTTAGGATTGCTACATTAATTGAAATATCTATTAAGAGTTATGAATGCGCTATCGGTAACTTTGGTAAGCGTTATTTTAATCAAACCCTTAACTCCATCATTACAGGTCGTTAGATTTATCAATAAAGCCGAAAACGATAGCATTATTTTGAGGGAAGTGGAGTTGAGAGAAGTTCAAAATACCAAACTTAATCTGCTTGTATCTTTGGATAATATTTAATATGATTATCTTTTATGGCCCTGCGATTTTAACGTTCTTATACCAAACCAATATGTCTATATCGGTGCCGCATTTTCTTCTAATTAATTTTCAAGACTAAACATCCTCCATTCAACCCTCTCAATCACTAAGTTATATTTAGTGTGTAGCGATTTATTTTTATGTCAATATTGAATTATAACCTTTTGAATTTATCGGTTGATTGCCAATAAATAAATATCTACAAAAAAATTCTTACCCCCTACAAATTGTGTCTCTGAGTAACAATTACGAATACCTATAAATGAAACTTTTCCATATAGTGCAAAAAGTTCCTCTAATGAAGTAACAACACTTTCTGGGAAAATATATAACCTTAGTAAATTTTCATAAATTTCCAAACAATACCTTTTTCCTTAACACATATATCCTTCGTTTTTTACTCAAGGGTGCATTTTATATACATAAAAGACTTCTTGTTCTAGGAACTTCTGTTTCATAAAAAAATCTTGTCAAAGCTACATTTTATATGCCTTGAAAACTTTTCCTACAACTACCAATACATTTGTATATAGTACATACATATATATATAAACAATATACATAACAATAAGTTGCTTAATTGCCAAATGCAAGGTTTCCACAAGCAATTTCTTGCACAGAAGTTTTGCATCGTTTTCGTCATCGTTTCAGGACTGAAGAAGAAAAGTGAAAATGTCAAATGATTTGCAAACGGAAAATGCTTGTGGAAAAACTTGGCGACTCTGATGAAGCCTTTGGAAGTTAAAGGCAAATGCAAGACTGAGGTCAGAGTTAGTCAAAGATTTAAGCAAAGGTGTAAGAAAATAGCTCGACATTAATTAAAAGCAGTAAAGAGTTAAATTGAGAGAGAGTTGGCTTTAAATCTTGTCAACCATCAATCGGCTTAAAATGGCTGCCCATCACTTTTGATGTATTTACTGTGTGTATGTATGCGTGTGTCTCTGTGTGTGTGTCATTAATCCGTTTGTCATTGCACAGCAAGTGAAGCATTTAACGAATCATAATTTCCCACATGTATTCAACAGATACTTTTGTATCTCTACCTATTTACATGGCATTTTAAATGCTCGTTTACTTCAAAGCTAAACGTTTGAGGATTGAATTCCCGCTCCACAATCCACAATTGAACCCACAGACTTGGCAAGTGTTGCACTCTGGTTAACCCCAAGTAGCTGTTGTTGTTGTTGTTTTTGTTGTTGCTGGACTTGGCTAGCAAAAGTATCTGCTTGTTAATTACCAATGTCCAGGTAAATGGCTCGTATTGCAATTAGTGCGGTTACAATGTTACTTGGAATAAGGTTTAGTTGGTATTTTTTCTATATTTTGTTTTTGTTTTATAAAACCCGCTTAAACTGCGCTGAAATGTTAAAAGTAGCTCAGGTATAAAGCCAATACGATGAATTTATTAAATATATTGATCGATAGACAATGCTTTGGAAGTGAGATATGTTTTAATTTGATTATAAATTTAAAATCTCTTTATAACTAAATTTCTTAGACTACTTAATTGTGGACTCTTAATCAGGTGATCTATTTAAAAGATTTTTCTAGCTCTGCAACAATTTAAGTCCAAGTGCATTGAGTATCTTTCTTCATATAAATGTCAATTTTTGAAGTTCATATCTCTTTAGCTTTCCCCTATCAAACAAGGATTCGTTACGGACCAAGAAAATTCTACGATGGAACATAAGAAGATTCCAACAGGTAATTAGAATCTTCTGGAATAATGTCGGCCTCTACTTCTTATTATTATTAATGCCTAAAGCAAGTAGTATAGTAATAAATAAATTTTATCGAAGCCATTTTTGTTGCATTTCGCAACACCCTGGGGTAAAACGCGCCATCTGTGGGGCAAAACGCGCCATCTGTGGGGCAAAACGCGCTATGCCGGATAACAAGGTTTTCGCGGAGTTTATTGCTGAAAGAAGTGTGAAACATAAAAAGAAAGATTAAATTGGCAATTTTATAAAGAAATTGTGTTTTGAAAGTTTCAAGAAAATTAAAAATTTCTTCAATTTATGGCATAGCGAGGACGGACTCGGTTTTTTCGATGCGGATGAATTTTTTGGCATTTATAGACTCGGGGTCGGTAATGATAGAAGAAAACGCGACGATTTCCGCCCTGGTGTAACGATTGCGTGGGCCAAAACCAAAGAAGTGTGGTGCATTTTGCCCCATGCCAAGCGGCGTGTTTTGCCCCATTTTCAAGTCGGTAAGTCGTGGTTCGAAAGCGAGCTAAAGCTTCGGCAAACCGATTTCAATTTCGTGTTGATCCCCCAAAAAAATATTATAAATACTCACTTTCAAGTCCGATTGAAAAATTGACAAAAATATGATATTTCCTTTCACTGAAATATTTGTAAAGCAGTGGTCACACTTCCTTAAATAAATCACAAATGCCACGCCCAAATAAAATGTGCTTACAGGCGTTAAGAGCTTTCTACAAAAGGTACGGAAACAATATCAAGCCTCCAGCAATTGCCGACGGGACGGCAATCTTGATTAAATATTCCACAGGTGGCGCGTTTTGCCCCAAACTCCCCTACCTACTAAATTTTTTGGATAAAACTAGCTTACACAAAAATTAACCTTCGTAAAAAAGCGTTTTATTGGCTAATGAGTCTAGAAATAAGAAAGCAACAACCATTATTTTCTCAAGCACCGCTTTTGGGCAGTTTTTTAGTTAATATTAAGAAATATTTAAGGGAAAAAGAAATGCGATGAAATTTAACTATCTAAATTATCTAGAAGTTTAAAAATAATCTTAATTTGATGAAGACTGCCCACAGATCCTTGACTTATTAAAAAAATGTTCTTGAAATTTACTACAGAAATGAGCTTAAGAGGACCCTTTTCCTTTAAAGAAGAAAATAGCGTCTTATCCTATCGAAAAAAAATTAGGGCTAACTGATGATTATCGATGGGCCTGAAGCTCATGAATTTCCATTTTGCAACCAGAAGTAAATTACGATATTTGTGATTAAAATTAAATGATCAATAAATAGAAACTAGAAAAAACTGAATTGTTTAAACATTTTGGCAGAACTTTTCATTTGCTGAACTCTCAGAAAAAGGCTCTAAAAAATAAATTGAGCTGAGAATAAACTCGCCATTTCCACATTCTCGCTGGCCCAGAATTTTGCCAAAAATTGACTTTATCCAAAAAAATGAGCAGGCAACCTAAACGGAACTAAGTAACTCCACTTGCTAAGAATATCTAAGAGCATAAGACTAACCTGGAAAAAAACAATGTTCATTTTATATCAATGTATTCCATCTATCCACTTTCCGCGCAAAAAGTCACCTTTAAATCATCTTATACCACTAACATGTCTACATTAATCTTGTATCAATATTTGTTATCTAATAGCTGCAGGGTATCCCCAAGTCGAACATCAACAACTCTTCAAATTTTGCTTTTAATTTTGACCGCCTTTACGTTTATGTCGCGTATGAAAAACCTTTCATTTGATAAATGTAGGTTTTACCGAAGCCCCTATAACCTATTAATTGTGTCTGGCATTGAAAATAAATGATTTTGCAATGCGGAAGCGTAAAGGCCAAAGCACAAAAGCCGGTTACAGCCCGATAAACGATAGACACTTGGCTATGGGTTGGGATAAGTCAACAACTGAGTTGTCTCCACCCAAAGATCGTTGACTGACCTACTCACAGCAGATCGCAAACTGTTCCCACTATTGCGCTCTTACCCACTCCCGCTCTCTTACGCTCACAGCTTGCATATACTCTATGACGTGAGCTGAGCGTAAAGCTCAAGTGTGCAACTAACGTAATTTGATTGCATTTCTAAAGCTTCGCTCTGTGCGCAATTATCGCATAGTATAGCTGTGTGTGTGATTGTGTGAGTGTTTGATTTCTTTGTTAGTGAACTTGAGCTTTTTAGCAGCGCTAATTGCATTGCGATTACAACATAGCGCTGTGTGTGTGTGAGCTTCTGTGTGCAAGTGTTGGTGTATTTGATAACATTCTGCAGCCCTCATACGCCGTGTAGCGGGCTGCGCAGCTTTTTGTTTTTGCTTTTGTTGTTTTGCGTTTTCTCGTTTCTTGTTCCGCCTTTTTATAAAGCTCGACTGCGCTGTTTGTAATATTTTTGCTCTCACTCGCACTTGGTGCATTTTGTGTTTGCTAACGCTTTGACTAGTTTTCTTTTGCCTCTTTTGCTCGCGTCGCTTTTGTTTCTCTTTTGCGTTGCTTAAACTTGACTTAATTACGTTTTTCACTATTGTTTTATTTTTATCTCTTTTGTCAATTGGCGTTCATTGATTTCTTTTATGCAAAGTGTTTTTGCTCTTTTGCTTTTTTTTCATTTTTCTTAAACTTTTATTAATAGGCGCAATTTTAATGACGCATTTTGCAATTATTTATTTAATTTTCAATAATCGTTTATAATTTAATTATTTTGCTATATCGGCTTAAAATTTGTAGTTTCTTTGGTTTTATAGGGTTAAAGGCTCGTCTCATAACCGGTTTTAGGTTTTGCGTTGATTGCTTTTTGCTTTTCGCTGTTTTTTTTTTTGTTACACCAATTCTCGTTAATTTTATTTTACAGTTATGCGTATGCAGTTTGTGGCATTAATTTGTAGATTTTGGGATTTTCACAAATGTCAAGGTCGAATATTAAAAACACTTAGAAAAATTATAAATTATTCGGTAAAGCTAGGATTTTTTGGAAGTTTTTCTGCATCCAAAGCGCCAAAGATATTTTAAGATAAAGGAAAACAAATTCAAGATCCTTCTATGCGTGCATCTTGTATCTTTAAGATTTCAAAAAATGGGAGCTTACTTTTCACTCTCCCAGTATTGGATTCCTCTCCCCACCAGTAGAGACCTTGACCTACATTTTAAGAGTCTATCTTAAAGATAACGTATATAACAGTTGAATTTTTCTCACTTTAGCTGGGCCAACGTAAAAAGTGCATATCTTTAAATACCTTAGGCAAATCAAAGCCGTTGAAAAACAACCGATTGATTCTTGAATAATCGGCTCTGTTTCTAAAGTATATGAGAGTTGCTTAACTAAAGGGATTGTGTTTGATCTGCCAGGGATTTTTTTTTTTTTTTTTGTCAAACCAATCATTTATACAGTAACTAATGCTTCATTCAAGATATGCACTTCAGGCTCTGGTCCCTGAAAAAGTCCGAGGCATTGGCATAACTATCAGTTGAACTTTTTTGGAATGGTGTCTTGCCATGTATAGATTTGTTAGCATTTGCAATCCGCAATGCAATTTCGGATTATAACTTTCTTATGGCTTAAATATCATGCAGGATAGTGTGACCTTAATGTTTTTTTAATTAACAAAGTGATGATTTTTTTTCGGTTCTGCGTTCTTCCGAGGAAATACACATTTATCATTAAAATTCTAATGCACGTACAACTGCTTGACAACCAAGGCAAAAAAGTAACTCAGATCTCGAATTTAGTTTTTACGACTAAATAACACTAGTTTACAAATTTAAAAGCCATCGACTGAACCTTTTTGTAATTCTTTTTTTAAAAACACTTTCTCTTTTTTTACTAACCAACGTTTTGAGATTTTTTCGAACAACATATTCTTGAATACTCTTTCCAGTTATTCGTTAAAATCTCGTGCCTTCAGTTTAGGTTGTCATTTACATATTTCTCGATTCAAAATTTACTTAAGAAACACTTTTCTGCGAAGGTTCATTTTTCGTTTTAAGTAGTGTAAAGTAATTAATGAAAAAGTTTTAAAAAGTGCCTTCGACCATTTGTATCTTTTTTATAGCGAATATTTTATGTATAATGATAATGAAAAAAACAAACTTTACTTCAAGGGCGTTTTGATTCTGCTGGGGCTTTGGATAAGGGCAAAATTCCGTACTAAATTTAGTGTGAATAATTCGTCCAGTCAAATGGAGCTAGCAAAAGACTTTTTGGGTAAAAGAATTGCTTGAATTGAACGTTAAAAAAATAAATTTTAAAAATTTTGCATATCGAGTTGTATGGTTGAATATAAAATTTTTCAACCTGCCCCAATTGATACAACAATTATGTTATAGCTCAAAATCCGCATCAAACTAGAAGCAAATTATCATCATCATCCTCCTCTCCCATTGGAGCAAAGGGCCCCAAATCTGATGTTGGTAAATTAAATGCCTTCTTAAAGCAAGTGAACTTCTATGTTGGATGCTTTCTGTCACCTTCACTTCTCCGCAGCTATGGCGAAAGTCGTGATGGGGGACGTGAATCCTCTCAGCCTATGGTGCAATAAACTGTATCTACGAATTATATATATTTTTGTTTTCGTTTTCTTAGTTCTAGAAACATATAAATTTTTGTCTGACTTAAAGACAAGTCAAGCCAAACTACTTGCACAGAAAACAGCACAACGTCTCTGTGCAGCAGGGAACATGGCCCTTGCGAACTACGGGCACAGCAAAGTTGAAGGGGTATAAACATTACCACAAACTATATGACACCAGTAAGCAACTTCTGCAAAAAACTCACTCTAATGGGACTTGATGACTGGAAAATCGGAATGGACCAACGAGCCATAAACATTATCAAAGACGGATCCAATTTGGAATCCGACGTTGGGGCCACGGTATACTATATATAGCCAACCATGGAGATATCTTTCAATTTACCGGAGCACTGTAGCATCTTCCAGGCGAAGGTATTCGCAATAAAGAAGGCGGCAGAACTAATATTATCGTTGACAGTCAAGCGGCAATCAAATCAATTCCAAATGTGTACTGGCAATCAGGGACGCAATAGATAAACTGAGCGCTCTTAAGGAGGTGTGCATCTTTTGGTTTCCCAGCCACTAGGGCATTGATGGAAATGCAATAGCTGACAGGCTCGCAAAGGAAGGTGCTGTATCAAGGCAACCGTCATTTAGGGATCTTAAGATTCCATTAAGGACGATTTACCACAGATCAGAAGAAGACGCTATAACCAGATCCGACCGAAGAAGGTAAAACACAACGAACTGCATGATAGCTCGCACTGTAGACTCATAGTGGGCATACTTACTTGTTATTGCCTGACCGCAGCATCGAGACTTAAATCCCTAGGAAATCCCAAGCTTACCGCACTAGAAGAGGCAGCCGACAGGGCACCTCAAAAGCTTTTGGCATTCGACAAGCATACGAGCATACTCAGCGACTAACGTGCATTGTGCACCAGCCGCATCCTCCGGTTCCTTTAAAGACTATACAGTCTATGTGTGACTCCCCCCAGCGGTCAACCGGTGTAGTCTAACCTAACCTAAGACAAGTTCCCACAGGTTGTGGGTTTGAATCCCACGTAAAGCATGGTCCTGCACTTTCCATTTTTCCTATTTTCCTAAAATATTTTTATACCCTGTACCGTATGGTCCAAGGGTATATTAAGTTTGTGCAAGCCGAAAATGTATGTAACATATAGAAGGAGACGTCGGAGACACCCCAAAGTTACCTAAAATATGATCAGGGTGAATAGAGAAGTCGATATACCCATGTCCGTCTGTCCGTCTGTCCGTCTGTCCGTCTGTCCGTCCGTCTGTCCGTCCGTCCGTCCGTGTGAACGCCTAGATCTCAGAGATGGTAAGAGCTAGAGTTACCAAACTTTCACATTAGATCCCATATTATTCCATAGGAGGCAAGTTTATTTTATTTTTTTGATATCGGGGATAAATTATATAGCTCCCATGGGGGTGTTTGAGACGACCTCGACAAAAAAAAGCGTTTTAGATGAATAATTCATTTGTTTATGAAGATATCGTAACGAAATTTGGCAATCGAAAGTTTTTTATAGTTCCCAATCACTGTACCAAATTTGATCAAAATCGGTTGACTATATCATATAGCTCCCATAGGACCGATCGGCCAAAATAACTTTTTTAAAGAAAAATTGGCTATATTTCGTTTTTTAATAAAGATATCCTAACCAGATTTGGCGTTTGGAAATTTTTTAGACCACTTAAGCAATGTGCCAAATTTGAACAAAATCGGTGGACTATATCATATAGCTCCCATAGGTCCAATCTTCCAAAAAATCGATTTTTTAACAAAATTTGTTGTGTTTCGTTTGTTTGTTAAGATATTGGGACCAAATTTGACATTCGTGAGTATTTTATAGTTCCTAAGCACTGTACCAAATTTAATCCAAATCGGTTGACTATATCATATAGCTTCCATAGGACCGATCGGCCAAAATAACTTTTTTAAAGAAAAATTGGCTATATTTCGTTTTTTAATAAAGATATCCTAACCAGATTTGGCGTTTGGAAATTTTTTAGACCACTTAAGCAATGTGCCAAATTTGAACAAAATCGGTGGACTATATCATATAGCTCCCATAGGTCCGATCTTCCAAAACATCGATTTTTTAACAAAATTTGTTGTGTTTCGTTTGTTTGTTAAGATATTGGGACCAAATTTGACATTCGTGAGTATTTTATAGTTCCTAAGCACTGTACCAAATTTAATCCCAATCGGTTGACTATATCATATAGCTTCCATAGGACCGATCGGCCAAAATAACTTTTTTAAAGAAAAATTGGCTATATTTCGTTTTTTAATAAAGATATCCTAACCAGATTTGGCGTTTGGAAATTTTTTAGACCACTTAAGCAATGTGCCAAATTTGAACAAAATCGGTGGACTATATCATATAGCTCCCATAGGTCCAATCTTCCAAAAAATCGATTTTTTAACAAAATTTGTTGTGTTTCGTTTGTTTGTTAAGATATTGGGACCAAATTTGACATTCGTGAGTATTTTATAGTTCCTAAGCACTGTACCAAATTTAATCCAAATCGGTTGACTATATCATATAGCTTCCATAGGACCGATCGGCCAAAATAACTTTTTTAAAGAAAAATTGGCTATATTTCGTTTTTTAATAAAGATATCCTAACCAGATTTGGCGTTTGGAAATTTTTTAGACCACTTAAGCAATGTGCCAAATTTGAACAAAATCGGTGGACTATATCATATAGCTCCCATAGGTCCGATCTTCCAAAACATCGATTTTTTAACAAAATTTGTTGTGTTTCGTTTGTTTGTTAAGATATTGGGACCAAATTTGACATTCGTGAGTATTTTATAGTTCCTAAGCACTGTACCAAATTTAATCCCAATCGGTTGACTATATCATATAGCTTCCATAGGACCGATCGGCCAAAATAACTTTTTTAAAGAAAAATTGGCTATATTTCGTTTTTTAATAAAGATATCCTAACCAGATTTGGCGTTTGGAAATTTTTTAGACCACTTAAGCAATGTGCCAAATTTGAACAAAATCGGTGGACTATATCATATAGCTCCCATAGGTCCAATCTTCCAAAAAATCGATTTTTTAACAAAATTTGTTGTTTCGTTTGTTTGTCAAGATATTGGGACCAAATTTTACATTCGTGAGTATTTTATAGTTCCTAAGCACTGTACTAAATTTAATCCAAATCGTTTGACTAGATCATATAGCTCCCATAGGACCAATCGGTCCAAAAACACGTTTTTTTACAAAATTCGATGTGTTTTGTTTGTTTGTAAAGATATTTGAAATAAATTTGGCATTCAGATCTTTTTAAGGTATTTAAGCACTGTGTCAAATTTTATTGAAATCGGTTGACTATATCATATAGCTCCCATAGGAACGATCGGTCAAAAAAAAATTTTTGCTTAAAAATTCTTCTGTTTTTGGTTTTTTGTGAAGAAATCGGTAATAACAAGCTAGTGGTACAGGGTATCCTAAAGTCGTCCGCGCCCGACTTTACGTCCGCCATTTTTTTTTTGTTCTTATCACTTACAGCCATTATTGATATCACAACGGGCCTATGGTCCACCCTAACTTACCTATCTATCTACCTAAATACAAGTTGGATTGCGGTTGCTGCAGTATTTGCTTTTCATAAGAAATAAAAACATTGCAGAATCTGAAATTTCGGACTAGCAATATTTCTAGTATCAAACTTTCAACTAAAATTTGTTTGGTTCTTTTTGAAATCATTTTTGAATTGCCAATTTTTGTCGACTGGGGAAAATGCTTTTAAAGTTTTATCTGCTTCATTTACATCTACCAAATGACTACTGTTGCACATATTTATTTTTTTTGTTTATAATTTAGTTGTCAATTGAAGAAAACCTTTTCAGTTGAGTCAGTTATTGTTGTTGTTGTTGCTAGTATCGGGCGCATGATCGCATACTATAACTACAAAATATACCTTACACCAATGCAAAAGTAAAAAAAATGCACACGCGCACTCACACACAGATGCACAAATTGACACACAGATACTCACACACACACACATACAGATACACACAGTAAAGCGATGCGCTCAAACGCTGACGATGACGTTTCAAATAAACCCGCTCGACACTGACACCGCTCAAAAAACCCCTCAGAACCCCTTGGAACAGCTAGTGACCCCCCTCCTAAAGCTTTGCCAGCAAACAAAACGACTTTGACAATGAAAAATGCAATAAGTACAACAAAAAAACAAAATTTAAAGAAAATAGAGAAAAATTACACAAAAATAGACAAAATAAAAAATAAAAAAAGCAACAGCTCAAAAGCTTTTAGAACATTTTGTTTCCTCTTTGCTTTTGAGTTTGTTTTTTATTCGTTTTCTTTTATTATATTAGTTATTTTTGCCTCTGGGTTTTACACTCGTTACACACACAAACACATAGATAATATTTGGTTGAATGCACTTTTGATTATTATACAGCGGATTGTTTTTTTTTTATTTTTTTTTCTATGCCGCTTATCTCTCTAAGGTATTTTCTAATATTTTTTACTATATGGTATATAGATTTCTGTTAATTCGCGGCGTTTTAGCTTTAGCGGTATACATGGCGTATGCTTAATGACTTTTATTTTATAGCTACTTTTTCGAAGTTTTTAAGTGATCTTGTTAGGTATATAAGCTTAATTTGCAGCTGCTGTTTTTTTATTTAATAAGTTGTTTGTAGGAAAGTAATACTATATGGGAAGCTTTTAAGTTTTATATTTTAGAACGTTTTTGGATCTAAAATAATTACAAGTTGTATTTGGATGGAAAAGGAATATAACAAAATGAATAAGTTTATTCGTGTTTAGTTTTGGTTGCTCCCAAATCCGAATTTTTCGTCGCCTTAGGGAATTTATCCAGAACTAACTTTAATTTTTGTGCCTATTTTTGAAGATAATCAGCTTTTACATTTTATACCGTTTTTGAATTTCAATTAAATATATGTTATGTTCGGAAAGAAAACGAAAAAAGACAAAGTAAATGATGCTATTCGGATTCGTTTTTGCGTGCTTCCAAATCCGAATTTTTCGATATTGCCATAGCTTTACATCTTTAGACGGAAATTATACACAATTATTTTTTTAAATTTAAAAACTTAAATTTTATTGATATTTTACATTTAATACTGTTTTTGAATTTAAAATAATAAAGATTATATTCGAAGGGAAAACGAAAAAATATAATTAACAATTTTATTCGGATTCGTTTTGGCGTGATTCCAAATTCGAATTTTTCGATGTCGCCGTGACTTTAAACTAGAGGTGGGATCGACCTTCTATTTTCGAGAATCGATTTTTGACCGATTCGCACCAAAAAGCCGATTTAAACGATTAATCGGACTAAAATGGTAAGCGTTAACAAGTTAAAATCGCAGAAAATCAAAGGAATGGAAATCTTTATAAGAAAAATGTGGTACAGTCGAGGCGGTGGAATACCTTGTACTTTTTCTCTCGAAAAAATTGTTTCTGCATATTTCTACTAAGAACTTTCCAATTGGATCTAATTTTTTTTTGGTGAAATTCGGTATTAAACTTATAAGTTCCATAAATTTTTACTGATTGTAATGAAACTCGAAAGTTACGTCAAAGAAGCTTTTTAAAGTATATGGGGAAGTTTTAAGTTGATATGTTGAGGGGTGTGGGAAAAAACACGGTAAAACGATTGGGGGGGTGAATCCGCATTTGGATGTGGATTTGTTCATTAGAGCCACATAAATCAGCTTACTAAAAATGTTGATTCGAGGTCACTCGTAATCATTATTAGGTAGAGTCAAAAGTTTACGTAGTTTGTATATTTTTGACTATAGCTTTTCCTGCATTTGTCCGATTTTGTTCATTTTTGACACACAGAGGCGTGGAACCCTATGGCATCACAGTGTTAAATTTCAGATGAAAATATTAAACAATGTGCCCGGAAACCGGAAAAATTTACTGCGTGGGATCGGGGAAAGATATTGATTCAACAAACTTTATCTTCTGAGGAAATATGCGCACCAGCTGGTAAAGTTTGTTGTTTAAGGTCTTCTAGTCTCAGAGATCTATACGTTCATTTGGACGGACGGACGGACGGATATGGAAAATCGCTACCTGAGGTTATGATAAGCATTTTCGTATAAGGACTTGGGGTCTGCCGCGCCTCCTTCCGTCCGTTACATACATTGCACAAATCTAGAATACTCTTTGTACTTTTAAGTACGAGTATAAAAACTTTAAATATTTTACTATTCTCACCAAGCACTATCATTTACAATAAAAATCATTCATTCTTAATACAAATATTTCAAAATTATACCAAACTTTCTTTAAAAAGTTTCCGCCAAATATTTTCGAACTGCTTTTGAAAAGATATTCGATTCGTTGGATTAAAATTTGGTTACAAAATTTGTCACAATTCCTAACAATTTAACTCTTTATTTTTCAACACGCTGGTATTTAAAAATATTTTCTGTCACAGATTTAATTATTTAATTTTTTGTTTGCTTCTTGCATTTCTTTATAAACGAATTTTAATTTTAATTTTTTTAGCATATTGGACTTTTTTTTCTTTTTTTAGGAACAATTTTTAATTTTTGAAGTTTTTTTGTTTTTAACTTTTTGCAGTTTACGATAAACACAATTTTTTTACTATTTTTTATTTTTTTTACACTTTTTTATTTTTCCAAGCACTTTAATTCATTTGTTTTCAGCACATTTTTTTTGGTGAATTTTCGTCAAAAATTTTTAACAGCTCAGCAAAACTTAAAATTCCGCCGAATTCTCAACTTCAACGCAAAAGCCAAAACAACAAAAAAATATGTCAAACAAAAAAAAAACCGAGAGTATTACAAACAAAACACAATCGCATCGAAATTCCACGCAGGGATTGTAACACGTTCCAAGCGTGTAATTTGCGATCATATTACAGCTTCAAGTCCACTATTAAACCCGACGACGTTGACCCGCATTATACATTGCGAAAAAAAATTGATATAGTAGCAAATTGCTTTTACTAGACACAAATATTTCAAAAATACTTTTTAAACGAAACGCTTAAAGTGGCGCCCCCTTTAGGCTGCTCCACTGCTGCTGGAAGGGATCGCTCTCTGGCTACGCGCACTCAATAACGTCGGGCCGCGTGCGCGTGTCATTCAAAACTGAATACCCGAAACCGTATGAGAATTGCAATTTCTAAGCTTTAAGCGATACCGCTCAGAAACGCTGGATAAACGACGACAACAACAACAACAATAAGAACCACAACAACAACGCTAAAAAAAATGCAATGAAATTCGAGCGACCAAGAAATGTTCTCATCCAGACACAGTTTTTGAGCGCTTCGTATAAATTACACACACACAAGCAGAGACAGAGACTACTCACACTCACACGTACAACTATTGCATATTGCGCTTTAGTTGCGTTTTCGCTTTGCCGGCCGGGGCGTATACGCGATATGCGCCTTCTCAGCGTTACCTGATATTTGAGCGTACCCTCAACGAGCGTGCTGCTATTATTTAATACTTTTTACTCAGAAAAAACACTCAAAGGGGCTTTAAGAACTCACTCAACGATCGTCAAGAAGTTTGAGTTAAGTTACTCACACAATTGAACTGTCATACTCATCGTATTTGTGAGTAACTTTGAGTGTGTTGTTCCTGTATTTTGTAGATGACGCTGTGGTTATTTAGCTTATACATATTAAAGGGGTTTGTTTGTTTAAAGGTATTCCATAATACTGATTGTTTGAAGTTTGGTATGATACATAGTTCTTATGCGTACTTATGCAATCCAAGATAAGACTTCTTATCGTTCTTAAAGGGAGGTTCTTGTAAATTTGGTCGGGAAAATAGATTTTGTTTCTTTACAAAAAATAAAACCTACATATTTGTAGAATATATGTACCAAAGGATTTTTGGATGCGATCGATATTTATAGAAATAAAAAGTCTTGAGCAATTAAGTCGCTCGCGCTAAGGGACTTTTTAAAAATTTTAAGCGCGTTTTTCTCGGAACCATTTTTTTCAGCATTTAAAGAACAGATTTTTATCTATTGTTGCGATTCCCTTCATTTAAAAGGATATAATTCATTAATGTTTGAAAGGATATTATGTTTTGTACAAGAAAAATTGTTAAATTGTTTTTTTAAGCAAAGTCAAATTACAATTTTTTTTCGAAAATCCAATTTTTGGTAATTTTTTGGTCAAAACTCTTTCTGACTTAGTATAAGCCATAGAGAATTGTATTAATTTTAATAAACAAAATCATTTTTTATTTCATTTCACTACAAAAGGCTGGGGAACTGAAATTCAGGGGTGATGTTCTGCGTGCAGAGACAGACAAGAGTTTGCATTTTTCAGCGGCCATTTTGTTTATTTGTCGAAATTAAAAAGTCTTATTATTGTACAATAAAAATCGCATTTATTAATCAAACAAGAAGTTTGTATGTCTCTCTTCGCCTTCATTTCGGCCAAATTGGAAAGAACCTCTCCTTAATATACAGAATTAAGATAATGATTTTGACTATATACAATATCTTGGAAATATTGTTTTCTTAGATCAAGGGTCGGCAAGCAATTCAAGACGCATCTTAAAATTAACCAAAAAAGTGAAAGGATATTTTCGTATTAAAATATGTTAAATTTAACGTTATGGACGTTCTTTATACCTCGAATTGAATTCAGCGATTTTTTTTTGTGGCTCTGTTTTAATAAAACTTAATAAATATGTCAGAACAATTTTATTCGATCCGGATATATAACAATGATTTTGACATGTTTATAGCTACGCTGGATGCGAATCCGAGATAAAAACTAAGAAAATCGGGTTTTTGACATAACTCCCAGATTCAAATTTTTGTGGGCTTTTTGAGCTTATTTAAGAATCCATTGTTCCATAGCATATACAGTTCTTACCCGATTTAAAAGATCTTAGACACGAAATAATCGTAAAAAATATCCATACATTTAATTTTCGTTAACAAAAACCAATCTCAATATTTCTTATTTCGAAAAATCGTCGACTTTGGTTTGCATATAACTTCAATAATTTTTACTTTATTTATACATATCTAATATCACTATAAAGAGCACATCAATACCTTTTTATCTCATCTTTTATGTCGATTCAATTATTATTACAATAAGTTATTTAAAAAAAATGTTTTCAGACGTCCAAACTATTATATAGTTAGTTAATTGCCAGCGAGTTTTCATAATAAGAGAGTCTCTCTAAGTATCTACGTGATATTTGGTAATTTTGTCTTCGACGTAAGAAACACTCAAGTCTTTGAGAATTTTGTCGTTGCGTACAAATCAAGATCGAAGGATTTCAATGTTTGAGGTGTTTGCCGTTCCCCAGAGAAGAAAAAATAAACTTTTTTTTGTTCCAATTTTCTATGTCTATTAAAAAGTATCAAAAGCGTTTTTGTAAAAGATTTTTTTGGGTCCTTATAACAAAAATCTTGGAATTAATTTTCTCTAGGGCTACCATGTGTCCGCTTTTATGTGAACATATTCGGTTTTTCTGTCTTGAGCTTGCTTTTTTGCAGAAGAGTTGGCTTTTTGCGCTCGATTAGATCGATTAACTATTTTCAACAAAAGTGGATCAGAAAATATTAAAAGATTTAAAATCCTATTTTATGTCCCAAGAGAATCTTTCGAAAATCATAAAAAATTTCTTAGTGAGCGATTTTTCGTCGGTTGTGGAATGATTGAGAATGAATGAGATTTCAAAAACCTGAACTTATTTCGAGAACAATTTTGAATTGTTTTGCTTTTGTTTGAATTTACGGGGTAATCGTGAAGTTATAAGCTATTTTTCAGATTCCAAAAAAAAAGACTTGTATCCAAAACTTTGGATCCTGAAGAAGGATGTATCATATTGACGGCCGACAAGTTGCTCAAAATACATCAGTTATGGACATAGAAACAATCTGAATTATTAGATGATCTACATAAGAACATTATCATTTTGGCATCAGTCTATTAGGCCACTAACTTTTTCTTTAATTTTTATACAGGCTAACTTTGTAAAATCGTTAACAATTTGTCATTGCAAAATTTTTTAAAACTCCTTAAAATCGTTGAGTTTGTTTAATTTTTGGTTCAAGCAGTTCTTTTAAAATCCGACATGCAATCTTAGAGTATTTTCTGTCGCCTTAAAACTATTTTCCGATAATAAATTCAAAAGTTACCAAATGCACTAAAAATTTAGTATTTATTTTATGCTCATGTAATCGATCATTTAGCATATCTGTATATTAAGTTGTACGCATTTTATGCAAAACACTAACGTAAGTTATATATATGTACAATATGTATGTATATACATATACCTACTTCTATATCAGAACTTCTAAAGTATAGCCAGAGTAAAAAATAATATATATCTGGGGCTTGTGATTTGTAACAAGCAAATTGTTAAATATTTATAGGCTTCAAGTAAAGTAAAGTTTTGAACTCGCTTTCTAGATCTCTTGAATAGCTGTGAATATAACTGAGTGTGTGTGGGTGTGGGCGTGTGTGTAATGGGCTGTTGAACTCAAGCCGAGTTGAAGGCTTCTCCGAACACTGGCTATTAAAACGTAATCAAGTAGAGTAAAAAAATATACTGGAGTATTACGTTTAGTTGCAAACAAAAATTGATTTACAATTCGTAAAGATGTAAAACGTTATACATATATAGTATTTGCATTCCTCGAAGTCGGGGTTGTCGTAATACGAGATCTCAAAATTAAGCCAATAACCACTGATGATTTGCGCTACCAATTTCATCAAAACGAAATTAATTATTTATGTGGTTTGAATCCGATAACAAAAATTAAAGCGCATTGGCTTCCTAAGTCCACTTAATTTAAACTAAAATAATTTTCAAAGTAATCTTTGATGTAATTAGATTCTATTTAAGCCAATTTCAATGTGATTATTCTTTTTGAATTATTTATTTTTCTAAATCGATTTTAAAACGAATTTTTGGCTTGGTTCAAGTCTTGCATTAAAAATGGTTCATGACTCGCATAAAAAAAATTTCCCTTGTATTAAAATTAGCGAAATCGTAATTAATATTTAATTGTTGCTTATGCTAAAAATCATAAATACAATAAATTCACAAGTTTATTTAAAAGAAAGTAACTTAGGGTTTTTTTTCTAAATTTTTCCCCAAAATTAAATTTTTTGGGGAAAAAAATTTAAGAAAAGGCTAAGCCTGTATGTAAGTATTTTTAATATTAAGATCTCCAATCATTATAATAATATATTAAAGAGAATAAATAAAATTAAATAAAAATTTAAAAGAAAGTGTATTTAAGATTAAAATCGTAACAATAGGACGTAATCGAAAGATTCAAAGACTTGCTAAGTAAATATTAGAGAATATCGAAAAGTCGCAATTAAAATATAAAATATAAATTTGAGAAATACGCTTTTAAGTAGGAGCCATTGCTGAATTATTAGAGAGTTTCAGGAAGTAAATAAAAAAAATTAAAATTTATGTACTTTCGACAATAAAACATTTTAAATCGTTTTTTTTAATACTATTAAAGTTAATGCCTGTAAGTAATAGTAAAATCTTTTGTTTTACCGCTTGAGAAAAAAACACTCTCTTCGATTATTTGGAAATTGTAGAAGCTATAAAACATGTTTGTTAAAAAATTAATTTAATTGGTTTTTAAAACATCAATTGATAAAAAGAATAAAAAATGTTTTGAATCTGAATTCTCTTTGAGCTGATATAAAAAAAGTTTAAAACCATCGCTACCATTCCTACATTTAAAAAAAGACAATTTTAAATTGAAGTAAAACTTATTGTAAATTTCGATAGGAGTAACTTTGCCATTTTGTTAGTAAAATAATGACAAACTATAACAATGATATCTCTCTGATGTTTCTTTCAGCTGTCTGGAGATTGGGATATTAGCCGTATACAAATTGCATAAAAACAGAGCAAGGACATTTCCTTGTGGCACGCCCACTCGCATTAGTCTTTTCGCGGAAAGGGCTTCAAGCAGGTTGAAAAACGGAACTGGCAGCAGGATTGCGATACTGTCAAACACTGGTTGACATCAAAGAAGCCTCCTGTGCAGCATTCCTTATCATCAAACACCTGTAAAATTTGGTTCAGGATTCAATGAATCCGTTTGCACCAAAATTCCAAGCTTTAGAGAGTGTAGAAAGAAGACTGATTGGATGGTACGAATGAGGATCCATGCCTAATTAGTTGGGTTCGCGATCTTTACTAGCTTAGAAAATTTTTTGTTGAAGAGAGAAGTGCTGCTTTTGTTGCTATCGCAGGACAGCTTAGCATATACGCCATAAGCCTTGGAAGATAATCAAAAATTGTATTTTTTATTAATTATTTATTAGCAATTAGTTTGTTTAGCGTAAGGACTAAAATCCAATAGTTACAATAATTTAATCACTTCAGACTAATTGTATAAAGAATGGAAAGCTGTTTTTCTAACTAGTAATTCCTGTAAGATTTACTAACTTAAAATATTATTTTCATAATGTAAAAAGATTTCCAAAAATAAATAAAGCAATTTCGATTAACTGACGACGTCTGAAGTCATATAGGTGAAAGCGTCTCAGTCGTCTCCGGAGGAATCTTGAGCGGTCCCTCAGACGGCTGCTTAGTTCATATATTATGTCACCAACACATAGAATTCCGAGATACTTGTAGAGGCTTCGGCTCTGAGGGGCATCTGCTATTTTATGGAATTTGAAATCTGGCTGCGGTCCCCTGGATTTGGATGGGATAATACTATTATGCTCTTATAGAGGATCCTTTTTATCTAAGGACAGCATGCTAACTGTGCACGGTAGCCACTCGATTTTTGGCAATCTTCGTTCTACATCCTGCTGTGAGTATTTCAATGTGCTGACTCCAGCTCCAGTCCATGCAGTGTAGGGAGGGGTGAGTTTCTTCAACGGGAACTATCTCCAAGTTTGATATGGCGACTTTTCTTAAACAATATGTATAATAATGGAAGATGTATCACCATTTAAATGGATATTCCTGCATTATTTATATGTATATTTTATTTTTGAAAATAAATTTTTAAACTATTGTTAGAGTTTTAATAACAAATATTACTAGTATATTTAAAAATAATATTTTTGTCTTTAGTATTTAATATATTAAATAAAAATAATATTTTTGTATTTAGTAAATAATTTACAATTATATTTACATAATTTAGCATTTAGTAATTAATTTACTATTATATTTATATAATATTAAAATAAATTAATAATATTTATATACATTTTTAAATGAACAATTTTTTATCATATTTTCAATAAACTTTTCTACAAAATATTATTTTTGTATTTAGTATTTAATATATTAAATAATAATAATATTTTTGTATTAAGTAATTAATTTACTATTATATTAACATAATTGAGCAATTAGTAATTAATTTACCATTATATTTATATAATATTAATATAAATTGATAATATTTATATACATTTTTAAGTGAACAATTTTTTTATCATATTTTCAATAAATAAACTTATCTACTTAAAAAATAAATAAAACTTGCATTATTTATTTCGATCCTTAAAAAAAGTAATAGCCGAGAAGAACTTCCTGTTTAAAAAAATATGTATAAATTGCTGGAGAATATAAAATAGCATTTGAAAACAAGGAATTTCGTAAATAAACATGGAAACTTCAACTTTTTTTCAACGAAATTTATAGAATCTGAAAATTAAAAAAAAAAATAATTCTTTTGAAATTTTTCTATCAAAAATGGCTTTGAAACCAGCTGAGGTACCAGGCGAACAGAAATGCACAAAATGCAGAAAGTAACTTTAAATTAGCAACTAAAAGTATGCTACAAAAATTTGGCATTTTTAAAAATTGACATTTTCAAAATGTATTCTATAAAAGTGTAGCATACTTTTAGTGACAGATTTAGAAAAATTTTTATTCTGCAGCTGCTTGCTTATGATTTCTGTTCGCCTGGTAGCTGAAATCCGTTCAGACTTAAAATTTAGCGAAATTCGTTAAAAGTTTTTTTGTTTTTGGCAAATGCTTAGAATTGAAATTTTGAATTTTAGTAACGGTTTAAGGTTGTTTATTAGACTTTTAACAACAAAATGGATCTGTTCTTAAATTCGTCCATCTGGAATATTTGATATATTTTTAGAGCCAACTGAAATAAAATAATTATCCTTTTTAAAAACAAAAAACAGTGTTTGTTTTAGGTAATTGATTTTATTTTTATTTAAAGAATTTTTTATTTATTTATACATATTAATTATTATACATAAAAAAATTATAATATAATTACTAAAACTAAAAAAAAGAGTGCTAGCTGCTAGGGCCATCGACTCGACTGTTATAATATTAATATTTAAAGAATAATAATAATAATTATACAAATTAAAATAAAAATTTGTAATTTCAAAAATATAGATAGTTTATTTTTATTATTTAATAAATTTAGTTGATTTAATAATTTGCTTAAAGCTAATCATTAAATATTACAGAGTTGCATCCAAAAACTGTATAAATTTAGATTTTTATTATTTGACAAATTTTTTATGAACCAGGAGGTATAAAAACATTCTATTTTGAAAATTTAAAAAATTGTTTTATAAAGCGTATGCGTGTGTACATCCGGCGGATTGGGAGTTAGTTAAGGAAATTGGAATTTCAGCTCAGAAATAAATGTAGCTAGGATTTCGCTGTTCAACCGTATTAGTTCTCTATGGTGACTTGGATCCGAAAGAATAGGTTTGAGTATAACAGATTGGTAGAATTCAATATAATGCTTAAGAGGTAAAATTTTAGTTGAACGTAGAACAGGGTAAAATCAATCCAAGCTCATCTTCTTTTTTTTGTTGCATTCCAGTTTCTTTTGTCAGTTCCACTGCCATATACTAATTTTCTCCGTAATAATATTTTCTGAGCAGATCCCGGCTTGACCTGTCCAGCTTAGTAGCCTCGATTAGCGATTTGAAAATACGAAAACTGAAAATAGTAAAAATATTTGTAGTTTTAAAAATTTTGCAGGATAAATAAAAGATTTTTTTTAGCAATGTTGACTGCTTCGCCCCTTCTTTACCTGAAACTTTACAAATTACAAGCCATTTAAGTTTTTGGCCCAAAACGTAGTTCTTGAA
>JBAMAX010001380.1:0-51885 GCA_037043745.1 Chymomyza amoena
GTGCTCAAGCCAGCTCCATTTCCTTTTTAGGACTAGAAGGCGCATCGGTATCTGGTTGCAGCGAGTCGACAGTTTAGCATTCGAGATCGTATTATTTCAGAAAATTATCAAGATTTTTCGGAGAGAGTGATTGATGACTACTGTGGTTGTGACACAGCTTCCAAAAACTTTATTTTTTTTTGTTGAGCCCATTGAAGATCTCCGAATACGAGGTTAAAAAACCACAGTAAGTGAAACAGAGATAGCCTGTAAAACAACCCAATTTATGGGATTATTGTCGGTTCAGAATCCTTGGGTTGCGATGAATCGGATACCGACTTAGGGTATATCGAAGCAGCCTTACCGCAAATAATGAGCCTTATTAATTACACTGTCCTACAGAATTGAAAAAAATCAAAGAACTTTTCAAGTGACCTAGTGTACGTTGTAGGTCTTGACGAGTAGATCACGATAGTGTTTTTCAAAATTGTCTAACACCCCCAAAATCGGAAGTTATTGCTTAAAAACCGTTTTTCGGGTACTGCGATCACTCCCACTATCACAACGTCGCCATTTTTCAACCGATTTTCGATTGCTTTACGATTTTGGAAAGAAGAAGATTCAAGCTTTAAGATGATATACATTTGTTTATACTTCATACAAAGCAACTACGAGATTTTTTAAAAGTTATCTAAGATTTACACTTTTTTTTTCGATTTTCACACTTTGAAGTCATTTTTATATAACATTTTGTTAAAACACCTTTACTCTTTTACATTTAATCTTAAAGAAATATTAATTCCGAGTAAGAAAAGTTTTGGTTTATTAAAATCGGTCGATAAATGCTTAAGTTACGACGCTTATTATAAACAAGAAAATTCAATTTTCATCGACAAAAAAAAATGTTTTAGATGGATAATTCGTTTGTTCATGAAGATATCGTAACCAAATTTGGTATAATGCTTAAGAACAATAAAAAACTTACAAGTGCCAAATTTGGTCGCAATATTTTAAAAAACAAACGAAATACAAAAAATTTTGTTAAAAAATCGATTTTTTGACCGATAATTCCTATGGGAGCTATATGATATAGTATACCGATTTTGTTGAAATTTGGCACATTGCCTAAGTGCTCTAAAAATTTCAAAACGCCAAATTTTAACAAAATCGGTTGACTATATCATATAATCGAAAATCGGTTGAAAATGGCGACGTTGTGATAGTGGGAGTGATCGCAGTACCCGAAAAACGGTTTTTAAGCGATAACTTCCGATTTTAAGGGTGTTAGACAATTTTGAAAAACGCTATCGTGACTTACTCGTCAAGACCTACAACGTACACTAGGTCACTTGAAAAGTTCTTTTCACTGTTGGACAGTGTTATTAATATCCATTTTTTTGTGTGCCTGTATAACACTAGTCGACGATGAAAATCTCCAGAGATGAGACTTATATTTTATGTTAGGGCAATGTTTCAGCATTCAAAATCCGTATTTTTTATTATCCTCTTATACCCTGTTTTTCTTCTAGGACTATTTTAGTGAAAAAGGACGTTTTTCAAAAAACGATTTTACATATGATGTCATAAAATCTGTACTGATTCGAATTTTTTCAAATTTTTTTTCTGAAAAGTAGAATAGAGTACCTTTCCATAATAACCCAAATCATAAAAATCGGATGTCTAAAGAAAAAACTACAGCTGAAACTGTGAGCCCGAAATGCCAAAAAACACAGCATTTTGGTGACTTTTTCTACAAAAAAAGCCATTTATTTTAGAAAAAGTCTTAGACACCTGATAATTTTATTATTTTAAGTTATTGGTCATGATATGTAGATGAGATTTCTATGTAACTTTATATTTTTATGATAAAAGATGACCGACTTATTGCATTTTTAGTAAAATTAGAAAAAAAAAATTTTTTTTGGCAATTTTTTTTTTGGTCTCTTTTAACTGCATTTAACCTTTGAAAAGTGGTTCACTCTTCTATAATTAAATTTTTTTTGAAAGTAGATGTTAGTAGCTTTCAAATAAAGCAACTTTGCGAAGAATTCGAGCTGCCCATTGAACACCACAAGCTGAATCCATCATGAAGAGTACACGAATTATTATAATTATCGATAATCATCTTAGTCATTGCCTAAGGCCATTGAAATTGGACAACCTTGTAATGAGTAAGTTTCTTTGGTATTATAAAGTTTACTTTTGCTCTTATCTCTCAAATTTATTGGGAACTACCTGCTTTTAATATAAAATTATTGTAAATTGTTCATGAAATTTCATCATATTTTGGGAATGCCATGTAATCAGTTTTCTTTTGGTATGATGAAATTTATTCATATTCTGAACAAGCTGAAATAACGCTTAAATGGGTTTACTTGTCTATGGGAAAAAAGCTTCAAGTTGTTACTTTTGATGCGAAGCTCTACATTTTTGATGGTTTTAACACCCCACCACTGGAGAAAATTGTGGTGCCAAGGTATGAGAAACTATCGGCTTGGATATAACTTAATTTATGAGAGATGAGACAAATGTCGTCCGCTTAATCCAGGTCTTTCAAATGACGGGTGAGACTCCACATAATCCCACGCCTGGTCTAAACCAGCATACATCTCTCATAACCTCGTCAACTACTATATTGAATAGTAGTGGTGATAGGGGGCATCCTTGCCTAACACCGGGGCTTGTTTGAAAAGATGTACTGATTTTCCTGTTGTGTAGTACCGCCAAGTCCGCATCATCGTACATAGCTTTTGTTATTGATACAATGTTGTCTGGCACTCCTTTCCTTGCTAATGCCCGCCATATCGCTGATCTGATCTGTCTACTGAATCGAAGGCCTTCTTGAAGTCGATGAACAGGAGGTACAGTTATGTGCTCCCCTCCGCAGCTTGTGGAGCTTGGTCGACACAACTTCTGTGTGGTCTGAAGCCTGCCTGTTAATCGCGAATTGTTGGCTCTACTTTTTTTTTGAAGGCGATAGTTCAGTAAAGTTGCTAGTATTTTGTAACTAGTGTTCCTCGCCAGTTGTTGCAGTCAGTAAGGTCTCCTTTCTTTGGTAGCTTGATGATTATTCCTACTTTCCAAGATGAGGGCACATACTCAGTTTCCCATATGCGAGTGAAATTTGGCTGCAATGTTTCGGCAACAAGCTGCGTCTCTGACTATAGCAGTTCGACACGTATGCCATCAATACCAGCAGCTTTGTTGCGTCTTAGTTTCCTAATTGCGTTACCAATTTCTCTCACTGTCGGGAGTATGGGACGTAACCTAAGGTTGTTGATGGGAGCGACGTCTCTGTAATCTTTATGGTTTCTGCTTCCCGGTTCATTACAGCTTATCTCCATGAAGTGTTGTCACCATCTTTGTATTTGTGCATCCTCATTCGTTAGGAGGTTATCATTAGACAAGAATTTTATACATTATGCAATAAACATAAAAATCCAGGATTTCCGCTCATGTTTTCAGGTCAATCACTTATTCCACGCCAAATGAATTTTCCCATAAATTACAGTCCAAACAAATCCCCCATTTTAATGCAAATCATTAAACAAAAATTAACATACACGCGCTTATAAAGACTTTATTAATTAAAGCTTGATAAGAGTTCTATACAAAAACACCCCATTTAGAGTCACCTACAATAAAAGGCCCGTCAGTAGTTAGGATTAACTTGTCATCAAAAACTGGGAAACGCATACAACGCCCATATATTTATTTACTACTAGAAAGCCATATAAAATAATTGCCTAGAAATGCCGTTGAACTTGTTTGGTAAGAACCTGTCAATTAAAATTTATATTTTTTTGTTGTTCTTAAATTGTTCTGAGTGATTTAATTTTGCAATCAACAAAAAACAATAACAATTTAAAAAAAAACAAAAACAAAACTAGTCACAGATTTTTTGCGACCACCAGCAGCGAAAATATTTTTGTACATTTTCGAGTAATTGATAAGAATATTATTATAATAATTTTTTACCGTCTATAAGACAGCTACAGATACAACAACAATGCGGTCAGTCATTCATATATATTGTTGTCTAAGGCGTGGAAACGTATCTGCTCTTAAAACCCCAACTTACTGATAACCCCGATTTAAGTATCTGTATCTGTATCTGGCCAAGTGTTTGAGTCTCAGTCGAGTCTTCGTGTGGATGCTGTTCGCACTCTTCGAACACGTTCAATCGTGCAAGCTGGTTTCGGTTTTTTTCTGTTGTTATTATTATTTTTTAATATAGTATATAGTATATATATATATATATAGTATCTGCAAGATTAGCTTCTAGTTGGTGGCACGAACAAGTCTATTTAAGCGCGTGATTAAGTAAAAAACTAATTCAGTTTCAAGTCGTGTGCTGGCTCGTGCGCTAGCAGCTCCTTAAAAATAAAAAATTAAACATAAATAAAAACAAAAAAAGCTCAATAAATAATAAAAAATTAATTGAATTAAATTACTAAGCGAAATTTGTACAAAATGTATCAGCGTCAAGTTTCCTTTGATAAGGTTGGTGTGAAAAATATAAAAACAAAAACAGTTCAAATTTTTTATTTGCGTTCTTTCAACAAAAAAAAAAGGCCTATTAAATGTTGAACTTTTCCTAACCTTGAAATAAAAAGTGACGTAAAAGATTTAAATTTAATATAAGTGAACTGTGGTTTAAAGACACTTCAACTCATAAAAATAATGTGGATTAAAGAAGTTCAGGGACATGATGAAACAGTGAATACCCAAGTTGCCAAAAGTGTTGCAGGTTTTTTTGAAGTGAAGGATATGCAAAATGGATTTAAAAATTGGAAGAAAGAAGCCAGAAAAAAATTATAAAAACTATTTAAATTATAAAAAATAAAAGCCCTATGGCATCCTTGCGGATGATGATTATTTGCAACAAAAATATTAAAAACATATTTTATTTTATATGTTTCAAAAATGTAGCTTTTTTAAAAAATTAAGTACCTTTTTTTAAAATCTTGAATCTTAATAGGTGAACAAATGATATTATGTGTCATTGACAGCTGTACCTTTCATTAAAAAAATTTTAATATATATAGTAATATAAAAAATTTGCAAAATTAAATATAAAAAATAGCGGACGTAAAGTCGGGCGCGGACGACTTTAGGATACCCTGTACCACTAGCTTGTAACAAAGTCCGATTTCTTCACAAAAACCAAAAACAGAAGAATTTTTAAGCAACAATTTTTTTTTGACCGATCATTCCTATGGAGCTATATGATATAGTCAACCGATTTCAATAAAATTTGACACAATGCTTAAATACCTTAAAAAAGATCTGAATGCCAATTTTATTTCAAATATCTTTACAAACAAACAAAACACATCGAATTTTGTATAAAAAACGTGTTTTCGGACCGATTGGTTCTATGGGAGCTATATGATCTAGTCAACGATTTGGATTAAATTTAGTACAGTGCTTAGGAACTATAAAATATCACGAATGTCAAATTTGGTCGCAATATCTCACCAAACAAACGAAACACAACAAATTTAGTTAAAAAATCGATATTTTGGAAGATCGACCTATGGGAGCTATATGATATAGTCAACCGATTTTGTTGAAATTTGGCACATTGCTTAAGTGGTCTAAAAAATTTCCAAACGCCAAATCTGGTTACGATATCTTTATTAAAAAACGAAATATAGCGAATTTTTCTTTAAAAAAGTTATTTTGGTCGATCGGTCCTATGTGAGCTATATGATATAGTCAACCGATTTTGATCAAATTTGGTACAGTGATTGGGAACTATAAAAAACTTTCGAATACCAAATTTGGTTACGATATCTTCATAAACAAACGAATTATTCATCTAAAACGCTTTTTTTTGTCGTGGTCGCTCAAACACCCCCATGGGAGCTATATAATTTATCCCCGATATCAAAAAAATAAAATAAACTTGCCTCCTATGGAATAATATGGGATCTAATGTGAAAGTTTGGTAGCTCTAGCTCTTACCATCTCTGAGATCTAGGCGTTTACACAGACAGACGGACAGACGGACATGGGTATATCGACTTTCTATTCACCCTGATCATATTTTAGGTAACTTTGGGGTGTCTCCGACGTCTCCTTCTATATGTTACATACATTTTCGGCTTCTGCACAACTTAATATACCCTTGGTACCATACGGTACAGGGTATAAAAAGTTTTGGATCACAATAAAAATTACTACTTCAGAAGCATATATACCATATTCAAATCAAAAACTTAAAAAAATCTTTTCTTAAAACATCTTAAAAAAATTTTCAAATTAAGATCTACAAAAAAAGTTTTTAAAATTCTATTAGCTTTTAAAAAAATTTAAAACTCTTGAATTTCGGAATAAAAAATATAATTCATTACAGATTTTTTTTAAAACAGAGACTTTATCAATTTAAAAAATGTTTAAAATAAAATATAAGGAATTAGGATCGAGTTGAAAAATCTCCATAAGAATAAGATATAGAACAATAACAAAAATTTATATATAATAGGTAATATCATAATATACTATAAAGATCGACAAAAAAATAAACAAAAATATTAGATACACTAAAAAGAATGTAATATAATAATAATAGAAGAACAAAATTATTTTAGGCATTCATGAATTTCTTAAGAAACAAATAATAAAATATTTTACCATCATCATCTACAAAAACTAATAAAATAAAATCAACAAAAAAAATACGATTTTTGGAAAACTTCTGGAGCGATATCATAAAAACTCAGAAATAAATTATTTTTCTAAAAAAATTTTAAAATATCTCTAAAATAAGATTATCAAAAAACGATTCGGGCTTTAAAAACTTTTTTTAGATGAAAAAAATATAATTCATAATTGTGAACAAAATGATTTTAGGTTTCCATGGCAGCTGAGCCATTTAAAAAAAAAAAGTAATATAAAGATTTAATAAAAAAAATTAGATAAATAATTCAAAATTCGGATAGCCATAAAAAATTACTTATTCTCAGAAACAATAAAATACAGAGCTAACTAATATACTATTTACAGCACAAATATACCATATAACTAAAAATCACAAATTAAATCTTCTCCCAATAAAATCTAAAAAAATTTCTCTAAAAAAAATTCGACAAAAAGCTGCACGATTTTAGAAAACTTCTGTCAAAATAAAAACATAGAACAATAAGAAAATATAATTCTTAATTGGTGAACAAAATGATTTTTTGAAAAAAATATAAAGATTTCAACATTATTTTCTAAAAAATATATAAAATAAAACATAAAAAGAAGTTAAATTCACCATAAAAAATTACTATTTTCAAAACAATTAAATATTGAGCTGAAACAAAATCGATTTAAGTCGCGATATTATAAAAATTCAATAAAAAATTAGTTTTTCTAAAAATATCTTTAAAAATCTCTCTTAATAAGATTGACAAAAAATAATAAGATTTTAAAAAAGTAAAAAAGTTAAAAACTTCCATTTTAAAATAATAATTTATAATTCATAACAGGTTCAGGTTAGGTTTTAGATAACCATGAAAGCTGGCAATTTATTTCACAAAAATTAAAAAAGATTTAAATATTATCATTTAAGGAATGATAAATATAAATCAAAGGTAGTCGGATCATAGTATTATAGTTCCTCAGCAATAATACATATATAGAAAAAAAAGTATATTTAATAAGTATAGCACGAACTTATTATATTTTCAATTATTTTTTTGCTTATTTATATTGGAGTGGGTATAAAAAAGTACAGTTGGCATTAAATTATAGGAAAAAAATTTTCTTTTAAATTATAAAATAAAATTTGAAAAAATAATATTAAAATTGATAAGAAAAGTTTAATATTCGATAATTTAATTTCCAAAAATTATCTTAAAAGTATGACACATTCGCAAGTTTTTTTTTTAAATATTGTGAAATTTAAAAAAAAAAAAAATCAAATACAACACTGGAGCATTTTTTTATCATATTGTAATACAAAAAATTGTATACGAAGATCAATAGAAAAGTGCTTGATAAGAACAAATTCGTTATAGATGAGTTCTCATATTACCGATGATTTTAGAGATGGCTTAAAACTATTATAAGCTTAAAGATAATTTAGAGCAAGTTTGGGACTGACACTTAGGTATACTCCAGAAATTGCTTTACATCATAATATAACTATATCGCATCAAAAAATTAAAATCCACTATTAATCGAATGCGTATATTAAAAATCATAATACCTATTACATTATAAATTTTTCTCAAAAAGTCCTGATGGGTCTCGAAAAATGCGATTGTACAACCGGCCCGGTAAATAACACTAGCTTACACAAAAAATGAACATTTGTAAAAATGTGTTTTTGGGTTAATTTTGGGGTCGAGAAACACGAAAATGCCAACTTAAGAGAAAAAGGTTAATATCTATTATCGTAAAAAATACTTTTTTACGAAGGTTCACCCTTAAATTTGTTAACTAGTGTAAGTTGTAAAACCAGTTGCATCGTTTATAGCTTGGACTAGAAACCTCCGAAATAGTCTTATAATGATTTCTCAAACAGCTCTTAACATTAATTCAAAAATTTTAGATCTCGGAATGTAATTTGTTCCTTCTAAGGCCTTCAAAACTGCAATACTTTTGATTTCACTAGCCTAGAGTATATCGCCAAGTTCTAGGCCACAAACTTGGCCGCATTTATGCTCATCATTGCGGTTAGACATAGACCCTCAAAACTCATATAAACTTTCAATATGTGTTAGATAATATGATTTCTAGGGCTTCCCTCCAATAGTTTTTGCAACCATAGTTGGCCCAATTCAAGGTCTACGATTAACCTTTGAAATTTGATGCTAGTTTAAAAACCCGCCACAAGGTCAATATTGAGAGCATTTTTAGATGATCTCTTACGTGATGCTATAAAGGAAAGATTGAAATAGTTTCAGAAAAATATAAATGTCATTATTCGAATACTTTAATCCGCAAAAACAATGATTGATGTACATTTTGTGTCGCGTGTTGTGTTAATCACGGATTATGCAGACTTTATACGCTGATAAGAAACAAAGCGTTGTTTTGGAGTGCTACGTCGATCATACTCTATATGTATAATTCGCAAAGGGGTCAAAAAAGTGTCTTATTGATAAGCAGCTCTATAAGCAATATTAAAACGATTTTAATTTCTTTCCAGCCCACGCGCATTGAGGACTCTGCCTATATAGCCGAGGGCATCGATGTCAAGGAGGCACGTAATACCTGCCTGCTCTTTTCGCCCAAGGATTCCTCGCTGTCCAGTGGCGCCTTAGCCAAGACCCTGAACATATTCAACAAGCATGATGTTAATCTGGTGCATATAGAATCACGTTCCTCGCTGCGTGTGCCCGGTTATGAGTTCTTTGTGGAGTGTGATGCCAAGTCTGGTGCACTGGGCCGTGCTATAGAGGATCTGCAGGAGCAGTGCACTTATTTTAATGTCATCTCCCGTGATTACAAGGATAATGCTACCGCAGTGCCTTGGTTTCCACGGCGTATACGTGATTTAGATCGTTTTGCCAATCAGATACTTAGCTACGGCGCGGAGTTGGACTCTGATCATCCTGGCTTTACCGATCCGGAATATCGCAATCGTCGCAAGTACTTTGCCGACATTGCTTATAACTACAAGCATGGCGAGCCTTTGCCGCATGTGGAGTACTCCAAGGAGGAAACTGAAACCTGGGGCATTATATTCCGTAATCTTGTCAAGCTGTACAAGACGCATGCCTGCCGGGAGTACAATCATGTCTTTCCGCTGCTGATTGATAACTGCGGTTTTCGCGAGGATAATATTCCACAGCTGGAGGATGTGTCCAACTTTTTGAGAGGTAACAGAGATTACTTTTATTTCTTCATTTTCAAAAATAACCAATGATTCTCCCGTAGATTGTACTGGCTTTACTTTGCGTCCAGTAGCTGGTTTGCTGAGCTCACGCGATTTTCTGGCTGGTTTGGCCTTCCGCGTCTTCCACTCTACGCAATACATTAGACATCCTAGCAAGCCCATGTATACGCCGGAACCGGATGTCTGCCATGAACTGTTGGGCCATGTGCCGCTCTTTGCTGATCCAGCTTTTGCGCAGTTCAGTCAGGAAATCGGTTTGGCCTCCCTAGGCGCTCCCGATGATTATATTGAGAAGTTATCCACGGTAAGTCTTAAAAAGATTTGGTCACTTGGTAAGAGCTCAAAGACTGGGAACAAAGTTTAGAGTTTAGAGCTAAAAGACAGGGAACAAAGTTTAGAGACTTAGAGCTTAAAGCTCTCGAGATATATCAGAGATATGATCTTCTTATTCTCTCTTCAGATCTTCTGGTTCACTGTAGAGTACGGTCTTTGTCGTCAGGAGGGTGAGCTCAAGGCCTATGGCGCTGGTCTGCTCTCTTCCTATGGCGAGTTGGAATACTGTTTGACTTCCAAGCCGGAACTAAAAGACTTTGAACCCGAAGTTACGGGCATTACCAAGTATCCCATAACGCAGTTCCAGCCACTCTACTATGTAGCCGACAGCTTTGAGCAGGCCAAGGAGAAGACCATGTAAGTTCAGCACTACTCCAAAATTAAATTTTGTTGTGCTCATATTATATTTTTACGATCCAGAAAATTCGCCAACTCCATACCCCGTCCATTTGGTGTGCGCTATAATGCCTATACACAGAGCATTGAGGTGCTCGACTCGAAGCCCCAGATCTGCAATCTTATGAACAATATAAACTCCGAGTTCCAGATACTGCAGAACGCCATTGGAAAATTACGCGTTTAAAGGGGTCCTTGGGAAAATTTTTTTTTAATGCACCTTTTAACCATAGCCTAAGAATTTAATATTTTATAGCCATAAATAAAAAGAAAAAAAACACTTTTAAACATTTTTAAACTCTTCTTTTTTATATTATTGTATGGATTATCTAAATTTTTTTTACGTTTTTTAACAACTTAAATTCTAGATAAAGATACAACTTATTCTAGATCTTATACTTATGCTTAGAACTTTATAGGTATGTACAAGGCTTAGTTTTTAAAAATTAGGCTAGTTCCAATATTATAAAATTTTTAGTACTATATCTTAAAAGTTATAACAAGGTAGACGAGTTTCATGTACAATTTGTATGCTTAATAGATTGTTAGCATTTGGCTCTTTGAAGATATATAAATGGAAAATTTTGGAGTTAGAAGGATTGTAGCTTTTCAGAAAACATATTCATTGGTTAATATCTAATATGTTTAATATTTTCGAGTTTAGCTTAGAATAGAAATCAGGACTAGTACGAATCAAAACAAAAACTGGTATAAAATCATTTTCAAAGAGTACCTCTTACTATATTATACAGTCCATTAATATTTGAATATGTTCACAGCAAAATTCAGTTGCAATCTCAACCTGAGTTTTGTTAAATATAAACAATTAGATTAAATATTTACTAATTATATAGTTAAAGGTTAGTAAGGCTTTCAGAAGAAGCGCAGTCTTGAAAAAATATATAAAATTTTATAATTAATAGCTGTACAGGTTTAATAGACTTAAGAAAATAACATATACAAAGTTGATTAATTTTTTGCATTTTAGCCGAATTACAAATTATTATAATTAATGAGATATTTTTAAATTTTATATAATATTATATGGCTGCCTTTTAAGATTTGCTAGTAATCGTTGGAAAATTAAGAACAATTTGAATTTTGATCCATATCCGATCTTTGGAGGGTTTTTTACATTTTTGCAACTTACGGGTAAATAAGCCCCAAAACCCCCTTGGATGCGACACTGGTTTACCAAATTTAAAAGTTAAGAACTAAGCAAATCGAATCCCTCTAGATAATGACTCATCTTACGAGAACATTTTCCATTGATTCGCTCTCTTACGCAGAATAAGGGTGGTAAACCCCCTAAGCCCCTCTTGGATTCGTCACTGGCTTAACAAATTTTGAAGTTAAGAACTAAAAAATTCGATTACCTTTGCATAATGATGCACCTTCTGAAAAGATTTTCGCTTTTGTAATTCCCAATGATTCGTTCTCTTACGCTTTAAACTTTAAAGGCTACCAAAGAACTAGTTCTCTGCATACTAAACTTTTGAGAACAGGCTTAACTCTTGTGAGTTCTAAAACAGCACATAATATTAAACTACTTAATTATATACAAACTTAAAACTATTAATAAACTTGATATACAAATATACTATATATATACATTATAGAAGAATACTCAGTCTGTTGAGATCTACAACTAGCGTTTTGAAGGAAAGTTCCAATAAAGAGAGCCATGTGCTAAACTTGTTTTCAAAGTTGGCTTAAATACAATTTGATTTGAACTGATTATAAGCTGCCTCTAGACGAGAATATATTATATAATATATATTTACATTAAGGAATATCATAATAGACTGTCAGACAGCTTGGAACATCTCCGAATAAAACTACTGACTGTTGCCTGTGGAATGCTGTGAGTTAAAAATATGTGCCGATGACTCCTGGGACAGTTGATATGGTAATATCTCCAAATCGTTGGGTAAATTATTTGCATTTTGATTGGTATTGAGCGCTGGAAATGAATTATTATGAAAATAGTTGCTTGATGGTTGTTGCTGCTGCTGCTGCGGATGTTGCTGCAACATTTGTTGTTGCTGATGTTGTTATTGTTGTTTTTGTGGATTAAGGGGAACACCAAGTTTGGTTGTCCAGTATGGAAATATATAGAGAAAGGTAAAATTATTATAAAACTTAAGCTTAACCCGGAACTAGTTCGAGTAAGCGAGTCGGGTCGTCGGAATTGGGGTAAGGTCAGTGGGGAGAGATGGCACTGGGATGTTGAGACCTTCTGTTGCCACCTATTTAGGAAACTGACAAAGATCTTGGTAAAAACTTGGGATCGTTTTGACAAGGTCTGGTGAATTATGTGCGATAGGGTATCCTGGGCTAAGGCCTTGGTTTTCGAAACTTTTAACTTTAACTTTTAACCCTTGTTAATTTTTGGCAGGTGGGCTGAAAGTGCATCTAGACTGATAAGTAACAGAATTTTGTGGAACTTGGGATCAGCTTAATTGAAGGCTCTCTATAAGGAATTATTATTTTCTTTAGTCAAGTTGGTTCCTAGGATTGTGGGGTACCTCACTGTGTGGAAACAGTGTGCCCTTGACTTCGAGGAAGCATGCCGACTCTTCTGAATGGGTGTGAGGTCAGTGGGGGCTTAGGTCAGCGAAGTGTTCGGAGGAGTCTGTTACCACTTATTTGGTAGCTTGGAAACTTGCAAAGATCTGGGGTAAAACTTGGGATATCTCTGCGGTGAATTATATACGATAGTTATTTAGAAGCTTGGAATATCCTGGGCCAAAGCCTTGGATCTGAATAGTTCGAAACGAGCAATTTCTTGGCCGGGAGGGTGGGTGCGAGTATAAAGGTAATGACAAATATTCCGCTGCGAAGATCTTTGTGGTAATTTGGGGTCTCTCTGTCATGGAAACGGCGAGGAGCTTAAAGCAAAGTGCAAGTAACACGAGCATAGGTTCCTCTATTCTATGACGAAGGTTAGAAGGGTTTTAAAGGAGTTTCTTAATAGTTCGTTTTTTTGTACCAGGCTCTAATGACTAAGGCCTAAATACTTTGTTTATGCCATGGACCCCTTGGGGAGTCACTTCTTACTCTGGCTTAGCAACCATGGAGAAATTGTCAAAGTAAAAGAGCGGATCAGATTGATTGAAGACTGTCTAAAAGGACTTATATGCTCTTTATTAAGCTGATGTTTACTGTCGAAGGTGCCCCCCTAGGATTGTGGGGTATCTGACTATGGAAATAAAATAGCTGTGTGGATAATATTGAGGTTAAGAGAGATCTATGCCTCTAGACTGACATCGGTCATTACTGGCTTCTGGTCTTTTGGGGAACAAACGAACAGAATGAAGATTCCTCATCTTCATTGCCAAGGTTACAACAATTCAGAAAAAAAATAAACCGTGCTTCTTTTCCTCTGTAAATGCCCTGTTCTTTGAAAGCAGAGAATGGACACCCTGGGAAGGCCGCTTTTCATAGGACTTGGGGAGCTGGCGGAAATAAACATCAACGACATTCAGGGGTTCCGAAACCGCAGGTTGCGAGCTGTCTACGCAAAGAGCCAATTTGGATGTGGCAAAAAATCAGTGCGAAAGGGCTAGATGGGCTCATGGACTGATCCCCCACAACAACCAACTAACCAAAGAGAGTTAGATCTTTTTGTACAAGTGTGGGTTGGGTGCCCTTGGGTGGCCTTGGCTTTATTGTATAGAGGAGCTAAGGACTCGTTCTGGGAAAAATATTATAAGGCTAGATTACGATATTCTACTACTCTACAATTCATGGCCACGATCTGTTAAAATTGAACAATCATTAGTGCAGGAAATTTAAGCTCAGGGGGATAGATTAACATTCTCGAGAGGTAACAGTTAAAGAGAAGGGTTGAAGTGACTGCCCTCTAAAGAAAGCCTTGTTTACACTTCCTGAATGAAGACAAGACTCCATCTTAACAATGGATTTCAACTAACTGACACGTAGATCGCATTAAGGGGACGCTAAAGGGATGAGCTAATCGCAATTAGTTTTACCTGCTGCTGATGTTGTTGTTGTTGCAACCTGCTGCCGGAGGAGCTGGGCAACAATTTGTTATCATCACTATGCGACTCCGAGCCATCATCGCTAATGCCCATGTGGAAGTTTAGAGAAGAACTCGATTCGGTGGCCATTTGCATATAGGAAAGCAGCGAATCATCGTTGGTATTGTGAGGAGCATGCGAGTTGTTGTTGTTGCTGTTGGAG
Source organism: Chymomyza amoena (assembly GCA_037043745.1). Classification (NCBI taxonomy): domain Eukaryota; kingdom Metazoa; phylum Arthropoda; class Insecta; order Diptera; family Drosophilidae; genus Chymomyza; species Chymomyza amoena. The sequence goes on from JBAMAX010001380.1 coordinate 14,750, forward strand.
TTGGAATTGCTGATGACGTTATTGTTGTAGCTTTGGTTATTATTGCTGGCGCTATTGATGTTGTTGTTGTTGTTGCTGTTGCTATTTTGGCCCGCGTTGTTGTTGCCATTGGCGGGGATGCTGTTGAGCTGCGGCAAAGTTGATGGCGTGCCCAGAGATTGCAAGGGCGAAAGATTAAGAAATGCATCAATATCCTCCATTTCCTCATGCGACAATAGGTTGCTTTGTTGTTGCAGCAGCTGCTGTTGTTGTTGTTGCTGCTGTTGTTGGAGCTGCAACTGTTGATGTTGTGGACTTGGCAGTGGGTGCAAGTTATGCTGCTGTTGGGTTTGCAAGCTCTGCTGCTGTTGCAACATCAATTGCTGATCCTGCACCTGTTCCGAGTTCAAAGCAAAGCCATACTGATTGAACTGCGGCTCCACCGTATTGTTGCCACAAAAGCTAAAGTTGCGCTGTTGATGACTGCCGCTGTGGTTGCTTGTGGCACTGCTGGTGCTGGCCATGTTATTGGTGGCAAAACCCATGGGCACCATGGGCTGCAGGTACGTGTAGCGCGCCAGCAAGAGCTGCTCCGAGACCAGACGCAGCTCATCCTGTTGCTGCATAATCAGCTTTTGCAGCTCATCATGCTTGCGCTGCAGCTGATCCTGCAGCTGACCTTGTGTGGGCGTCATCACCATGGTTCCTGGCAGCAAGTCCGACTGGGGCTATAAGTGAGGGGGTGTTAGAGTAGCCATCAAATGCATTTAAAGGCGACAACTTACCTGCAGCGGCGAAAGCATGGGCGCCACCGGAAAGGGTGCTATGACAGGTTGCACTGGTATGGCCGTCAGATATGGTGGCGGCTCTAGAAACGTGGGCGTTATCAGCTGTGGACTGGGCAAGGGATAGCTGGACTGTGGAAACTGGCATGCATTGCTGGTTACTATTTGAGTGGAGGCAAGTGGCAACATGGGCAACATTTTGGGCTGCCCTTGAGCTTTTTGCAGCTGCAACTGCTGAGAAACAGATTGAGATTGTTCGGACAGGGACAGTTGATGGTGTGGTAGTTGTTGTTGCTGCTGCTGCTGTTGTTGTTGGGCGGGTTGTCGGGATTGCTGCGTATGACGATTGTGATGATGGCTGCCATGATGATGTGAGTGCTGTCGACTCTGTTGAGGGGTAGAAAAAAGAAAGGTAAATATAAATACAAAGAAGATGCTGGGGCTCAAAGTGTGAATAGAAAAATTCCCAGAAAAATATCCGACGCACGGACAATTTAATTTTCTACATAAGAGTTATAAAAATAAAATATACGTCAAGTACAAATGATTACCCACCGAGCTAACATGCGTCATCAAGGAATGACGACTTGTCACTGATTCGGCCGACATCGATGTGGAATCCGATTCCGTATTTCGATTATGATAGACACATTTTCGCTTGGCCTTAGGCGAAACACCCGTTGAACTAATGTTGCCATAGCTGGAGGCAGGTCTGGAGCTCTTTTGCGTATTGATTTGATATGAACTCAAAGCGTTGGCCGCTGTATTAGACCACATGGGTGAGGATTCAAGAGTTGGTGAAGTTTCCTCACTGACGCAGCTCGTCAAACTATTACGCAGCTGTACGCTGTCCAGATTATGCGCTGTCAAATCTAAATCCTGCAGCGTTATGGTAGCAGGCGCCGATTTGCTGCTGCTTGCTGCAGAGGTCAGCGTCTTTGAGGACTTGGAACGCTCCTTGCTGCTTTGTTTGACCACATCCGCATAGCTGACCACCTTGTGTGTGCATACCACATAATCGGGCTTGGAGTGATGATAGGAAATATAGTAATCCGTTTGCAGCCAAATCCATTGTTGACCTTTGGTGAGAAAACGATAATAGCAGGACTTGCCCTCGCCGGTTTGACGCACTGCAGCGGAAAAATTTGTTAAGTTTGATGCTTAAAGTTGACATATGCGCTAACTTACGCTCCTCATGACAGGACACAATATTGTCCAGATCATCAAAGTGATAGTAATCATAGCCAGAAGTGCCCAGCACTTCAAACGGCATATAGCCTATAATGGGCGGTGCTCGATGATCCAGAAACAGAAACTTCCATTCCATGCTGTGTTTGGAGGTAAACTCGTTGCCCGTAGGATCTATAATGCTCATTTCACGTATTAACTGCGGCGCCTGTATGCGACCCGTGCCCACAAAGACCAGCTTCTTGTCCAACTCCACATTGGGATTAAGTTTGAATACACGCGGCGGCATGGGATTACTTTGACTGCTCTCGGAACCGGAGGAGGTGCTGGTATTGGCATCGTTGCCTGTGGTATATATAAAAATATTATTATAACTAGTCAGGTATGGGCTTAGACTATGACTACTTACGAAAGTAACCCACAAATTTGACCAGCTCATAGGAATTGCTATCCAACTTGTCGAGGCCTCCGCGTTTTAAATGCGTATAAAAAGTTATCTGGTTGCTAGCATTTATATCCGTTTGCCTGGGCTCTATAACAGGCTTGGGGTTCAGGAATATGTTGAACAGCTCATCGTGATCCACTTCATAGGTCAGATCGTAGATGGTCATGTTGTACAGTTCGTGCTGTAGAGGAAAGGCAAAGAAATAGAGTTTAAAGAAAGTTTATATTGAAGAAGAAAAGGATTTCGATCTGCGATTTATTTGCGAAGTTAGGTGAACAGGGCGTAGAGACCCAAAGTAAATTTAAAACAAAAAAATTTAAGCTTATCTTTAAATTTTTGGTATAAAGAATTAAGTTCGCTTTTGAATTTTCCGAGATATCGCGGATCGATTAGATTTATTTTGTATAACTTCTGCTTACCGGCTGATAGCCCAGCTGTGAGGTAATACTTTCCGATGCATAGAATATGGCGCCAGTGCTACTAAAAACTATGATAAAACCATCCAATGACTCCAACATCAAATGCGAAAACTCATCATTTGTCAGAAGTGTTGGCTTCCAGTCTTGATGTATCTCAAAAACCTTTGAACGATCCGTGGCCTCTGTAAAGTAACAACAACAAATTAGATTCGTAAAGATTCTTTTGAACTGGTTCACATACCATTATGATTCTTCAGAAATGCTATTGCAGATTTTAATACCGTTGATTTATCCATCTTGCGATTTGAGGTCGTTATCAAGGCGCTCAAATCATTGACCAGCGTATTAAACTGATCTCTACGTTTTTTCTCGCTCAAATTACGTGATTTTCTGAAAAATAAATAAGAATATGAAAAATATGTACATAAGAATATAAGTAGAGCAAATAAGTTATATGTAGTAGTGTTGCAACCCCTTGTGGCATGCCGCTGCTACCCGGCAACCTTTGCCCTGCTGTGCGCTACTCTTAATTCATTGTTTGGCGTTTATTAGACAAATATGCCCATATGCTATCCACACCCCCACGCATATGCTTATGGAATCCTTGAAATCCTTGTTACCTGCTGCTGGCAAACCTCCTGTATTTGGCTGCCATTGTCGCATCACATTTGTTGCGCTAGAGCAGACTTTTTTGGTAACCTTTTTTGCATTTGACATTTACATGTCAGACGTAGGATGTAAGACCTTTTACATGATTTTTTTATGTCTGTTGTCTGTTACATGGAGTCAATAGCTACTATGTGTATGCATATATGTATGTTTGTTATTGTTTTGGAAACTCATTGAATATTTGTTTTGTTGCATCTACCTTGAATGATAGTTTACTTTAGCGGAAATATTTGGCTTATATTAAATCATAAAATATTAGGGTAGTTTGACAAGTCTGTGACTTTTTTTTCATATCTAGACAATCTCTAGAATAATGACAAGAAAAGTTATTTTCTCATACAGTAAAAATTGCAGTACAAGCACGGGCTTGAAGTACAGTCGTGTCTGAATATAGTGAACGAATTATTGCAAGGCCTGTTCACAGTATCAAGGCTGTTCACTATATCAAGGTGTACACTTTTTTTTATGTAAAACTTATTTTATTTGATTGAAATTAGCATTTGTGCAAGATATCATTAGAATAGTTTTGTAGGGGAAAAAAATGGAAATAAAACAAGCAATACCGTTAAGAAACAGCTGATTTTGCAACAATCAACTGCAAAAGTACAATTAAGGGGAATATCCGCTTTCGTTTCTGATTCCTTTTTGTGTGCTTTCGTTCGTTTGTCCTTGAAAATGTTTCAAAATTTGGCTCATTATTTAGAGGTTTTCGATTGTTCAGTAAATAGTGTGCTCTATGTAAAAATTTATGTGTTCACTATATCGGGGTGTTCACTGTATCCAAATACGACTGATTATTAAAATTTGTATTTAATAGTTAGTTACCTCAATAGCATAAGAAAGTAGCATAAAAAGAAATTGAGAAAAAATTAAACATGTAACTGTAACATGGTTGCTGCTGCTTGGCTTTGTTGTTCATGTAACTCTCTCTTATATTTTTCCTACAAGCATATTCTGAGTCTCCCGCTTTGCTCAAGTCAAGTGTCTAACATTTTTTGCTCCCCCTTTCCTCCCAAAACCGACAGAAGCAGGACCTTCCTCCACCACGCACCTGCTTATACAACTTTTTTTACGCAGCGCGATCTTGTTTTATAGCCAACCAACGGTATATGCCTGCCAGCTGGGGCTCTTAAATTTTGTTAGAGTAAAAAATACAAAAACAAGCAAAAATACAAAGTGGCACTTGTATGCATGTATGTATGTATGTCGTTTTGTTGTATTCACGCAATGCATACAAAATACGTGTGCACACATGCATATGTGTTGCGTGCTTTAGGTGCCAAACCGCGGCCACTTTACCCTTCTCTCCATAACTTAACCGCGGCACGATCTCTCAACAAGAACCCGAAGTCATGCACCTTCAACTTCGTGTCTGTGGTGACTTTCTAATGCTTGATCGTGCTTGTTGAGTAAAGAAAAGTAAAACAAAAGAAAATAAAAATTATTAAATCGCGCCTTTGACTCGGTCGGTCATGCACTGCAGTTTAATTGCAAATTTAAAAATAATAAGTTTACGCGTTTCATAAAAGTGCAACAATTAATAATGAAAATAATTAGCTTATACGCGGCATTGTTTTAAATATGTATGTAAGTAAATCAAGAGAATTAATAAAATTAGCATAAAAGTAGGCAAAGAAAAGTGTAAAGAAGAAATCAAATTGAAAGTTCGTATAATGATCGTGGGTGTGAAAGAGGGCGCGCTAATGCCGGTCAATTTATTTAGTGATTTTTTTTTGGTTTAGTTAATGTGATAAGTGCAAGCGCGTGTGTGTGTGTGTGTGCAGAGAGCAAAAATTTATCTCTTTGCCCTCTTTAGTGTTTTTTTTAAACTGTTTTTTAAGTGTGTTTTTTGATGTGATGCCCTGTAGCCAAATTAGTCATGGATTATTTGTAGCTTGTAAAGTGGTGTTATCGACTTGCTAATGTTTTATTTTAAAGCAAATGATAATTAAAAAAAATAATATTGAACTTTATATGAACTATAATAGAACAGGTTAAGCAGGTAAGTCGGCATGATTTTCTAACTTTTTCTTTAAAAGCATTTTATTTTAACTTTTAATTCAAAATTCAATAAAATAAACGTCCATGCAAAAATCTAATTTTATTGATTAGTATTGACATGGAGCCAATTTCCGTTTTACAAAAAAATTAGGGAAACATAGAATAGCACTATAAGGTAATCAACTTTTTATTTCGAGAGCTCTAACTATAAGTTGGGTTTCATATTGTTCATGTCGAATTTTGAAAGCTTCTTGAACCAAACTAAGTACAAATTCGAGATATCATTAATTTTTTATTGCAGACTCTTTTCGACATCGACACTGAGCCTCAAAGGCATACAAATACAATTCTGTTCGTTAGTATAAGACTTGAGTTGGATTTATAAAAGCTATCTGACATTGCTGAAACTCAATCATAGATCCATCCCTAGTCACCATTGAAAATTCGTGAATCAGACTAAGAATTTCTTTCCCGTACACCATACTATCCAGCGACTATTTTCTGTTGCCAAAACCTAAAGAAATGGGTCTAGGGTATGACATTTTGGTAAAATAATCTTATTATTTTGAGTATCTAGGAAAGAGCTATAATATTCTTTGTAGGACTAAGAAAAAGAAAAACGTTGAAGTAAATCAATCAAGCTAAGATTAAAAATCTCTTGAGATTTTCGGTACGGATTGAAACTAAATATGTAGTAAAATCCGTAGGTGCCATAAAAATGTCAGAAATTTTAATTTTCGGACAAGTGTCAACGAATATTTACGCTTATAAGAGAATGGCAGAATAGATTTGCTACTGTGCACAAATAATTTTCGTATACTTATTTTATTCGATGGTTTTTAAGATTGGCTTAAGAAAGTTTTTTTTATTATTCGATTTTAACAACTTTTCCCAATACATGAGTATAAGTGTCAACCCTACTCAGTTGTCAGGAGCTGTCAGTAGCATTGTGAATGGCAAAATGAATTTGTAACATTTTCTCCTGAAACTGCTATTGTTTTAAAATTTGAACTACCTGCTAAGCTATTGTTAATCACATCCATTACTAACCTATAAATTGGTACCCTATATGAAAAATACATTTTTAAATTTTTTATTAATTAAGTTCAGATTTTTAGCATTAATTTAACTGTTAAATATTATTATATTGGTGGCAACTTCTTAGCTCGAGATGGTTTTCCTCGTTGACACAAAATGGTATATTTGCTATAGATTTTGAAAAATGTATCTAAAACCTTAATTCATAGTTCGAACATTCGATTTATTAATGCATATTATTTAATAATCCTTTTTTAATAAGTTACAGTTTCTTAGAATACAATTGGTTTTATTGTTGAATTTTATCAATTCTCGAGGAAAAGCAGAGATCCTAAAATCAGCTCTAAGGTGTGTCTGTGGCGCATTAGAATTGTAAAGAAATCGTTTTCTGTGCACGCCCTTTTTGTTTCCAAATAAAACTTTTTTATTTATGACATAGAAATTTCAATATTGGATTATAACCTTTAAAATTTATCGGCAGATTACCAAGTAATAAATATCTCAAAAAAAGAAACCAATTGAAAATATTTCATTCATTCAAAATGCTACGAACTTATCAAACAGCCCTCTAATATATAAATAATATATTTTCGTCGCTCCTCATCTTGCTTGTCCAATATAGGAAGAATCAACCACATGGCTTAGGCTTTGAGTATTCTCTTAAAAAATTTTGGTGCTGAAGAATATTAGAGAAATACCTTTTCTATGAGTCTTCTAAAGAAGTTTAATGACGTCAAAATTTATTTTGTAATTTAATACATACTTGTAGTCAAAACATTCCACTGCGCTTTAACAGAAGTCACATTCTGTGACCGTGACTAAATAAATACCCAAGCATCGATACTTACTATATATAATATAGTAATCAATCCCAATAAATTAATGTGCTAAGTAAAGCTTACCCCGGCAAGTCAGTCAAGGAACTACTCAATTATTATACAATTGTTTTGTCGTAATACGATATTTATATCAGAGAACGTATAAGATAAGATGACGTTATTGGGTGCCAATGATGTAATTAAACCATTTTTATATATTACAAAAATAATTAATATTATCAAATCTGAACTCAGGTTACAGTTAATTGAAGTTTTCCCGTGCATGCCTAAAGGCTTCGAATGGAAATGGAAACCAAAAAAAAATAATTGCAATTGCAATATTCAGTGCGTAAAAAATATTTGGGGGGATTTTTAAAACGTGTTCGCCAAATGAAATATTAATTTCTTTATGACACTTGATTGGCTGATTGGATCTGGGGGCTAGTTGGGAACTCTATACTGTCCTGAGGGTAGCCTTAACCTTTCAAACAATTTTATTAATACCACCCACGGTCTACACGTGTTTTAGTATTAATTGACACGGTATAGAAAGAATTTTTTCACAACAAGCGGAGGCTATTCAAATTTACCTAAGGATTTACTTCATGTCAATTTTTACACGATTTTTTTCCCCCGAGCCCAGAGCATTGGGAAAGTCGTTCTTGTTCAACTCAGAATCGAGTCTCAAGATTGGCAAATTTGTATTTGGAATCAGAGTTAGCAAGAAAACTCGATTTTGATGATATAATAAAAGCTTTCGCCTCAGCTAAAGCACGGAAGATGAAATTCTAAGCATCTTGACGGTTTATGTGAAACAATGTAAGGCTAACTTAGTTAATAATAAATGCAAACTTTTTTCAGTTGTGTTTTTGTTAAGATCTGCATTGAAGTTTTATGAAATGAATTATTATAATTTTATCAAATCATCAATTCTCTCAGAAATCCTTTCAGTACTTTTTTTTATGTTGTCTTACACTTTTCAAGAAAAGTTGATAGCGGTCCGGATCCAAGATTTCCCCCGAGGCCCGGATATTCTTTCTACGGCCCTGGCCAGAGTAACCAAACTTTCACATCAGAAGACTTATTATTCCATAGGAGACATGTTTTTTTTTAATTTTTTGATATCGGGGTTACATTATATAGCTCCCATAGGGATGTTTCTGAGGACCTCGAAAAAAAAAGTTTAGATGGATAACTCGTTTTTAAAGATATCGTAACCAAATTTGGCAATCGGAAGTTCTTTAGAGTGTCTGAGAACTTTACAAAATACATACTGTAAAAATATTCAAAATCGGTTGACTATACCATATAGCTCCCATAGGACGGATCGGCTAAAAAATGGATTTTTGTACAAAATTCGGTATGATTCATTTGTTTATGAAGATATCGTAAAAAAATTTGACACTCAGAAGTTTTTTAAAGGTCTCAAGCACTGAACGAAATTTAATCAAAGTCGATTGACTATATCATATAGCTCCTATAGGAATGATCGGTCAAAAAAACATTCGCTTAGAACGATAGAATCAAAGCCGCTGAGAGCCTTTAAACCGAAAAAAATCAATTCACCTAAGGTATATAAATTTATATTGAATTTTAAAAGGTTATTTTAATGTTATTCTGACCTAAACTACTTTGGATAGGCTTAAAGATTTATTCAACTGTTTGAATTGGGCTATAAAATGATAAGGATCAAATCTGGAAAGTTTCAAATCAACTTATATAATGTGAGATATGTGAGATTTAAAAGAGATGCCCCGCAAAATATGTAACCATGTTTTACGGAAATTTAGCTTTGTATGGGACGGCAAGGAAGGAGCGAGGCGGGATCCTTTAACTTCCTAGCCCTTGGGTGTGCGCCTGTGCTTCCAGATATTATATTTTGATTATTATTCCTGAGGTGGTAGTTGTTCCTCGTAAGCTTTACCCTATACCCTTCCATGGTTTTGGCCACAAAAGTAGTTAAAACCCCCAAAAAAAAAGCCTTCCAGAAGCTTTTTAAAGTCTACTCTATTCTTATTTTTCTAAACTTGTGAATATTTGAAAAATCATTTTAATCGATTAGTTTAGTTTTAGATTTTATTCGGAGTTGAACTACTACAAATTCCTGAATTCGACACTAAGTAAAAAAGCGAATTTTTATAAATTTCCAAGAAAACTTAGTTTATGTACGTAGAATACCAATATATATTGTATTTTATTTTAACTACTTCTCAAAACAGAGGTGGTCCCATGCTAAGCATGGTCGTGCACTTTCCACTTTCTTATTTTCCAAATTGTACCTGTCTATTCAATATCCGTATCACTTACTCCCATTATCGGTTATTACAAAGGGCTTGTTCTTGGCCTAAGCAAGTTAGGACGCTAAGTTCCAACTGCCGCCTTAACCTACCTACCTACCTCTCAGGGATTTCAGGCAAATTACTTTTTGTATAAACCTTGCAAAATATGTGGAAATGGTTAAAATGTCAGCACTTTGGTTTTCCGGAATGGTAAATATGTAAAAGAAAAACTCAGACTTTTCATAATTAATTGCATTCATCTTACTTTAGTAAAAACCCTTTAAACTCATTTGTCCTCCCTAGTTCGATTAAAAGCTGCCAATTATGTCTCTTGTAGCTTTTCCCACGCTCAAAAACATTTGTTACGTGACATTATCTTGCATAAGTTCAAACAAATGGTTGAGGATACATTTTTCTGTTTTCACAGTGACATAAGAGATAAGTCCTTGCTGCGCAGCTGCATATATCTACTATATACTATACTATCACATCTTATGTGTTTCGTTTTTTAGATAAGCTGTAAAATTTCCATTGCCTATTAATTTACTTAACCAAAAGAGTTCTGGACGAAGGACTCACTCACATGCGCAGGTTCCCTGGCGCTGGTCCCCCGGACCGCTGCCCAGCTTTCTTATGAATGAAACTCACGTAAAACAGAAAACTGTCAGTTGCAGGACCTTCAGTTTCATATCAGCGGCATGTAACAGACGCATTTCATGATATACATATGGTAAATAATTTTAGACTTACCTTTTCGTATCATCTTTGTCGTCGCTTTCGTCGTCCATTTTTCTATGTGTTGTTGGATAATCCAGTTAAATTTCAAGGTGCTTTTAAGTTTTCAAATTTTTCACAAAACATATAATCAGTATAGAGAATTTTTTTCTTTCTATATACTTTTGGCAAGTTTTTTTTTTTTGTTAAATAACACGGCACTTTTTTACATATTTATTTATTTTTTAATTTTTATTTTTTTAATTAATTTATTTGATTTTTAGATGCACTTAGGTAACATTCACTTTGCAGCTAATTTCAATATGTGCAAATGCGTGCCACATTTTTGTTTCTTTTTGGCAAACTATTTCAAAAATTATTAATTAATTAATTAATTTAATATTAATTATTATTATTTCACAATAATTAAAACTGCTTATTTAATTAGCGCTCACAATTATGCTTGCATCGCGTCAAGCGCTTATGAGATTTTTTGCACCAAAACGTTTTGAACCGCGAACCGAACCGTCAGCAACAAGTGCAATTGAGTTTCTGTTCCTTATCCGGAATTCCGCTTCCAAAGAAGTTCAGCTCTGCCTTTGATTTGCTGTTGCGTTAACCCATCACGCACACTTCAACAGCCACAGACACAGCCACACGCACATACACACGTTGCCATTCGCACTGACACTCCGGGTCACTTGAATAGTGCGACTTTATTTTTTGCGTTAAAAATAAATAGAATGAGTTCAAATAAAAGAAATGTAATAACTAAAAATTATAATTTTTTAAAAAATCGATAATTTTTATATTATCAGACGCACTCTGGATAACAAAAAAAACTAAACGAATAATTTTATTATTATTATTTTATTCTGCGTGTCGATATGAAAATTTTAATATTTTAAAAATCACACTTGATTATAATTAATTTTTATATAATCAGCCTTGTTCTGGAAAACGAACAAACCAAAACGAAATATTTGATTCGGATTCGTTTTTGCGAGACAATAATTTCATATATATTTTTTTTTATTTAGGATATTTCCCTTATGTTTCCGATAAATTATTCTTCTTATCAGTATATCTTCTTGCCAGTATAAATCTAGCTAAAGTTGGCTTAAATATAATCTAAGAATCAACGATTATTTTATAAATCATTCTAATAATTTTCTCTTTTTTGAACCTATTTTGCGAATTTGTTTTAATTTCTTATGCAATAAAGCTTTCTGTTTCAGACTACATAAAATATTTAAGTGAAATTGGGAGCACCAAACATTTGGGTTCAAACGAATCCGAATAGAACCTTCGTATCCGAATACAATCTCGGATTCGTTTTCCGGAGCACAATCGAATATATAAGGCTACTATTGACTTAAACTAATCGAAATTTTTTTTAAAGTATTCTTTTTCACTCAGAGTACCGCATGTTGTAGCTTGAATAAGAAATAAATTAGTGAAACTTCTTTTTAGAAGAGTTGGCATAAGTTATTTTATCTATGATTGGAATTTATATTGCCTTCTTATTCTTTTTGTCAGGTACTCTTATCTAATTAATATTGTTTCTACTAAAAAAAATAAATACAATATATTTTGCATATATACATATAATATAAAATTTTATTTTTTTTATGTTTTTTTCTTCTTCCAATTTTTACTTAAAATCTCTCAAAAAAAAATCAGTAAAGTACATAAAACTCCGCAACCTTTGCGGAAGGTTGCTTTGCAACCTTCGTGTGGTCTTCTTTAATTAATTTTAATCAGATGGAAGGAAAACCATTTTTTTGTATAAATGTTAAGGGGCTTCGCATCCTGCGTGATTTGCAAGCCAACCCTCCTGTGGTTTTCCTTATTCAATTTAAATCATACAGACCAAAATGTTTCCGTAATCTTTAACTATTGTTATTCGCGAGAGTTCATATTTCATTAAGAGTGCCGCTATTCAACTGACTTCAAGTGTATGCTAGTCTATTGTCTGCTGTGCTCTGTTGTGTATTGCAGTGACGTAACGTAAGCAGCTGCCGCCTGGCTGCGTTGCGACTGCGTTACGCCTGCGCATGTGCCGCACACAGCCCAGTGGCCAATTTGCACGAGACCAATGAATGCAGCAGGCAACCAGCCACCAGCTAGGAGCCGGAGTCAGAGCCACAGCCAGGAGCATTTGTTGCATTTGCAACCCCTAAAAAGTATGCTATGCTATTTTGTGTGGGTTGGCAACTCTGCCGCTCTGCTGCTCTGCCGCTGCCACTGCTGCTGCTGCTGCGTCATTATCATGACCGCTGCTGCTGCTGCTGCTTTATTGAATGCCATAACAACCTTTTGAGCGGATTTATTTGTTCTGTATGTGTGTGTATTGTAGCGTGTGAGGGTGTGCGTAGTCCGCATACACACACACTGCAATCATGAGTGTGTGGTGACTGTGTGTGTGTGTTTGTCCAGCAGCTGCTAACCAATTGCCGGTCAGCATTGGCTTTTGTGGCGTTTATTTTTAGCTCTCACATATTGCATAATATTGCAACAGTGACTGTCTCTCTATATACATGTATGTAAATATATACAAGTGAGCTTGAGTGCATTTATATAGGCTTAGAACAACGGTAGTGTACTAGTCTCAGTTTATTTCAGTTTTAATTATGGCAAAAGGAGCATTGTCCTAAGTGAACTATAGGTAAGAGTAGGTGCTGAGTATTGGGTTAGAGATTTGTAGGATTAAAGCTTACAAAGGGAATACACTTTTTTGCAATAACTTTTAGAAGAGAAAATGAAGAAAGCTGCTCAATTAATCAATAAAAAATCCTAGCTGAAGTGAAAGATAATAAAGTGGGTTATTGTTTATGAGCAAAACCAGTCGTGGATCAAGTATCTAGTTTTGGGGCGGTTTTGAATTGATATGTATCAGTAGCTGCCAAAAACTGTTAACCAATTTCTAGCACTTTTGGGGGCGTTCGAACCAGAAAGCCCACCGTGGATCCGCCACTGACACCAAGTATCTGCGTTAATCTGTAACCAAAAGTACGATTTTTTGACTAGTTTCTTTATTTTTACAGGAAATCACCAGAAAAAGATGCATTACGATATAAAATAGTCTGAAACATTTTAACAAAATATCGTATAAGCCGAATTCTGTTTTTACACGTTCTAGAAACAAAATTGCTTACACCATTTCATTCGATTTAATCCTAGTAGAAAGCCTTTTGTTTGAAATTTTGAAGAATAATATTTTCATTGACCTAATCACTTAAAAATTAAGGTCGAAAATTCCTCCAGAAATAGATGTACTGTTTAAAGTATACTAAAAGTCTCCTGATTGCCAAATTTATTTGATATCTTCAAAAGATTGGATGCAAAAAACCCATTCAAAAGGGAACGAGCTGACGATCTATTCTGATGGTTCAAAGATAGATGAGGGGACAGGAGAAGAAGAGCTCTGAAGAGCTTTCGACGAAGTTTTTATTCCGCCTCCCCTGGTGTAGAGTTTTTCAAGAGGAGATATACGCAGTCCGGCAAGCGGCTAGACTTATTGACACGTTGGACCGTATGCCACGGAACATTATAATTCTTGTCAATAGTCAGGCTGCAATCAATCTGTCATCGCATACCAAAAAGAGTAATCTGATCCACAACACGACGCTGGTGCTCAACTGTATCCATCACCACTCAATAACCCTCTGCTGGGTTCCGCGTGACTCAGCTGTCCTAGATAACGAGGTGGCGGTTGAGTGCGCCAAAAACGGGTCAGCGCTGGCAGCTAACATAGCGGTTACAGATCCTACGCTTCCATTAAAGCAGTACCAGGTGGTAGGTGTTGTAATGGAGCACCGCGCCATAGGCCATATGGCTGAGAGGCTGCACGTTTCCCATCACGATTTGTGCCGCAGCTGCCGAGATAAGGAAGAGACAAAAAACTTCAAACACCTGCTATGCGACTGCCCAGCGCTTCTTACTTGCCCATAGCGGATCTGGCTGCTTTTGTCGAATCCTCAAAATGGTTAAGCATCATGAGAGATTTAGGCGAATAGGGATGCCCTTAAGTTTTTGATTCTCCCTAATCCCTCTCCATCTCTCACAATTTAGAATAGATATGTAATATATTTATGCTATGCAATAAAATATCACCCCTATATCGAAAAATTACTATAAACTTGTTTCCCATGACATCATAAGAGATCTAGTCATAACGTTAAGTTGCTCTAGGTTTTACCAACTCTGTAGTTACATAAAATAATATAGGATAATAAAGGGTGGGCCATCTGTTAGTTTGATTGTTAAACACTCACATTCCTAACTTACCTGTTCAAAGTGAATGCTCAATATGTCAAGTTAACATCCAACCAATGCTACGGTGTCTTAAAAGTAAGGTCACATTTGAATTTAAGCTGCTACAATGCTTCCTGACTACATTGACAACACGAAAAGCATAATAACTAAAGATCAGACTTGGATCTATGCCAACGACCCCGAAACAACTGATCAATCGAATGAATATCGGGCCATAGGTAATGCAAAAGCAATAAAACCGCGCCAAAGTCCCTTAAAAATCAACGTTCTATTGATTATCGTGAAGTTTTGGATTATGAGTTCTTTCCGCCGAGTTAAACAGTCAATGAGGAATATTATTTGAGCATTATGCGTAGTTTGTATGGAAGCAAAAGAGCACCATTGCAGTGCAACACCTCAAACTGCCTTGATAATTCGTGGCCATTTCAACCGAAACTCAATCCACATCGTTCCACAACCACCGTATTCATCTGATATGGCACCTTGCGCCTTCTCAAACTAAAAAAAGACCATTCCAGGGACACCGTTTTCAGTCGACAGAGAAGATTCAAGTTGCTTCGGATAGAGAGTTGAAGGTCATCCCGGCCATCTATTTTAACAACTGTTTCGAAGGTTGAGAGATATGTTGGCATAAGCGAATTGTAGTAGGAAGGGAGTCGATAAAATTGATTTGAACGAATAAACAAAGATTTATAAAAATAGGTTCAATGTCACCTTTAGGCTACAGCAGTATATATTTTGTGAAATATAACATAGTTGAAGCCAGTGTCGAACCAGTCGCCAGGAAAATCGATGCGCCATCGTTCGCTAGTATAAGACCTTGCTAGGATCACTTTGGGTCGAGCTTTTCATGAATCTGCATTTAGACACAAGATTCAAATGATGAGAACACAGCCTGATGAAATCTTTATAGAAGCCAGCCTAGGTGGCTTTATAGACGATAGTTTTATTTTTATACCCTGTACCGTATGGTACCAAGGGTATATTAAGTTTGTGCAAGCCGAAAATGTATGTAACATATAGAAGGAGACGTCGGAGACACCCTAAAGTTAAAATATGATCAGGGTGAATAGAGAAGTCGATATACCCATGTCCGTCTGTCCGTGTGTCCGTGTGAACGCCTAGATCTCAGAGATGGTAAGAGCTAGAGTTACCAAACTTTCACATTAGATCCCATATTATTCCATAGGAGGCAAGTTTATTTTATTTTTTTGATATCGGGGATAAATTATATGGCTCCCATGGGGGTGTTTGAGACGACCTCGACAAAAAAAAAGCGTTTTAGATGAATAATTCGTTTGTTTATGAAGATATCGTAACCAAATTTGGTATTCGAAAGTTTTTTATAGTTCCCAAACATTATACCAAATTTGATCGAAATCGGTTGACTATATCATATAGCTCCCATAGGACCGATCGGCCAAATTAACTTTTTAAACAAAAATTCGCTATATTTCGTTTTTAAATAAAGATATCGTAACCAGATATGGCGTTTGGAAATTTTTTAGACCACTTAAGCAATGTGCCAAATTTGAACAAAATCGGTTGACTAAATCATATAGCTCCCATAGGTCCGATCTTCCAAAAATCGATTTTTTAACAAAATTTGTTGTGTTTCGTTTGTTTGTTAAGATATTGGGACCAAATTTGACATTCGTGAGTATTTTATAGTTCCTAAGCACTGTACCAAATTTAATCCAAATCGTTTGACTAGATCATATAGCTCCCATAGGACCAATCGGTCCAAAAACACTTTTTTTTTACAAAATTCGATGTGTTTTGTTTGTTTGTAAAGATATTTGAAATAAATTTGGCATTCAGATCTTTTTTAAGGTGTTTAAGCATTGTGTCAAATTTTATTGAAATCGGTTGACTATATCATATAGCTCCCATAGAAATGATCGGTCAAAAAAAATTTTTTGCTTAAAAATTCTTCTGTTTTTGGTTTTTTGTGAAGAAATCGGACTTTATAACAAGGTAGTGGTACAAGGTATCCTAAAGTCGTCCGCGCCCGACTTTACGTCCGCCATTTTTTTAAATGAGTAGTTTGGAACTTGCATTCGGTATATATGGTTCATTCGCACAATTTTTTTGGGAAATGTTGGAGTTAAATGCAATCAACAAAAAAAAAACTAAGTCCAGCTGATATTACATTATTACATATTACGCTTTGACACCCTTCATTGATATTTCACTAGTTGGCGAATTGAGATCAACGTCGACAAAACTCAAGCCATATATTTCTCAAAAAAAAAAGCTCACGCTGTCAACACAGAGCTGGAAGGTACCGATATCCCCTAGGAAAAAAAAGGTTCGTTACCAAGGTGTTACATTATATTCAAAACTAAGAGGGATCATAGGGTACACCATCGATAAAGTCAACTTTCGAACTAGAATCTTACATCTCTTATTTAATAGAAACTCAGGGTTGTCTATTATGAATAAATTGTACTTGTTTTGATCCATATTCCAAGCAGTACTTTTTTATGGAGCACCGTGAGGTACGGTGTAGCTAGGTGTCATGTCGAAAAATTCCAGATTACCCATAAAAAGCTACAAAACATAATTTAATAATAATTTGATTGATTTGAAATTAACTTAATAATTTTCAAGCTTCCTTGGCACCATCACACCCCCGATTTGAGCTATAAAGCAAATGTCGAAATGATTTCAGACAGATTAACCCGCCTTGATTTTAACTTTATTCATGTATGTACGACCATATAATATTAAGCGATTCTCCTTGGTGAAAAGAAATGAGATATCTATTAGGAATTATGAATGTATATTCGGTAAATCTGCATGTGTTATTTTATCCAATCCCGCATAACTCCGTCAACTTAAAAATTATCAGATTTCTCAACAAAGCCAAAAAAAATAGGTCATTTTGGTCGAAGAGTAGCGGATATTTGTTCTAAGCATCAAACTTAATCTGCTCATGACATAACCTATTCTTTGGAAAATATATAATATGGCTATTTTTTATAGCCCCGCGATTTTATCGTTCTTATATCAAACCAATATGTCTATATGGGCGCCGCATTTTCTTTTAGTCAATTTTCCAGACTGGATACCCTTCATTCTCCCTATTACAAACTAAGTTATATTTAGTGTGTAGCGATTTATTTTTAAGTCAATATTGGATTATAACCTTTTGAATTTATCGGTTGATTGCCAATAAATAAATATCTTAAAAAAAAAATCCATTCTCCCACCTGTACAAATTGTATCTATGAGTAACATTTACGAAAACCTATAAATGAAACTTTTCCACACAGTACAAAACGTAGCTCTAATGAAGTAACAACAATTTCCTGGAAATATAACCTTAGTGAAACTTCAAAACAATAGATTTTTCCTTAACACTTATATCCTTCGTTTTTTTACTCAAGGGTGCATTTTATATACGTAAAAGACTTTATGTTCTAGGAACTTCTGTTTCATAAAAAAACCTTGTCAAAGCTACATTTTATATGCCTTGAAAACTTTTCTTACAACTACCAATACATTTGTATATAGTGTATACATATATAAACAATATATACATAACAATAAGTTGCTTAATTGCCAAATGCAAGGTTTCCACAAGCAATTTCTTGCACAGAAGTTTTGCATCGTTTTCGTCATCGTTCCGTGACAGAAGAAAAGTGAAAATGTCAAATGATTTGCAAGCGGAAAATGCTTGAGGAAAAACTTGGCGCCAACTCTGATGAAGCCCCTGGAAATTCAGATGAAGAGGCTGAGGTCAGAGTTTGTCAAAGATTTAAGCAAAGGTGTAAGAAAATAGCTTGACATTAATTAAAATCAGTAAAGAGTTAAAATGGCTTTAAATTTTGTCAACCATCAATCGGCTTAAAATGGCTGCCCATCACTTTTGATGTATTTGCTGTGTGTGTATGCGTGAGTATCTGTGTGTGTCATTAATCCGTTTGTCATTGCACAGCAAGTGAAGCATTTAACGAATCATAATTTCCCACATGTATTCAGCAGATACTTTTGTATCTCTACCTATTTACATTGGATTTTAAATGCTCGTTTACTTCAAAGCTAAACGTTTGAGGATTGAATATTCCCGCTCTACAATCCACAATTGAACCCACAGACTTGGCAAGTGTTGCACTCTGGTTAACCCCAAGTAGCTGTTGTTGTTGTTGTTGCTGGTGGACTTGGCTAGCAAAAGTATCTGCTTGTTAATTACCAATGTCCAGTTAAATGGCTCGTATTGCAATTAGTGCGGTTACAATGTTACTTGGAATAAGGTTTAGTTGGTTTTTTTCTCTTTCGTACGTTTTTGTTTTATAAAACCGCTTAAACTGGGTTGAAATGTAAAAAGTAGCTCAGTTATAAAGCCAATACGATAAAGTTATTAAATATGTTGGTTGATAGACAATGCTTTGGATGTGAAATTCTTGAAAATGTTTTTAATTTGATTATAAACGGGTTTATTCTCAATTTATAACAAAGTTTTGGACTTCTTTTTAGATTGGTGAATTTCAGATCCCAAATCAATTGCGCTATTTAAAATATCTTTCTTGCTCTACTTTAATTGAAGCCTAAGGGCATCGAATATCTTTCTCTCTGTCAACTTTTCAGGTACATTCAAGGCTTTCCCTAATCAGACCAGAATTTACTACACATCAAGGTTTTAAGAGGTATGTATGCCGCGAACTTCTCCTATGACACCGACGTATAGTGCCAATCTTCTGGTAAAGCTTAGGCTCTCTATCTCTTAATATAAGGTTGTCAAAAAAGTCTTTATTTATTTATGCCTTAAGTAACTAGTCAATAAGGAGTAGTATGTAGCAATATACAAATTTTCACCACGAGTAGTCGAAAAGGTATATTAAAAATAGAGAACTTGTCATAAAAAATCCATTCGTAAAAAAAAACAAAAGTATAATCGCAAGATTATTTTAAAAGAAAACAATAAACAAGTAAAATATTTTTGACCAAATAATAACAAAACTCAGTGTAGAGTTCAATTTTTTACATAAGAACTTAAGCAGAATTTGTAAGCTATATATTAAAAAAATAAAATATTTTGTTCCTCAAATAAAACTTATTTACAGCTCCAAGGGTCTTTGAGTGAATCGTTGTTCAAAAAATGACAACCTTTTTTCCAACAAAACGTTTTCGAGATTTTAAAAATAAAATGTTTTTGGTTACTTTTTTCAGTTTTTCTTTAATATCTCGTGAACAGTATTTTATCAGCAGAAAAGATGCGAATGTTTTTGACCCTTTTGATTTAAAATAGAAAATCGTGTCTTATCCCTACTCTATACAGTTCACCTGAGATTTAGGCAGGGTCGTCGAGAAAAAGTTAGGGCCAGCTAATGACTATCTACAGGACTGCAGGTCATAAATTTCCATTTTAAAAGTTAAAGTTTTTCGAAAAAATATCGAAAGTGGTGCTTCAGAAAAAAAAGGAAGTCATTTTCATCAAAGCTAGTGTAAAAAAATAGATTGTTTCAAAATAATCCCAGAACTTTTGATTTGCTTACCTCTCGGAAAAAGGCTTTAAGAAAAATAAATTATTTTTTCCATATTTAGCGAACTTTGAGCCGGGGATAAATTCCTCACTTTCACATTCGCGATAGCCCAAAATTTTGACAAAAACTGACTTAATCCAAATAAAAAACTAGCAGACCATCTAAACGTTACTGGGTAACTCCACTTTATATGAATATCTTAGAACTTTATGCTTTGCACGATCCTTTTCGTGTCTTATTCTCCAAGTATAATAACTTTTACAATGTCCTCTCTTTCGAACGGTCTATTCAATCTATCACTTCTTCTATCTTAAATTATCTTGACTTGCCACTTCGAGCATCCTTGACCAATCCTATATTATGAGTCGCCCTTTTGGTTAAAGGAGCCACTTTTTACGATATAATGTTTAATTTTTAGCTTGCTTCCTTGTTTCAACTTTTTTATTTTAAATCCAAGTGTCTCTCCAGTTCTTCATGTTAGATGGTGCATATCATTAAAAAGTCATCACCCTTCGGGTTAGAGACGCGGATTAGATATACTCCTTTTTTCTTTTCTAAATAAATAATACAATTTTTTTTTAGTTGTACTACTCTACAAATAAAATGCCAAAAATTAAACAATGTTCACCTTATATCAAAGTATTCCATTTATCCACTACCCACGCAAGACATCTTTAAATCATTTTATCCCACTTACATATCAATAGAAATCTTGTATCAACTTTTTATCTAATGGCCGCAGGGTATCCTATAGTCTAAGACCAACGACTCTTTAAATTTTTTTAATTTTAACCGCCTTGCGTTTGATAAATGTAGGTTCTAATCTATAAAGCCCGTAAAACCTATTAATTGTATTTTGATCTAATGGATGCAGTGTATCCACAAGTCGCACATCAACGGCTCTCTAAATGTTTTTTGAATTTAGACCGCCTTAACGCTTATGTTCCGCCTCTAAAAACTTTCATTTGATAAATGTAGGTTCTACCGAAGCCCCTATAACCTATTAATTGCGTCTGGCATTGAAAATAAATGATTTTGCAATGCGGAAGCGTAAAGGCCAAAGCACAAAAGCCGGTTACAGCCCGATAAACGATAGACACTTTGCTTTGGGTTGGGATAAGTCAACAACTGAGTTGTCTCCACCCAAAGATCGTTGACTGACCTACTCACAACAGATCGCCAACTGTTCCCACTATTGCGCTCTTACCCACTCCCGCTCTCTTACGCTCACAGCTTGCATATACTCTATGACGTGAGCTGAGCGTAAAGCTCAAGTGTGCAACTAACGTAATTTGATTGCATTTCTAAAGCTTCGCTCTGTGCGCAATTATCGCATAGTATAGCTGTGTGTATGTGTTTGTGTGCGTGTGTGAGTGTTTGATTTCTTTGTTAGTGAACTTGAGCTTTTTAGCAGCGCTAATTGCATTGCGATTACAACATAGCGCTGTGTGTGTGTGAGCGTCTGTGTCCAAGTGTTGGTGTATGTGATAACATTCTGCAGCCCCCATACGCCGTGTAGCGGGCTGCGCAGCTTTTTGTTTTTGTTGTTTTGCGTTTTCTCGTTTCTTGTTCCGCCTTTTTACAAAGCTCGACTGCGCTGTTTGTAATATTTTTGCACTCACTCGCACTTAGTGCATTTTGTGTTTGCTAACGCTTTGACTAGTTTTCTTTTGCCTCTTTTGCTCGCGTCGCTTTTGTTTCTCTTTTGCGTTGCTTAAACTTGACTTAATTACGTTTTTCACTATTGTTTTATTTTTATCTCTTTTGTCAATTGGCGTTCATTGATTTCTTTTATGCAAAGTGTTTTTGCTCTTTTGCTTTTTTTTTCATTTTTTTTAAACTTTTATTAATAGGCGCAATTTTAATGACGCATTTTGCTATTATTTATTTCATTTTTTCAATAATCGTTTATAATTTAATTATTTTGCTATATCGGCTTAAAATTTGTAGTTTCTTTGGTTTTATAGGGTTAAAGGCTCGTCTCATAACCGGTTTTAGGTTTTGCGCTGATTGCTTTTTGCTTTTCGATGTTTTTTTTTGTTACAACCGATTCTTATCGTTTATTTTACAGTTTTGCGTATGCAGCTTGTGGCATTAATTTTTAGATTTTGGGATTTTCACAAATGTCAAGGTCGAATATTAAAAAAACTTAGTTAGAAATATGATAAATCATTACCTAGGAATTTTTGGAAGTTTCTCTCACTGCATCTAAAGCGCAAAAGATGTATTAAGTTGGATCAAATTCAATTTCTTTCTATGCGAGCATTTTGTATCTTTAAGACTTCAAAAGGTTTTTACTTTTCAGTCTCGTCGTATTAGCTTTCTCTCCCCACCAGTAGAGCTATGCGACCTTGACCTACATTTTAAGAGTCAATCTTAAAGATTAGGCATATTACAGTTGGATTCTTCTCGCTGTAGCTGGGCCAACGTAAAAATTGCATATCTTTAAATACCTTAGGCAAATGAAAGACGTTGAAAAACAACCGATCGATTCTTGAATAATCGGCTCTGTTTCTAAAGTATATGAGAGTTGTTTAACTAAAGGGATTGTGTTTGATCTGCCAGGGATTTTTTTTTTTTTGTCAAACCAATCATTTATACAGAAACTAATGCTTCATTTAAGATATGCACTTCAGGCTCTGGTCCCTCAAAAAGTCCAAGGCATTGGCATGACTACCAGTTGAACTTTTTTGGAATGGTGTCTTGCCATGTATAGATTTCTTAGCATTTGCAATCCGTAACGCAATTTCGGATTGAAAATTTCTTCCGGCCTAAATCTCATGCAGGATAGTGAAATCTTAATGCTTTTTTAATTAGCAACGTGATGATTTTTTTTTGGTTCTGGGTTCTTCCAAGGAAATGCGCATTTATCATTAAAATTCTAATGAACGTACTGCAGCTTGACAAACAAAAGTATCTCAAATCTCGAAATAAGTTTTTACGACTAAATAACACTAGTTTACAAATTTAAGGGACATCGAGTGAACGTTTGAATGAAATTGTTTTTTTGGGGTTGAGAGTTAGTGTTTCATTTGCGTTCAGTGTTTCTCGCTCAAAATGGGGGAGAATGGGGCAAAACGCGCCACTTTTGATATTATTGCATTTTTGATGTAGCCAAATGGCTTAAGTAGGTTTTTAGTAGGTACAATGTCGTAGCCACATATGTAGTTAAATTTTATGAAAGACTATTTTTGAGCAAAGCGCGCCAAATGTGGGGCAAAACGTCCCGGATAACGCGGTTGCGCGGGGCTTATTGCTAAAGAAAAAAGTGGGAAACATAAAACGAGATATGAAATTGGCAATTTTATAAAGAGATTTTGAGAATATGTCCAGAAAATTACAAATTGTTTCAATTTGTGACTTAATGTGGGCGCCCTCAAATTTTTCGGTGTTTGCGCATTTTTATGGCCTGTTTGCTCTGTTCCTCTTGTGCCAGAGCTTTCAAAGGCTTTTTTTATGGCGAATATTATATTTACAATACAAATTACAAAAATACTATCTATGCATCTAAGCTCCTTTTTTTTATTTACTGCAGAGGCTTTTTGATTCTTCTGGAGCTATGGATGCGGGAAAACAAACATTTTTCAGAAAATATTGCAAATATTTTTGAATTGGGTATTTAAATTTATACAATTTTACAACCTGCACCATTGATACAGCTTGGGTTAAGGTTCAAAATCAGTATCTATCAAGCTGCAAATTACAATGTCAGTAAAGCAAAAGTCTTTTTAAATATTTTAGTGACGTTTGCTACTTTTAAAAATATAGAAATCAGACATTTTTAATATTGTAGCATTAATTATTTTTCAAAATATTATGCTTTAGAAGCTTGAAGACTTTTTGATAGCATCCAACTGACAAAATATTTAGTATGAATTCAATTTTTATAACCTAAAGCTATCAACAAAATTCGAAAAACATGGCACTTATGGCAATGGAAATTATAGAAGAACAGAAGCTAATGGAAAATTGGCGCCAATCAGCTGAATTGGGCGTTATCATAGGCCTATCATTTGATAATATTATTAGATTGTGCTTATCCTTAACTGGACTAATTCCAAGTTTAGGCTCCCTTATAAAGATGTTGTTGGATGCTTAGATATAAACAATTAGTCATTTGCCGATATTTGCCAAAATTTTCGAAAGGATACTCTTGTGCCGAATAATGGCCACCGCTAATCTCTTAAACATTATCCCCAAAAGCCAGTTGAGGTTTGGCTCCAAACACGGCACACCGGAACAAACGCGGTACAGCACATCCTGGATTCATGGGAGCAGAAGCGCTACTCCGTAGGACCGTTCCTAAATGTGAAGCAGGAATTCGATTGAATCTGGCACGAGGGGCTTTTGCAAAAACTAAAACACTCACTTATAGCTCCTCTACTAATTACTTAAATAATATTTGGAAAATCAATCATATAAAGTTTCGTTTAAGAGGGAGCTGTCATTCAAGAGATCAATCTTGGCTGGGGTTCCACAGGGAAGTGCTCTTGCCCAACTTTTATATACCCTCTTGCGGATATGCAGCACTCCATTAATGCGTGCATCCTAACGGCCACTTACGCAGATGACAATGCAATACTATGCTCGGCCAACAAAGTCCAAGAAGCTGCCGATGGCCTGAAGATAGAACTGGTGAAAATAGAAAAGTGGGCAAAACGCTGGAAAATTCAGTAAGACAAATCCTCATGCGTTTTGTTCACGCTTAGGTTAGATCCTTGTCCGCCGTTTACCATAAATGGGGCCACAATCCCATTTAAAAACTCTCATCCATATCTTGCAGTCCATATGGTTAAAAAACTTAGCTGGGGACAAAAAATCACCTAAATGCTGGAAAAGTAAGCTTTCAAACAAAATCACTATATATTCAAGTTTAGGGAACGGCTGCTAAATCAAAACTGAAGATAATTAAAGAAAAAAAATAATTAGAAAATAAAACTCTACGCCAAATACAATATGTTCCTTGGTATAAAAAGAAATTAACATAAAGACCTTAATATAGATTTAACCCGGGACTGCATTAATAATCTAAGCGGAAGACACAAAAGTATCCTATTGCAATTCGTTAGCCTTTGCCCGTGCGGCAGACCAAGGCGAAGATTAAAAAGATTACACCGACTAACTTTGTTATTTTCTATTGGACTATAACTTTATTTTTAATATGCTGATTGCCAATAAATTGAAAAAAAAGTTAGGGTAGTTTGGTTGATTGGTTGATTGGGCAGCTTAATCAATAATTAAAACCATAGAGAGATTATGAGGTCCATTGAGTTGCCCATGAGTAGAGGAAAGAGAAAGTAAGAAGTATGAATGTGTAAGATTGGGGGAATGCTTAGTGGAGGAATATTTTGAGTGTCAATCTGATTGGCATTCCTAGTCACCTCAGTCCTTTTTCTTGCAGAACCATTTTGAGGATTCGATAAAAGTGTCCACATGCGCTTATAAATTATGCTTATTCTCCTGCAACCTCTCAGCCATTAGGCCTATGGTGTAGTGTACTGTAGATTCTTATTTTTTTTATTCTTAGTTGTAGATAGAATTAATTTGCATTCGTAGATAGATAGAAGTTTCATTGAGGTAGCTACAATATTCTCTATCCAGAAGAAATAAAAATGTTACGGAATCCTAACTTTCGGATAAGCCATGTATTGTCAGAATTTTCAACATTGGTCAGCTAGGGAACAAGTTTTTAAAGTTTTATCTGCTTCATTTACATCTACCAAATGACTACTGTATATATGTACAGTGTACACTGTAGCACATATTTTTTTTGTTTATAATTTACTTGTCAATTGAAGAAAACCTTTTCAGTTGAGTCAGTTATTGTTGTTGTTGTTGTTGCTAGTATCGGGCGCATGATCGCATACTATAACTACAAAATATACCTTACACCAATGCAAAGTTAAAAAAAAATGCACACGCGCACTCACACACAGATGCACAAACTGACACACAGATACAAACACACACACATACAGGTACACACAGCAAAGCGATGCGCTCAAACGCTGCTGACGATGACGTTTCAAATAAACCCGCTCGACACTGACACCGCTCAAAAAACCCCTCAGAGCCCCTTGGAACACTTCGAACCTCCCTCCCAAAGCTTTGCCAGCAAACAAAACGACTTTGACAATGAAAAATGCAATAAGTACAACAAAAAAGTAAATTTAAAGAAAATAGAGAAAAAATTGCACAAAAATAGACAAAATAAGAAAATAAAAAAAAGCAACAGCTCAAAAGCTTTTCGAACATTTTGTTTCCTATTTGCTTTTTAGTTTGTTTTTTATTCGTTTTCTTTCATTATATTAGTTATTTTTGCCTCTGGGTTTTACACTCGCTACACACACAAACACATAGATAATATTTGGTTGAATGCACTTTTGATTATTATACAGCGGATTGTTTTTTTACTTTTTATTCTCTATGCCGCTTATCTCTCTAAGGTATTTTCTAATATTTTTTATTATTTTTGTTAATTTGCGGCGTTTAAGCTTTGGCAGCACACATGGCGAATGCTTAATGACTTTTATTTTTTAAAGTTTTAACGTTCTTTTCTGAAGGTATATAAGCTTAATTTGCAGCTGCTGTTTGTTATTTAATACGTTGTTTGTGGGTATATAATATGGAAAGCTTTTATGTTTTATATTTTAAACAGTTTTTGAGTTGAAATAATTAGAAGTTATATTCGGGGGGAAAACGAAAAAAGGGATATGAACAATTTTATTTATGATTGAGTTTGCGTGCTCACAAATTCAAATTTTTCAATGTCGCCATAGCTTTAAACTAGAGGTGGGCTCGATCTTCTATTTTTAAGAAACGATTTTTGACCGATTCGCACCAATCGATTAATCGGACTTACACGGTAGGCGCTAACAAGCTAAAGCCGCAGAAAATCAAAGGAGTGGAGATCTATGTACATAGAAGAATTTTTGTATAAAATGCACTTAAATTTATTTCTATAATTTAAAATAACGAAATAAAAAAATTCGAAACTTTAATTAATAATTATTTTGATTTAAAATTCAAAAATTAATATAAAAAACACAAATTAAGGAACCATTTGATTAATTTTTTTGAGAAAAAAAATTAAAAAAAAACACAAAAATCCGCAAAAATAAATATACGTTTGGAAAGAGGAATAATATAACTTTAGGGCCTAGGTGAATTTTCGAATATTTTGATAAATACCTATTTTAAAAAAGTGGGCTTGAAATTCTTCTTAGACCCAGTTTGATTCAATGGTTTAATTTTGACACTGAAAACCCAAACCTCTGCCTCATACCAATTGATAAACAAGAGTCGATTTTATAGAAAGAAAAAAAAATGGATTAAATCGATTTAAATCGAATCGATGCTCAGCTCTACTTAAAACCTTTCGAGGGAAATTATCCACAACTATTTTTTAAATTCTGAAATTTTTTTTTTTTGTTTTTGTAATAAATAGGCTGTGTTTCAAAAAACTCTAGATAATAATTTTTTTTTTATTTAAGTAGGAATCGCTTAGAAAACTCTTGCCCAAGTTTACCTCTTATGATCATATGTTGGAAGATATTTTCTTTTTTTATTTAACATTTAAAATAATTTTAAGTTATATTCGTCTAGAAAACACAAAAAAAACGAAATAAACCACTTTATATGTGTTCGATTTAAGACCTTTAAAAGGAAATTATCCACAACTATTTTTTTTTACATTATGAAACTTTTTATTTTTCGCAATTAGTTTTGAAGTAGATCATATAGCTGATCCTTAAATTATTTTTCCTATCGAAGGAAATTATCCACAAATATTTTTGGTGTATTCTAAAAAAATAATTTTTTAGCGATTGGTTTTGGAATAAATCGACTGTATTCTAAAAATCACGAAATTATTTTCCCTGTCAAATGAAATTATCCACAAATTTTTTTTTAATTCTTAAGTTAATCAGAAGTGTTCCAAAATCTCTAAATTAATTTTTTTTCATTTAAGTTTGAATCGTTCAGAAGTCTCTTGCTCAAGTTTATCTCTTATAATCAATTATACATTGCGAAAGATAATTCTGAATTTCAATTAGCTAAGTAAATCTGTAAAATGTTTATTATTCGATAGCTCAAACTAAGAAATAAAATGTTTTGAAGTCTCTTAAATATTATTCAAAAAATTCGTAAAATGTGGAGAAATTCGTTTTAGAGAAGTTCGTTATAAGAAAGTTCGACTGCATACTCAGGAATAAAATGTTTTAAAGTCTCTTAAAAAATATTTTAAAAATTCGTAAAATAGAGGCGAAATTTTTTTTTATATAAAATTCAAGTAATTTTTTAGTTTTGTTTTTATCACTAATGATACTAGCTCGGGAGATAGTTAAAAAAATAATAACTTAATAATAATGTGCTTCTACATACTTCCAAAAATTTAGTTAAAAATTTTTCATTACATTTTATAAACTAAAATCCAGACACGAAATATAATTCTCAGCTTTTTAAGCCGTAAGTACGCAAAAATTATCTTAGAACATTATTTGCACTTTTAAAATATCTGCCCAACAATTATATTCGTTTGTTTTTAAACATAGTGTTTATACAAATCTTTAAAGGGTTAACCATTCGCACCGAACACTATCATTCACAAAATAAATCAAGATATAACATAGATGAATATATCTTACTACAAAAATCTTTAAAGTATTTACTATTATCACCAAGCACTATCATTCACAATATAAATCATTCATTCATATTACAAATATTTCCAATTTATTCCAAGCTTTCTTTATGAAGTTTCCGCCAAATATTTTCGAACTGCTTTTGGAAAGAAATTCGATTCGTTGGATTAAAATTTGGTTCCAAAATTTGGCTAAACGAAACTATTTTACTCTTTATTTTTCAACACGTCGTTTTTTGAAAATAATTCTGGCACAGATTTAATTATTTTAATTTTTGTTTGCTTCTTGCTTTTCTTTTTAAACGAATTACATAATAATTTTTTTAGCATATTTGACATTTTTTTTTTATTTTTTAGGAACAATTTTTATTTTTTGAAGTTTTTTTGTTTTACACTTTTTGCAGTTTACGATTAACAAATTTTTTTTATTTTTTTACACTTTATTTATTTTTTCATGCACTTTAATTCATTTGTTTTAAGCACTTTTTTTTTGGTGAATTTTTGTCAAAAATTTTTAACAGCTCAGCAAAACTTAAAATTCCGCCGAATTCTCAACTTCAACGCAAAAGCCAAAACAACAAAAAAATATGTCAAACAAAAAAAAAACCGAGAGTATTACAAACAAAACACAATCGCATCGAAATTCCATGCCGGGATTGTAACACGTTCCAAGCGTGTAATTTGCGCTCATATTACAGCTTCAAGTCCACTATTAAACCCGACGACGTTGACCCGCATTCTACGTTGCGAAAAAAAATTGATATAGTAGCAAATTGCTTTTACTAGACACAAATATTAAAAATACTTTTTAAACGAAACGCTTAAAGTGGCGCCCCCTTTAGGCTGCTCCACTGCTGCTGGAAGGGATCGCTCTCTGGCTACGCGCACTCAATAACGTCGGGCCGCGTGCGCGTGTCATTCAAAACTGAATACCCGAAACCGTATGAGAATTGCAATTTCTAAGCTTTAAGCGATACCGCTCAGAAACGCTGGATAAACGACGACAACAACAATAAGAACAACAACAGTAAAAAATGCAATGAAATTCGAGCGACCAAGAAATGTTCTCATCCAGGCACAGTTTTTGAGCGCTTCGTATATGTTACACACACAAGCTACGACTACTCACTTACTCACACACGTACAACTATTGCATATTGCGCTTTAGTTGCGTTTTCGCTTTGCCGGCCGGGGCGTATACGCGATATGCGCCTTCTCAGCGTTACCTGATATTTGAGCGAACCCTGCAACGAGCGTGCTGCTATTATTTAATACTTGTTACTCAAAACGAAAACACTCAAAGGGGCTTTAAGAACTCACTCGACGATCGTCAAGAACTTTGAGCAGAGTTACCCACACAATTGAACGAACATAGTCACGTATATGTGTGAGTAGGTTTGAGTGCTTTGGGTATGCGTTTTGTAGATGACGTTGTGGTTATTTAAGCTTATATTAGAGGGGTTTGTTTATTCAAATACATATATTCCACAACATTGGTTGTTTGACGTTGGATATGATATATAGCTCTTATGCGTACTTATGCAATTAAAGATAAGATTCCTCATAGCTCGTAAGGGAGGGGAATTTTTAAGAACTTATAAAGACCGTCTTCCAGAGAAAGGAAAAGAAGATTGAAACGGTACCACCCACAGGATCTTCCAAGGAGAATCCATGGCAAAATGTTCATAAAATCTTTTTTAATAATAATGTTAAATGTAAAGAATTCGGAATATAAAGTATAAATGTGTATTGATGTTTCTTTTTAGTCCTCAATTATCTTTTGTTTTTTAATAACTTATAATTTGATTAAGCCCCTTTAGGTACTAGCACCCAAATTTTATATTATGGTTTAATAAAAAAAAATAAAAGCATTTTAAGTAATCCCAAATCACAAAACAAGTGAAAAGAAATCATTTTTTTTCGAACGTCCACATTTCAGTTAATTTCAATAAACAAAAATATTTTTCATTTCGTTTCGTTACAAGTGGCTCGAGAACTGAAATTCGGGACGATTTTCTGCGAGCAGAGACCGTACAGAGCCGCCATTTTGAATTTCGTTGAGAAAAAAATTTCCAATTATTTTACAAT
The DNA here is from genome assembly GCA_037043745.1 of Chymomyza amoena. Taxonomy (NCBI): domain Eukaryota; kingdom Metazoa; phylum Arthropoda; class Insecta; order Diptera; family Drosophilidae; genus Chymomyza; species Chymomyza amoena. The sequence continues at coordinate 45,581 of JBAMAX010001380.1, forward strand.
AAAAATGGCATTTACCAATCAAAACGGAAAGATTGTATGGCTCCAACTATTATTTTTGTGAGTTTTTTGAGGTTATTTTAGAATCCGTGGTTCCATAGCTATTACCCGATTTTAAAGATCGTAGACTTGAAATGTCCGTGCATAAATTCTCTTTCAGCATAAAGCTTATCATAATTTAGTTTTTTCGTTAATAAAAACCAAGCATAAATGTAGCTGTTTCAAAAAATGTATAAAAATTGAAAACATTTTTTCGACTTGTCTTGTAATTTCGATAACACTAGTCGAGAAATACGAAAATGCCAACCTTTTTTTTCTTAAGAACCGTTTTCAAGATATTTGAGTTTTTCGTTAATATCTCGTAAACAAAATTTTGTATCGACATGAAAGATGATGAGACATTCCATCTACAGTTTTTACCCGATTTAATTGATCTTATACACATGATGTTTCTAAGATTTCTATAATAATCGGTAAATATTATATATAACTAAAAAGATGTATCTTTAGATGTAATTGCCTTTCATGTAAAAGCAAAATTTTTTTTTTTCGAAAAAAATCTCGAAAACGGTGCTTAAGTTAAAAAAATATTTCTCATTTTCGTATTGCTCGACCCAAAAAAAAACACTTTTAAATTAAGTCTGCGGCGACCCTTAAATTTTTATAAAAGTAAATTGCCTGAAATTAGATTAAGGTACTAGGATAATAGTTCTATTAAAAATTAACGAATAAGGTTCTGGAACAGTTTTTTTGTTTCATCTTTACATTGAAAAACATGGGATCAGTTTTATCTAGGATCCAAAGTTAAGAGACCATATTCGCTTTTTCTGTCTCGCGTTCAACGCGATCAACTTTCTTTTCCCAAGCATTTATTATGATATTTTCTAAAAGAAAGAAAATAACCCACCTAAAATCATAGAAAATTTATTTGTGAGCGATTTTTCTACGGTTGTGGAATGTCCGCTTTCTTCACTCGGGCCAACTGGTAACCCTAGTTGTATCCTTTTATAGAGTTTATGTAATAACATAAACTTAATTTGAGAAGAAGAAGCCATTCTTTGCCTTTGTTTGAAGTTACTTGGCGAAGTCATGTAGTCCTAAGCTATTGTTCAGATTCCAATAAAAAAAAACTTGTATCCAAAGTGTTGAGTCCCTATGTACATAGCTGCAGAGAGGCATAGATCTGTTCTCTAAATAAGTATTAGCATATAAATGCAAAGAAAAATGACTCCCAATTTCTAAATCAATAGAAGGATCCAAGTATCGGATGCACGACCAAGATTTTGGTCAAAATATATCAGTTATGTTTGAAGAAATAATCTGTAAGTAAATATAAGATGATCTACATAAAGACATAATCATTATTTTTTAGCCAATAAAGCCACTCACTTTTTCCATTAATTTTTACACAATCTTAACTTAATTTAAATCGATAACATTTTGTCATTTCAAAATTAAAAAAAATAACACTAATAATCGCTACCCAATGATTTGGATAAAAATCTCAAATTTTGTTTAATTTTTGCTTCAAGCAGTTCTCTTAAAATCCAACTTTCATTCTTAGTGTATTTTCTGTCGCCTTAAAACTATTTTCCGATAATAAATTCAAAAGTTACCAAATGCACTAAAAATTTAGTATTTATTTTATGCTCATGTAATCGATCCACTTAGCATATCTGTATATTAAGTTGTACGCATTTTATGCAAAACACTAACGTAAGTTATATATATGTATACATGTATATGACTACTTCTATATCAGAACTTCTAAAGTATAGCCAGAGCAAAAAATAATATATATCTGGGGCTTGTGATTTGTAACAAGCAAATTGTTAAATATTTATAGGCTTTAAGTAAAGTTTTGAACTCGCTTTCTAGATCTCTTGAATAGCTGTGAATATAGCTGAGTATGTGTGGATGTGGGCGTGTGTGTAGTGGGCTGTTGAACTCAACCCGAGTTGAAGGCTTCTCCGAACACTAGCTATTAAAACGTAATAAAGTAGAGTAAAAAAATATACTGGAGTATTACGTTTAGTTGCAAACAAAAATTGATTTACAATTCGTAAAGATGTAAAACGTTATAAATATATAGTATTTGCATTCCTCGAAGTCGGGGTTGTCATAATGCTAGATCTCAAAATTAAGCAAATAACCACTGATGATTTGTGCTAACAATTTCATCAAAACGAAACTAATTATTTATGTGGTTTGAATCCGATAGCAAAAATTAAAGCGCATTGGCTTCCTAAGTCCACGTAATTTAACTAAAATAATTTTCAAAGTAATCTTTGATATACATACATTAGATTCTATTTAAGCCAATTTCAATGTGATTATTCTTTTTGAATTATTTATTTTTCTAAATCGATTTCAAAACGAATTTTTGGCATGGTTCAAGTCTTGCATTAAAAATGGTTCATGACTTGCATAAAAAAAATTCCCTTATATTTAAATTAGCTAAGTCGTAATTAATATTTAATTGTTGCTAATACTAAAAATCAAAAATACAATAAATTTACAAGTTTATTTAAAAAAAGTAACTCAAGGTTTTTTTTTTAATTTTTCCCCTTACCTTACTTTTTACCTTCAATTGTATACTTAGTCTAACAAGAAAAGGCTAAGCCTGTAAGTATTTTCAATAATAAGATCTCCAATAAACTAAAGAGAAAAAATAAAATTAAATAAAAATTTAAAAGAAAGTGTATTTAAGATTACAATAGGATATAATCGAAAGATTCAAAGACTTGCTAACTAAATATAAATAAATATTAGAGAATATCGAAAAATCGCAATTAAAATATAAATTTGAGAAGTACGCTTTTAAGTAGAAGGCATTGTTGCATTATTAGAGAGTTTCAGGAAGTAAATAAAAAAAATTTTAATTTATATATTTTCGACAATGAAAAATTTTAAATCGTTGTTTTTAATACTATTAAAGTTAATGCCTGTAAGTAATAGTAAAATCTTTTGTTTTATCGCTTAAGAATAAAACACTCTCTTCGATTATTTGGAAATTGTAGTAGCTATAAAACATGTTTGTTAAAAAATTAATTTAATTTGTTTTTAAAACTTCAATTGATAAAAAGAATAAAAAATGTTTTAAATCTGAATTCGCTTTGAGCTGATATAAAAAAAGTTAAAAACCATCGCACCCATTCCTACATATAAAAAGGACAATTTTAAATTGAAGTTAATCTTATTGTAAATTTCCATAGGAGTAACTTTGCAATTTTGTTAGTTAAATAATAACAAATTATAATAATGATATCTCTCTGATGTTTTTTTCAGCTCTCTGGGGATTGGCATATCAGCCGTATACAGATTGCATAAAAACAGAGCAAGGATATTTCTTTGTGGCACACCAACTCGCATTAGTCTTTTCGTGGAAAGGGCTTCAAGCAGGTTGAAAAACGGAACTGGGAGCAAGATTGCGACACTGTCAAACACTGGTTGACATCAAAGAAGCCTCCTTTGCAGCAATCCTTATCATCAAACACCTGTAAAATTTGGTTTAGGATAGAATGAATCTTCTCTATAATGCTACGTTCTTGCATGCCCAGACTTTTGCACTAAAATTCCAAGCTTTAGAGAGTGTGGAAAGAAGACTGATTGGATGGTACAAATCAGGATCCATGCCTAATTAGTTGGGTTCGCGATCCTAACTAGCTTGGGATATTTTTCGTTGAAGAGAGAAGTGCTGCTTTTGTTGCTATCGCAGGATAGCTTAACATATACGGTATAAGCCTTGGAAGATAAACAAATATTTTATTTTTTATTAATTATTTATTAGCAATTAGTTTGTTTAGCGTTAGGACTAAAATCCAATAGTTACAATAATTTAATCACTGCAGACTAATTGTATAAAGTATGGAAAGCTATTTTTCTAACTAGTAATTCCTGTAAGATTTACCAATTTCAAATATTATTTTCATAATGTAAAAGGATTTCCAAAAATAAATAAAAGTTTTCAGGTGCTCCAGCGATTTCGATTAACTGACGACGTCTGAAGTCAAATAGGTGAAAGCGTCTCAGTCGTCTCCGGAGGAATCTTGAGCGGTTCCTCTGACGGCTGCTTGGTTCATCTATTATGTCACCAACGCATAGAATTCCGAGATACTTGTGGGGGCTTCGGTTCTGCTATTTTTTGGAATTTGACATCTGTTAAAGTTGGCTTTGGCTGCGGTTCCCTGGATTTGGATGGGATAATACTATTATGCTCTTATAGAGGATCCTTTTTATCTAAGGACAGCATGCTAACTGTGCACGGTAGCCACTCGATTTTTGGCAATCTTCGTTCTACAACTTGCTGTGAGTATTTCAATGTGCTGACTCCAGCTCCAGTTGTTTGCAGAGTAAGGAGAGGTGAGTTCTTCAACAGGAACTATCCCAAGTTTGATATGGCGCCTTTTCTTAAACAATATAATAATGGAAAATGTATTACCATTTAAATGGATATTCCAGCATTACCTATATGTATATTTTATTTTTGTAAATAAATTGTTAAGCTATTGTTAGAGTTTTAATACATAATATTACTAATTTATTAAAAAATAATATTTTTGTATTTAGTATGTAATATATTAAATAAAAATAATATTTTTGTATTTAGTAATTAATTTATTAAATAAAAATAATATTTTTGTATTTAGTAATTAATTTACTATTATATTTATATAATATTAAAATAAATTAATAATATTTATATATATATTTTTAAGTGAACAATTTTTTATCATATTTTCAATAAATAAACTTTTCTACTTAAAAAATAAATTAAACTTGCATTATTTATTTGGTTCCTTAAAAAAAGTAATCGCCGAGAAGAACTTAAATTCAAAAAAATATATATAAATTCCAGGAGAATATAAAATAGCATTTAAAAACAAGGAATTTCGTAAATAAACATGGAAACTTCAACTTTTTTTCAACGGAATTTATGGAATCAAAAATTGAAAAAAAAAATTCTTTTGAAATTTTTCTATCAAAAATGGCTTTGAAAGCAGCTGCAGTACCAGGCGAACAGAAATGCATAAAATGCAGAAAGCAACTTTAATTTAGCAACTAAAAGTATGCTACAAAAAATTTGACATTTTGAAAATTTTACATTTTACAAATTTATTCTATAAAAGTGTTGCATACTTTTAGTGACAGATTTAGAAAAAAAATGTATTCTGCAGCTGCTTGCTGATGATTTCTGTTCGCCTGGTAGCTGAAATCCGTTCAGACTCAAAATTTAGCGAAATTCGTTTGAAATTTTTTTGTTTTTGGCAAATGCTGAGAATTCAAATATTTAATTTTAGTAACGGTTTAAGGTTGTTTATTAGGCTTTTAACAACAAAATGGTTTTGTGCTTAGATTCGTCCATCTGGAATATTTGATATATTTTTAGAGCCAACTGAAATAAAATAAAAATCCTTTTTAAAACAAAAAACTGTCTTTTTTTAGGTAATTGATTTTATTTTTATTTAAAGAATAATAATAGTAATTATACAATTGCTGCCAGTGCCTAGAATTTCGTTAAGTTAGTTTTTAAATTTACTTAACTGTATTAAATAAATAAATAAATACAAATTATAATTAAATAATGTAATTTCAAAAATATGGATAGTTTATTTTTATTATTTGATAAATTTAGTTAATTAAACAATTTGCTTAAAGCTAACCATTAAAAATTACAGAGTTAGATCTAAAATTTTTATAAATTTCAATTTTTATTATTTGACAAATTTTTTATGAAGACGGGAATAAAAACTTTCTATTTTGAAAATTTAAAAAATTGTTTTATAAAGCGTATGCATGTGTACATCCGGCCGGATTCGGAAATAGTCGGGAAAGTTTGAATACCATCTCAGGAATAAATGTAGTTATTATTTCGTTGCTTATCCGTATAAGGCCTCTATGGTGACTTGGATCCGAAACAACAGGTTTGAGTAAAAAAAAATTGGTAGAATTCAATATAATACTTAAGAGGGGAAATTTAAGTTGTACTTAGAACAAGGTTAAATCCATCCACACTCAGCTTCTTTTTTTTGCATTCCAGTTTCTTTTGTCAGTTTCACTGCCATATACCAATTTTCTCCGTAATAATTTTTTTTGAGCAGATCCCGGCTTGACCTGTCAGGATATCTTCAGCACAATAGCCTCGATTAGCGTTTTGAAAATACGAAAACTGAAAATATTAAAAATATTTGTAGTTTTAAAAATTTTTCAGAATAAATAAAAAATATTGTTTTGCAATGTTGACTGTTTCTTTACCTGAAACTTTATATAAATTATATTTAAGTTTTTGGCCCAAAAAGTAGTTCTTG